>JACMZG010000002.1:39679745-39723663 GCA_018340805.1 Microvelia longipes
AACTGTCTTCTCAGTTTAATCTCTGGGACATGGGCGATTCGCTCAAAAATCGAGATTAAATTTATTTTTTTAACATGGTAGACGCTTTAAGGCTTGCCTAGCTCTGCCGTAGTGGACCTTACATTGCATTACAGTTTGGTCTGCTTGTTTAAACAAAAAATCAATGGTGAATAAGTTAGGATAAACACTAAAAAATCACTTTTCTCCATTTAGGGTTAGGGTTACAGTTAGGGTTAAGGTAACAGCTATGGTTAGGGTAACAGCTAGGGTTAGGGTTACGTTAGGAGGGTTACAGCTAGGGTTAGGGTTACAGGGGTTAGGGTTACAGCTTAGGGTTTACAGTTAGGGTTAGGGTTACAGCTAGGGTTAGGGTGCTAGGGTTAGGGTAAAGCTAGGGTTAGGGTAAAGCTAGGGTTAGGGTTACAGTTAGGGTTAGGGTTAAGGGGCTAGGGTTTCAAGTGAAAAAATAAGAATTTTCAATTTTTTAGCTACGTGTAACTTGAATTTGAATAATAAAAGGTCAACGAGCATTGTATTTGTAAGCCACGCTTATTGGAGAGCCTAAATCAATTTGAAATTCGAAAAAGAATAAAAATTCGGGTAGAAAATCAACAATAAAGGTGGCAACCTAAAAATCAATAAATCGAAAGTTCTGATTGAAATATGTGAAATCTTTTGTCGTAATCAACTTATTTACGTTATGCTTAGTGCATTCATGTAAAAAAATTCATGAAAAAATCGATAGATTTTCTAAAAAATGAAAGTGCAAATTTTAAAAAAATCGATTTTTTATTGGAAAAAAAATGACATTTTATTTTCGAGTGAAATCTATATCAAAGTTCATGAAATTCAATGAGGATTCTAATGGTGGTACATGTCATGCGTGGAGATAGTATATTTTTGGACCGATCGATAAATCAATAATTTCGAAAAATTGTTAAATTGATGATTTTATTGGAAATTTAGGGAAATATAATGATGAAAAGCTATGCCGATAATGTTTCGACGTAAAAGCTGTCATTTATCATAAAAATCGTCTTAGTTAAAGTATCGCTTCTAGCTTTCTAGCTATGATCAAAAGTGTAAGAACTGTTCTTCTCAGTTTAATCTCTGGGACATGGGCGATTCGCTCAAAAATCGAGATTAAATTTATTTTTTTAACATGGTAGACGCTTTAAGGCTTGCCTAGCTCTGCCGTAGTGGACCTTACATTGCATTACAGTTTGGTCTGCTTGTTTAAACAAAAAATCAATGGTGAATAAGTTAGGATAAACACTAAAAAATCACTTTTCTCCATTTAGGGTTAGGGTTACAGTTAGGGTTAAGGTAACAGCTATGGTTAGGGTAACAGCTAGGGTTAGGGTTACAGTTAGGGTTAGGGTTACAGTAGGGTTAGGGTTACAGTTAGGGTTAGGGTTACAGCTAGGGTTAGGGTTACAGTTAGGTTAGGGTTACAGCTAGGGTTAGGGTACAGCTAGGTTAGGGTAACAGCTAGGGTTAGGGTAAAGCTAGGGTTAGGGTTCAGTTAGGGTTAGGGTTAAGGGGCTAGGGTTTCAAGTGAAAAAATAAGAATTTTCAATTTTTTAGCTACGTGTAACTTGAATTTGAATAATAAAAGGTCAACGAGCATTGTATTTGTAAGCCACGCTTATTGGAGAGCCTAAATCAATTTGAAATTCGAAAAAAGAATAAAAATTCGGGTAGAAAATCAACAATAAAGGGGCAACCTAAAAATCAATAAATCGAAAGTTCTGATTGAAATATGTGAAATCTTTTGTCGTAATCAACTTATTTACGTTATGCTTAGTGCATTCATGTAAAAAAAATTCATGAAAAAATCGATAGATTTTCTAAAAAATGAAAGTGCAAATTTTTAAAAAATCGATTTTTTATTGGAAAAAAAATGACATTTTATTTTCGAGTGAAATCTATATCAAAGTTCATGAAATTCAATGAGGATTCTAATGGTGGTACATGTCATGCGTGGAGATAGTATATTTTTGGACCGATCGATAAATCAATAATTTCGAAAAATTGTTAAATTGATGATTTTATTGGAAATTTAGGGAAATATAATGATGAAAAGCTATGCCGATAATGTTTCGACGTAAAAGCTGTCATTTATCATAAAAATCGTCTTAGTTAAAGTATCGCTTCTAGCTTTCTAGCTATGATCAAAAGTGTAAGAACTGTTCTTCTCAGTTTAATCTCTGGACATGGGCGATTCGCTCAAAATCGAGATTAAATTTATTTTTTTAACATGGTAGACGCTTTAAGGCTTGCCTAGCTCTGCCGTAGTGGACCTTACATTGCATTACAGTTTGGTCTGCTTGTTTAAACAAAAAATCAATGGTGAATAAGTTAGGATAAACACTAAAAAATCACTTTTCTCCATTTAGGGTTAGGGTTACAGTTAGGGTTAAGGTAACAGCTATGGTTAGGGTAACAGCTAGGGTTAGGGTTACAGTTAGGGTTAGGGTACAGCTAGGGTTAGGGTTACAGTTAGGGTTAGGGTTACAGCTAGGGTTAGGGTTACAGCAGCTAGGTTAGGGTTACAGCTAGGGTAGGGTAAAGCTAGGGTTAGGGTAAAGCTAGGTTAGGGTTACAGTTAGGGTTAGGGTTAAGGGGCTAGGGTTTCAAGTGAAAAAATAAGAATTTTCAATTTTTTAGCTACGTGTAACTTGAATTTGAATAATAAAAGGTCAACGAGCATTGTATTTGTAAGCCACGCTTATTGGAGAGCCTAAATCAATTTGAAATTCGAAAAAGAATAAAAATTCGGGTAGAAAATCAACAATAAAGGTGGCAACCTAAAAAATCAATAAATCGAAAGTTCTGATTGAAATATGTGAAATCTTTTGTCGTAATCAACTTATTTACGTTATGCTTAGTGCATTCATGTAAAAAAATTCATGAAAAAATCGATAGATTTTCTAAAAAATGAAAGTGCAAATTTTTAAAAAAATCGATTTTTTATTGGAAAAAAAATGACATTTTATTTCGAGTGAAATCTATATCAAAGTTCATGAAATTCAATGAGGATTCTAATGGTGGTACATGTCATGCGTGGAGATAGTATATTTTTGGACCGATCGATAAATCAATAATTTCGAAAAATTGTTAAATTGATGATTTTATTGGAAATTTAGGGAAATATAATGATGAAAAGCTATGCCGATAATGTTTCGACGTAAAAGCTGTCATTTATCATAAAAATCGTCTTAGTTAAAGTATCGCTTCTAGCTTTCTAGCTATGATCAAAAGTGTAAGAACTGTTCTTCTCAGTTTAATCTCTGGGACATGGGCGATTCGCTCAAAATCGAGATTAAATTTATTTTTTTAACATGGTAGACGCTTTAAGGCTTGCCTAGCTCTGCCGTAGTGGACCTTACATTGCATTACAGTTTGGTCTGCTTTGTTTAAACAAAAAATCAATGGTGAATAAGTTAGGATAAACACTAAAAAATCACTTTTCTCCATTTAGGGTTAGGGTTACAGTTAGGGTTAAGGTAACAGCTATGGTTAGGGTAACAGCTAGGGTTAGGGTTACAGTTAGGGTTAGGGTTACAGCTAGGGTTAGGGTTACAGTTAGGGTTAGGGTTACAGCTAGGGTTAGGGTTACAGTTAGGGTTAGGGTTACAGCTAGGGTTAGGGTAAAGCTAGGGTTAGGGTAACAGCTAGGGTTAGGGTAGGGTTAGGGTTACAGTTAGGGTTAGGGTTAAGGGGCTAGGGTTTCAAGTGAAAAAATAAGAATTTTCAATTTTTTAGCTACGTGTAACTTGAATTTGAATAATAAAAGGTCAACGAGCATTGTATTTGTAAGCCACGCTTATTGGAGAGCCTAAATCAATTTGAAATTCGAAAAAAGAATAAAAATTCGGGTAGAAAATCAACAATAAAGGTGGCAACCTAAAAAATCAATAAATCGAAAGTTCTGATTGAAATATGTGAAATCTTTTGTCGTAATCAACTTATTTACGTTATGCTTAGTGCATTCATGTAAAAAAATTCATGAAAAAATCGATAGATTTTCTAAAAAATGAAAGTGCAAATTTTTAAAAAAATCGATTTTTTATTGGAAAAAAAATGACATTTTATTTTCGAGTGAAATCTATATCAAAGTTCATGAAATTCAATGAGGATTCTAATGGTGGTACATGTCATGCGTGGAGATAGTATATTTTTGGACCGATCGATAAATCAATAATTTCGAAAAATTGTTAAATTGATGATTTTATTGGAAATTTAGGGAAATATAATGATGAAAAGCTATGCCGATAATGTTTCGACGTAAAAGCTGTCATTTATCATAAAAATCGTCTTAGTTAAAGTATCGCTTCTAGCTTTCTAGCTATGATCAAAAGTGTAAGAACTGTTCTTCTCAGTTTAATCTCTGGGACATGGGCGATTCGCTCAAAATCGAGATTAAATTTATTTTTTTAACATGGTAGACGCTTTAAGGCTTGCCTAGCTCTGCCGTAGTGGACCTTACATTGCATTACAGTTTGGTCTGCTTGTTTAAACAAAAAATCAATGGTGAATAAGTTAGGATAAACACTAAAAAATCACTTTTCTCCATTTAGGGTTAGGGTTACAGTTAGGGTTAAGGTAACAGCTATGGTTAGGGTAACAGCTAGGGTTAGGTTACAGTTAGGGTTAGGGTTACAGCTAGGTTTAGGGTTAGGGTTACAGCTAGGGTTAGGGTTACAGTTAGGGTTAGGGTTACAGCTAGGGTTAGGGTTAGGGTAACAGCTAGGGTTAGGGTAAAGCTAGGGTTAGGGTTACAGTTAGGGTTAGGGTTAAGGGGCTAGGGTTTCAAGTGAAAAAATAAGAATTTTCAATTTTTTAGCTACGTGTAACTTGAATTTGAATAATAAAAGGTCAACGAGCATTGTATTTGTAAGCCACGCTTATTGGAGAGCCTAAATCAATTTGAAATTCGAAAAAAAAATAAAATTCGGGTAGAAAATCAACAATAAAGGTGGCAACCTAAAAATCAATAAATCGAAAGTTCTGATTGAAATATGTGAAATCTTTTGTCGTAATCAACTTATTTACGTTATGCTTAGTGCATTCATGTAAAAAAATTCATGAAAAAATCGATAGATTTTCTAAAAAATGAAAGTGCAAATTTTTAAAAAAATCGATTTTTTATTGGAAAAAAAATGACATTTTATTTTCGAGTGAAATCTATATCAAAGTTCATGAAATTCAATGAGGATTCTAATGGTGGTACATGTCATGCGTGGAGATAGTATATTTTTGGACCGATCGATAAATCAATAATTTCGAAAAATTGTTAAATTGATGATTTTATTGGAAATTTAGGGAAATATAATGATGAAAAGCTATGCCGATAATGTTTCGACGTAAAAGCTGTCATTTATCATAAAAATCGTCTTAGTTAAAGTATCGCTTCTAGCTTTCTAGCTATGATCAAAAGTGTAAGAACTGTTCTTCTCAGTTTAATCTCTGGGACATGGGCGATTCGCTCAAAATCGAGATTAAATTTATTTTTTTAACATGGTAGACGCTTTAAGGCTTGCCTAGCTCTGCCGTAGTGGACCTTACATTGCATTACAGTTTGGTCTGCTTGTTTAAACAAAAAATCAATGGTGAATAAGTTAGGATAAACACTAAAAAATCACTTTTCTCCATTTAGGGTTAGGGTTACAGTTAGGGTTAAGGTAACAGCTATGGTTAGGGTAACAGCTAGGGTTAGGGTTACAGTTAGGGTTAGGGTTACAGCTAGGGTTAGGGTTACAGTTAGGGTTAGGGTTACAGCTAGGTTAGGGGGGGTTAGGGTACAGCTAGGGTTAGGGTTAGCAGCTAGGGTTAGGGTAAAGCTAGGGTTAGGGTTACAGTTAGGGTTAGGGTTAAGGGGCTAGGGTTTCAAGTGAAAAAATAAGAATTTTCAATTTTTTAGCTACGTGTAACTTGAATTTGAATAATAAAAGGTCAACGAGCATTGTATTTGTAAGCCACGCTTATTGGAGAGCCTAAATCAATTTGAAATTCGAAAAAAGAATAAAAATTCGGGTAGAAAATCAACAAAAAGGTGGCAACCTAAAAATCAATAAATCGAAAGTTCTGATTGAAATATGTGAAATCTTTTGTCGTAATCAACTTATTTACGTTATGCTTAGTGCATTCATGTAAAAAAATTCATGAAAAAATCGATAGATTTTCTAAAAAATGAAAGTGCAAATTTTTAAAAAAATCGATTTTTTATTGGAAAAAAAATGACATTTTATTTTCGAGTGAAATCTATATCAAAGTTCATGAAATTCAATGAGGATTCTAATGGTGGTACATGTCATGCGTGGAGATAGTATATTTTTGGACCGATCGATAAATCAATAATTTCGAAAAATGTTAAATTGATGATTTTATTGGAAATTTAGGGAAATATAATGATGAAAAGCTATGCCGATAATGTTTCGACGTAAAAGCTGTCATTTATCATAAAAATCGTCTTAGTTAAAGTATCGCTTCTAGCTTTCTAGCTATGATCAAAAGTGTAAGAACTGTTTTCTCAGTTTAATCTCTGGGACATGGGCGATTCGCTCAAAATCGAGATTAAATTTATTTTTTTAAACATGGTAGACGCTTTAAGGCTTGCCTAGCTCTGCCGTAGTGGACCTTACATTGCATTACAGTTTGGTCTGCTTGTTTAAACAAAAAATCAATGGTGAATAAGTTAGGATAAACACTAAAAAAATCACTTTTCTCCATTTAGGGTTAGGGTTACAGTTAGGGTTAAGGTAACAGCTATGGTTAGGGTAACAGCTAGGGTTAGGGTTACAGTTAGGGTTAGGGTTACAGCTAGGGTTAGGGTTACAGTTAGGGTTAGGGTTACAGCTAGGGTTAGCAGCTAGGGTTAGGTAACAGCTAGGGTTAGGGTAAAGCTAGGGTTAGGGTTACAGTTAGGTTAGGGTTAAGGGGCTAGGGTTTCAAGTGAAAAAATAAGAATTTTCAATTTTTTAGCTACGTGTAACTTGAATTTGAATAATAAAAGGTCAACGAGCATTGTATTTGTAAGCCACGCTTATTGGAGAGCCTAAATCAATTTGAAATTCGAAAAAAGAATAAAAATTCGGGTAGAAAATCAACAATAAAGGTGGCAACCTAAAATCAATAAATCGAAAGTTCTGATTGAAATATGTGAAATCTTTTGTCGTAATCAACTTATTTACGTTATGCTTAGTGCATTCATGTAAAAAAATTCATGAAAAAATCGATAGATTTTCTAAAAAATGAAAGTGCAAATTTTTAAAAAAATCGATTTTTTATTGGAAAAAAAATGACATTTTATTTTCGAGTGAAATCTATATCAAAGTTCATGAAATTCAATGAGGATTCTAATGGTGGTACATGTCATGCGTGGAGATAGTATATTTTTGGACCGATCGATAAATCAATAATTTCGAAAAATTGTTAAATTGATGATTTTATTGGAAATTTAGGGAAATATAATGATGAAAAGCTATGCCGATAATGTTTCGACGTAAAAGCTGTCATTTATCATAAAAATCGTCTTAGTTAAAGTATCGCTTCTAGCTTTCTAGCTATGATCAAAAGTGTAAGAACTGTTCTTCTCAGTTTAATCTCTGGGACATGGGCGATTCGCTCAAAATCGAGATTAAATTTATTTTTTTAACATGGTAGACGCTTTAAGGCTTGCCTAGCTCTGCCGTAGTGGACCTTACATTGCATTACAGTTTGGTCTGCTTGTTTAAACAAAAAATCAATGGTGAATAAGTTAGGATAAACACTAAAAAATCACTTTTCTCCATTTAGGGTTAGGGTACAGTTAGGGTTAAGGTAACAGCTATGGTTAGGGTAACAGCTAGGGTTAGGGTTACAGTTAGGGTTAGGGCTAGGGTTACAGCTAGGGTTAGGTTACAGTTAGGGTTAGGGTTACAGCTAGGGTTAGGGTTACAGCTAGGGTTAGGGTTACAGCTAGGGTTAGGGTACAGCTAGGGTTAGGGTAACAGCTAGGGTTAGGTAAGCTAGGGTTAGGGTTACAGTTAGGGTTAGGGTTAAGGGGCTAGGGTTTCAAGTGAAAAAATAAGAATTTTCAATTTTTTAGCTACGTGTAACTTGAATTTGAATAATAAAAGGTCAACGAGCATTGTATTTGTAAGCCACGCTTATTGGAGAGCCTAAATCAATTTGAAATTCGAAAAAAGAATAAAAATTCGGGTAGAAAATCAACAATAAAGGTGGCAACCTAAAAATCAATAAATCGAAAGTTCTGATTGAAATATGTGAAATCTTTTGTCGTAATCAACTTATTTACGTTATGCTTAGTGCATTCATGTAAAAAAATTCATGAAAAAATCGATAGATTTTCTAAAAAATGAAAGTGCAAATTTTTAAAAAATCGATTTTTTATTGGAAAAAAAATGACATTTTATTTTCGAGTGAAATCTATATCAAAGTTCATGAAATTCAATGAGGATTCTAATGGTGGTACATGTCATGCGTGGAGATAGTATATTTTTGGACCGATCGATAAATCAATAATTTCGAAAAATTGTTAAATTGATGATTTTATTGGAAATTTAGGGAAATATAATGATGAAAAGCTATGCCGATAATGTTTCGACGTAAAAAGCTGTCATTTATCATAAAAATCGTCTTAGTTAAAGTATCGCTTCTAGCTTTCTAGCTATGATCAAAGTGTAAGAACTGTTCTTCTCAGTTTAATCTTCTGGGACATGGGGCGATTCGCTCAAGAAATCGAGATTAAATTTATTTTTTTAACATGGTAGAACGCTTTAAGGCTTGCCTAGCTTCTTGCCGTAGTGGACCTTACTTGCATTAAGTATTGTCTGCACTCCTAAAGAAAGTTTAACAATGCTAGAATAAGTTAATAAACACTAAAAAATACAGCCCAAAATTAATAAATTTTAATTTATTAATACAACCCAATTTAGTGTGATCCTAATGAAAATTGTGATCGCAGTTTGGGTTAGGGTTTAGAATTAAACTAGAAATTGAGGTTCAAATAATTAACAATTTTATTTAATAATAGTTTTCTAAATTCTTATTAATACTCGTAAGCGTCCCATTCACTGATTTTAATTGTCCATGTACTTTAATTAGTGCATCCCATCTTCGCTTTACGTTGAAATGAATAATAATTAAATGAAACAGGAGTTGGAATTTTATTATTATTTACAAATCAACTTCTGCAATCTTTGATTGTTATCTTTTTATTGGTGTTTCACTTTTTTTATTATTAATGATCCTTGAGAATCATTGAGCTTCAAAAATCATAATGGTTCTGAGTTCTGTCAAATAAAATTCTACTTGTAAAGTAGGCCTTATACGCCTGTTTCTGTTATATCGAATATAGGAAGGTACTGAAAAAGTACATGTTCCTATGAAATATTTCGATATCGAAACACTTTGAATTTGCAAATGATCGAGACAATCAACGAAGTATTTTACAAAATACAGCCTCTGTGTTATAGTAGTAGTTAAGGTAGAAAATAGTATAGTACAAAGAATTTTATTATTAGGTTTTAAATTATTTCCTAGTAATGGAAAGTATTTAAAGAAAACAATTTCAAGCGCAACAGGTAATTTATTTTTAAACTAAACATAATATTTCAGTTCTTTCCATTTGTTACTTAGTATTCAATAGTTTGATATTTGCGTGTAAAAGAACTTTACTACCCCTTTTTATAATCATGACGTGTAGTTTATTTTTTGCTCTAGGATTAAGTGTAATAAAGGGGAGTTTAAAAAGGGAGAGGTATAAGTTGTATTTCGATTTTTGTTCATACGGCGCCGGTCTTTATACAAAGCGCATGCTAACATTTGTATTCTCCCTCAAGAAATTGTCTTACCGCCTTCATTCAAGTTAATATTCCCGCCAGTGACGTGAGCGCTACTTGCCGACCAATCACAACCTCACGTCTATTTTCGTTCGCTGCTCACATCTCATCCCGAAATAACTTCGTTTTTTGCTTAAATTTTCAAATATTTCTTTCCAGTACTCGAGTTGCATCTTTACGATCATTATCTTTGTCATTTGCTCAAAGTTTAAAGAGCTTTCATTGTGAATTTATTTTAAAATTTTGCGGAAGTGTTAAGTTTGTTTTTCTGATTGACGAAAGACGCGTTGAAACGAAAAGTTTATTATTGTTATTTTTTTTTACTATCTACGATTTATTTTTTTTTTACGTTGGAATTCAGTGATTAAAAATATGAATAAATTTGTAAGTATACAAAATCATAAAATAATATTTATTGTAAAATAAACCGAATATTTTGTTGCTAGTAGCATCAAATTTCTTATCACTTGTTGAATGAACAAGTCAGATGTTATCGATTTCTTTTATTGATTTTTTCAACTTTTAAAGGATTTTTTAATTATTTCTTGCATGATTTATGATGGAGAATTAAAAATATTTCATTTTATTACTTTTGGTGGAATCGCAACCATCCAATTAACAAAGTATGATTGATAGTTACTTTTGTTATCACTTTTCGAGTCCAAAAGTGCATGAAATTGAACACTTCTTGTTCTGTATTTTTAAAATTAGAACCAGAGATCATCAAATTTAAATCTTTTGTCAAACCAAGAAAATATATTCATTGTTGTTTTTTTAATATTAGTTATCACTAAAATATGTGTGGAAGTCTTCTGTAAAGTGTAATTGATAAGCAACCATGAAAATCAACCTGTTGCCTTTAATATATATTATGCTGTTACACAGTCCTGTTTTATTAAAGTTTCAAGAAACTTGGGCCTGAAAAAATTCGATTGGTCCTCCATCTTCAATCTATTTGGCCCAAACGCCTATAAAATTGTTTCCCTCTTAGGATTTTTTGATAAGACTTCAGTGTAATATTAACTTCAAGATTTTTAATTTTCTAATTATACCATTTGGGGAGTGTTGGGATGTATTAATTTATGGAGTTCATCTTAATGTTATTGTATGTTCTAATCTACTGTAATATTTAACATATGCTTTTGTTTGGCACATTTCTGAGACATTTTTGTGGTTTTAGAAGAAAGACTTATCATATAGGGCAGTTTAATTAGTAGATATATTATGGTGTTTGAAATGGTTTTTATTGCCATTTTATCTTCTGCATAATCTGACTTGTGTAGTGTTCTGCGTAAACTAGCATTAACTAACTGATAGAACATATTTGAATTCCATCACTTCATTAGGGTCCAATAATGATTATTTAAAGAATAATTTTCTATGGTTCATCAATTAGTTTTTCATGTATGGATTGCAAGAGATGGTAGCGAGATATCTCCTCTGGGAGCACACTGCTATCAACTAGGCCAAAATTAGTTGCCCTAGTTGAGGTGATGTCATATGTTACAAGGAGTTAAAACATGTTAAATTATTAAATTTTAAAATTAGTAATGTTGGACTAACTTGTGGAAGATTAATGTAAATGTGTAATTCATTTTGAACTCATTTAATTTTATTAATTAAATTGAATAGTCAATGAAAAAGTGACAATTCTGAGTTTTGAACTTGGAAAATTGTTGTCTGTAAAAAGATTTTGGCAATCCTACTATTTGTTTTGACTCAAATATGGTGCAGGGTACCGAAAACGACCAGATATACTTAATATTTATATGGACTACTCAATCAAAACTCATGAAATGTGAATTCTGTAACAGAATTCTGTTATTGAGTTCTCATAAAAATTAGATCCATTATCTGATAAAATCTAATTTTCAATTTTATCAGACAATAATTGATAATAATAATTAACTCTCTTATTAACTCAATAATTAATGAATAAGCGTGAATAATTTAAAATAACATAAAAAATATATTAATTAATATAATGTATTATTATATTTTATAATGATACTTCAATTTCTTCTTAAATAAAGTCATTTTTAGGCGAGGGAAGGGGGTAGAAGGAGAAGAGAAAGTACTACTCTCAAAAATCACAGGTTCAAACAAAACACTATGCTATGAAACAAAACACTATGAAGAGTGCACATGCACTCTTCATTCTGTCATATTAAGTGGTGTAAAAAAACGGCGTGGCGTAAGAACTGTGTTCCGCACTCCCCTTTTCCCCTATGGGTGAGATGGACCAGCTTTCACTCAAGGGGAATCTTGTTCAACTACTATGCTTCAAGTCAGTGCAGCTTTTCTTCCATCCTGCTTTGTATTGGTCAGCAAGGAGCACCATTTTGATAATTTTATCTATTATAAATGTTGTGTTGCATATTGTAAGTGTGAAAGGCATAAATTAAGCGCATGGACACCAATATTACTCATAAAGCCACTTTAACATGTTATGGCTAGTGAAAATTGGAATAATAGAAAGATATGTGGTGCTGCAATGATTTATTTAGTAGGAACTAAAAGTGACAGAATTTGCACAGGGCCGTGTGAAAGGTGGGAGTCGGAACTCTGTTTCTACGCCGATCCCTCATTTTTATTACACTTTGTGTCAAATTTTTGTGTAAACATTTACAAATTATTTAATTTTTTATGTTAGTATTACTTAAAAATGTATAAATTTTTCGTAAAAACTGCTGTGAGCATAGTTTCTAAAATTAAACAAAATATATCTTCTCCTTTTTGTTTACCTAGAATTCCCTGGGGAGTGAGTAGACTTCCTCTCCTTCTTCCATCCCCCTCAAAATGAGTTTAAAATAATTAAATTTGACATAGATAAAGGTTAACAAACAATTTATTAGATTTGTTCATCTCACTCTGCTTATCTCTCTTCTCTCTCTCTCTATCTCTCTCTGCAATTGTGGAACAAGCTGTAAAAATTGGCTTGGTTTGCTATTTATTTTTGCAGATAAAGTTATTTTCATTTATTTTATTTTCTACATGTCTGAAATTTTATATACTAATGTTTTACTCAGATTTATTTATGGAAATTAAACTAATTAAAAGTTATAATATATCCTTATCTGGAATTAATATTAACTCTTTGGAAATAATATTGATTTATTTTTTAACATACCCTTACTACTATTACATCAAAAGGTTGAAATCCCTTAATAAAACAATAAGTTCTGGTTAACCTTTTCTCATTTATTATGTAGGTGTATATGAAAAGTATTGTGTTCCAATTGTGTTAACAAAAAAAAACCGAAACCGTGTTGTCACCTGCATTATCCGTTTCAGGTGTTTTTAAGACCTACTAAGTGGTTTTCACAAAGTTGTCTATGCTAACCTTGTTAATGTCCCAAACCCTTTTGTTTATGAAACTATGTGTGGTTCAATAACACACAATCATGACCCACTAAACATTTAAAAAATCATTAATCTTCCTAAACTGTTTAGTCTGTGCTAAAATTTTTCACACATGTATTAATTTGTGTGGTTAATAAAAATACGAATGAAGATTTAGGTCTTACGGTGGTGACGCGTCAATGTAGATGAAGAATCCGTTTCGCTTCCACTGTGGGAGGCATCTTCAGGGATGTAGGACATCATGGATAGAAACGCAATGCTCTAAACTGAGAGTTCAGTTTTGTAGAGCATTGCGTTTCTATCCATGATGTCCTACATCCCTGAAGATGCCTCCCACAGTTGGAAGCGAAACGTCGGATTCTTTATCTACATTGACGCGGTCACCACCGTAAGACAAATCTTCATGACAACAACCGCGGAAGCCTACGCAGTTTATTTAAAATACGAAGTTATAGTTTATTACCAGTTCTAGTTTTATTGATTGACATATATAACATAATGTAAACAAATTATGTTTTTTGATTAAATGAAATTGAAAATTCGCTTATATCGTGGCAGTATGCCATTTATATAAATTAGTTATAGGACAAACTGATGTAGGGCAACAACCATGTGGCCGCGAAGCAGTCATAGACAGGCTCAGAAGCCGCGAAGTAGCTCCCAGCACAGACGCTACACAACCGTTTTTATCTTACTAGTCTTTTTAAAAAAATTACAAT
The DNA here is from genome assembly GCA_018340805.1 of Microvelia longipes. Lineage (NCBI taxonomy): Eukaryota > Metazoa > Arthropoda > Insecta > Hemiptera > Veliidae > Microvelia > Microvelia longipes. Next base: position 39,693,676 of record JACMZG010000002.1, read on the forward strand.
AATAAAATATATGTTGCATTATTATTGGCTTCTTAAAAGCAGCAAAATACTGTTTCTATGTTAGTAATGGGTGCTAGTTTTATACATTTGAGCAGCCAAAATAATAATAGTGTTTTTAGTCTTTGAAGTAGTGAGATTGTTACTCTTTGAATTTGACTGAAAATGAAGCACTTCAAAATAAGTTCTTATGATGTCTCACCAACTGTTATTTATTATTAAGCATTTATTGCATGAAAAAATTATGTCCCTTTTTGTTTTAAGAAGTTATTTTTATTTTTTAAGATTTTTTTTTTACTGTGATGTTGGGAAAATGTTTTTTTTTTTGTTTAGACTGTGTATGTTATTCTAACGTAAAAATATTCATATTAAACTAAAAACCCTGTTTCCTTCCCTTCCTTCAAAGATTTTAAATCAAGAATGGATGGACAGGGTATAGAAGATGTCAACCTCTCAGCTCCAAATATCAACGATGTTTGTTAGTATTTTATTTTAATAATAGTATATAGTCTTATTGAAATAATAACAATATTTTTTTTAACTTTACAATTGTCTAACAACTTTACAAGAGTCTTTACAACAGTTACAATAAGTCCTGAGTTTATTTAAGAAACAAAGATCCAGTGAGGAATGATATGTTGGTTTTCTGCTAAACTAACTTTTCCTCACAAGATTTTTGATGACAAAGCCAGGACTTTTTAACTTCTGCGAAATGTGTTAAAACTGCTGCAACTGCTTTGTGAAAAACATAAAATGTTAAATATGTTGTATGGGACTCAACATCTGTTTGGGCTGAGCACCCAGATTGATTCAAACAGATGATATTTTTTCTTATTTTACTCCTTATTAATTTATAGCACTTTCCAAAATTATGCTTCCTATAATGATGGACCTAACTCTAGATTGGATTTTAAAATTAGCGATTTAATACGTATCTGAGCTTTATAATTTACTTATACGTTTTTTAAAATACTTTATATATAATATTTTAATAAATAAAACGCTGAACTGTGGAGTAAATGATTAAATATAAACAACAGTCTCTCCACTAAATGAGATTTTTATTTTCCACTAATGTTTTATTTAATATTTTAAGTAATCTATAGTGAAACCTAAGGTATCACTATAAACATACTAAAAAAAAAATATTTGTTCATGAAATAAACACTGTCTTATATTGATAAATTTAAAGTTAGAATCTCCTGTTTTTAAAAACTCTCAATTATTAATAAAGTTTGCTTCTTTTAACAGGCGTAAAGGTTCATTTTGGAAATCGTAACGTGTTCTCACTATTATAAATTTTGGTTTATTTTAATTTTATAAAATTTTTATCATTTGGTAATGAACCTTAAATATTTTAAATGTTGTCTTTGTAAATGATGTGTTGTTTATTTATTTTTCAAAAGGGTTTAATATTATTTTAAAAAAATAAAAGATTTTTTTTATTTGTTGATGTCATTGATTAATAGCGAGTGTAAATTGTCCTTTCTTTTTTATTGATTTAAAAATTAAAAACTGTGGTCAACAAAACATCACCAGTTTTTGAAGAGCAAACATGGGAAAGTTCTATCTACCATACTTTAAAATCAGGGGAACAGAGAAACCAGTTTTGATTTGAATGATTATTTTGATAGTAAAATGTATTACGTGAAACATTACTTGAAAAGAATACTGTTCCAAAAGCTGTAATATGCCTTAATTTTATGTTTTCAATGAGTTACTTACACGTTTTGGATTATTCTTTATAATGAAAGGATATCACATAAACATAAATTAAGGAACCTCAAAAACGCTCATTGAGGTTCCTGTGAATTTTGTTTTATTAAATTTTTTCATATTCAACCAAAAATTTAAACTAATCGGTGACATCATTTAGGTTATTAATTTTTTTCATTTATTTTTTTGTGAGACATGTAATATTTTTTTTATCTTTAATTTCATGTTTTCTGATTAAAATTGTATACACTTTCTTTCTGGGAGTGATTATGTCACTGAAGAATACAAGGACCATGATTGGTCCTTAACCCATTACTGATCCCTAACCACTACTGGTAACAGTGTAGCCGATATTCTATTCTTAAGAGATCATCATCAGTACCTAAGCAACAAAAAAGTTTTATTAAATGTAAATGCTCAACTCCCGCCTGAGTGCAATCACTGGATTGTTTCTCTACCAAGCTTACCAAAGCCATTAAAACTGTGCTAACTCTAATACTTGTAACAATCACAATTGATGTTTTATTGTTAAAAAAATAAATGTAAGAATTTTAATCAAATAATGAAAAAAATCATTTTTAATTAAAAGTCTACATTAAAGAAAATATTGAGAGCTCCAGCAACACAAAATGAAATTTTTCAGAAAGCATGCATTTCCACTCTAAATAATTTTTCTGAAATTAGAGGTTAAATAACAATGATTTTTTGGAATAATGTTCATAAGCAAAGTAAATATATTTAAGGAAAGTAGTCATATTGAATGTATTTTTTTAAAATTTATTTTGAAAGTAGAATAAGATCTAAAATATGTTCCCTATCAGATTTGACAAATTTCATCTGTTACCATAGAGTTAGGCAAATTAGTTTAAGATAGTTTTCTTAAAAAAAAATTGTCAGTTTGGTAAAAATTATGTATGCATTTCATCTTCAAACATTAACTTCTTATTTATAAGTTTTATTGAAGTCCTTTTTTTAATCAATTAAATTATTGTTTCAAAAGTATACTATATTTATCCTACATTAATAGAGTATGAATGTAACTAGGAATTTACATAATTACTCGTGGTTATCAATTCATTTTTTGTTGTATTTATAACAATTTTCTCATAATCATTTCTTTTTCCTGATAAGTTTTATGTTAAGTTTAACTTAAATGCATAATCGTCTTATAGTTTTATAACAGTTATAAAAACAAAGTTCTACGTTGATTAGCTACTGATGAGATAAGAAATAGTTAACCTGTCAATAATCACTGACCTTGAAAAGTGTCAGTTTTTTTATCTATATTAGTTTTATTTCTTATTCATAGTGGAAGTGTTAGCTGAAGACGAAGCAGCAAATATAATGGGTCCAGCTGTTCAGCAAGTTAGTTATAATATTGGAGGAGATGTGTCTCCTCATTCTCCGTCCTCTGCTCAGCCCTATATTAGAATAGTAGAACAACCTGCTCCTAAGGAGACTAGATTTAGGTATGTTTTATGGATGATGTTTTTACTTTTCTCAATTTTTACCGTAGTTCGTAGTTCCGTTTTTACCGTTTGTAGCAAAAGTTCTGTTACCTATGTTGTCAGTTTAAAGCATTTGAAAGACCAAATTTTACTGTTTTTGTTTGTTTTATTACTATAAACCAACAAGAATTTGTTCCTGTCGTGCTTATTGGTTGAATGTAAGTGTTATTATGTTAGGTACTTGTGTGTTTATGTTTAAGAGTTAAAATTTGTTACAAATTAAATTTCAAATTTGGTTATGCTATCCGAGAATTGTTAAACATAATTATCACTCATAAGTGACTTAGCAAAAATATGTTATGGACTAAAATATTTATCATTAAAACTGAAATGTAGCATTGTGGTATAATTAATTAGATAAACTAATAAAGAACTATGTGTATTCTATAAGGTGTTAAACAAATAGAAACTAGCAAACACCTTTTTATCAAATGAAGAATGTTAACAATCTATGCTTTGTATATTATTGAATGTTTTTAGGAATTTAGACAAAAAAAACAAGATCATAATCAATATGAGACTAGTAAAGGTTTTGAGCTCAAACTACCATCCATAAGACTCGAAAAGACTTTTTAAGTTCCTATTTTCATGAAAATCAAAATGTATAATCATCTACCAGACATAAGAGCTCTAAACCTCCAAAATGCTTAAACAAAGTTGAAGGATTTTTATTGTTTAGTATTATATATGATTTTAATTAAAATTAAAATTATTTTTATTTTTTACTGAACCAAAACTTTATTGTAAATTTAATAGATAATGGATTAACATAACTAAATAAATAAACAAAAATGCCGTCATTTCATTATCAGCTTTAATCCTTATATTAATAAAATGGTCATTTAAATTAAAGAAAAATAGATGAATTTGCGATATTCTCCAATTATTTTGAAATCTGTTTCAATATGACCTATTATTATGACTTTTAACAAAGTTATAAGTTCCATTTTAACTTTTATCAAGTTTCTGCATTCAAGACAGAGAAATTTGGGGAATACAAAAAGGTGCAGGCAGTACAGTCTTAAATTAACCCGTATAGACGAGGACTTATTCTACAAGAGGGAGGACTAAGGTTGAATAGCACAGTGATTAGGTGTCTAGGAGTGTGGCGATATCCATTAGGTACCATAGTCTCCATGGAGACTGGAGACTCCCCCACACCTGTACAACCCCTATTGATGCACAAATTCATAATGAACCCTACAAACAGCACATAAATTCACTGGATACAATACAGATAATTAAAGAATAATGTTCGATGTATAAAAATTAAATCTTATTTTAAATTCATTTTATTTAATTTGGAAATATATGTATGATAAATGTTAGAAAAACAAAACAATTACATCACCAATGTACCATTAAGGTACCAAGCCACCCAGACAATTATAAGAGCCCTTGCATTCTCCCTCTAGTAGTAGAAGTTTCTTTCCCTATATAATAAACCTTTTATATTTTCAATATATTCACCTTGTATAATGCAAAATGTGTTTTGATTTAGGTATAAATGTGAAGGTAGATCTGCTGGTAGTATACCAGGAGCAACAAGCATTCCTGATAATAAAACTCATCCTAAAATTAAGGTATAGTTATTATTTATTTTTTGAGCATTAAAGTGATTTTTTTTTCATTAAGAGCAGCACCGATAGTACTGAAATGAAAACTGGGTCTCAAAACACAGATACATAGTGTTTTTGTTTTAGCTTTGATCAATCACTGACCTTTGTCTCTGACGACCTCAGATCATCAAACAGATTGTTTTATAGTTACTTATATCACATAAGTAACTATAAAACAATCTGTTTGATGATACTTAACAAAACTAAGGTTGTCAGAGACTAAGGTATCCAAAAAGTTAAGCAAGACTGCTTAACTTCTAAGATATAAAACCCTTCTTTTTCTCTTGTAATAAACAGACCAATTCTTCCTCCACAATACAAGATCTTATACCTTTTGATGTATTTTAGAATATATTAGTGGTAATTTATACTTAATTCTATTGATTGTGAGTAAATAATAGCTAAAGACCTGTTTTATTTCTTTTAAATAAAGTTAAATGTAGTTGCCTTTTTAGAATCAGAAATCATTTACATATTCAAAGGAACGTAAATTTTAGTTTCAATTGAATTGAAACTAATTACGTAAACTAACTACCTTTTAGCGAATTTCCTTTGAAAATTCGCCTAATGGGATAGGCGTCATGGCGGAATTCGAACCTCAGACCACGACACAAATCCGTTTCAGAGGTCCCTTATGACGAAAAAATACTTTTTTGAAACTTTATATATATATATATATATATATATATATATATATATATATATAATATATATATATATATATATATATATATATATATATATATATATATATATATATATATATATATATATATATATATATATATATATATATATATATATATATATATATATATATGTATTTCTAGACACTTTCTTGTAAACACTCTATCTTTCGAACGGATTAATATTTTTTAACCAAACTTGGTACAAAAATCAACCTTTGGGAGGACACGAACCCTATTGAAAACCAGGTTTTTGTGACGTCATTAACCCGGTTTGCTGAGTCAGCGAAATTTTCAAAAAATCAGCAAAATTCAGGGTTAATATTTTTTGCCGCAAAAAAGGTCAATATTTATGTTTTTTGAGACGCTGAATCGAATGAAACCGGTCCGAAGTCGATACGACCACTAAAAGTGACCTAAAAATCGAAAAAAAACCATTCTAAATTCCCGAAAACCAAAATTTAGGTCGATAAAAAATAAATTTCGAGTAGGGTGTCGTTTTCAATGTAATTTTGGGCGCGGAATCGAATGAAACCAGTCCGAAGTCGATACGACCACTTTAAGTTACCAAAAAGTCGAAAAAACCACAAAAATTATAGAAAACCAAAATTACGGTCGTTGAAAATTAAATTTCGAGTAGGGTGTCGTTTTCAATGTTTTTTGGGCCTCTGAGATGAATGCCAGTGGTCCGGAGTCAATACAACCACTCAAACTCAGGGTACCTGGGTTCACATCCTGGAAGGGTCGATCATTTTTTATCGTTTTTTTACCTAATATAAGTTTACAACTAGGAAATAATTCTGGCGCGGTGGTCCGCATGTCGGGCGAATTTCCTTTGATGCGTGTTTCCGTGCTTTTTATATTAGTTTACAACTACTAAATAAATAATTCCGGCGCGGTGGTCCGCTGTCGGGCGAATTTCATTTAGAATACGTGTTTCCGTGCTAAACAACCATTTTCTTGCTTATGCAAGAACCATGCCCATTGCGTGGTTCTAGAACCTAAGCAGTTACTCAATTGTCAAGCACTGCTCGTAACTCATTTTGTCTGTATTTTCCAAAGGAAATGCGCTAAAACCTTTAAAGATAACTGACTAAGCTTAAAGATAAGTAACTAAGCTTTAAACTAGTGCAAATAATAGAGCGTACTTCTAATTTTAGAGGCATAGTTTTGTGCAACCAACTGGATAGTTATGCGCATTTCCTTTGGAAAATACAGACAAAATGAGTTACGAGCAGTGCTTGACAATTGAGTAACTGCTTAGGTTCTAGAACCACGCAATGGGCATGGTTCTTGCATAAGCAAGAAAATGGTTGTTTAGCACGGAAACACGTATTCTAAATGAAATTCGCCCGACAGCGGACCACCGCGCCGGAATTATTTATTTAGTAGTTGTAAACTAATATAAAAAGCACGGAAACGTGCATCAAAGGAAATTCGCCCGACATGCGGACCACCGCGCCAGAATTTTTCTAATAATTATTATATATAACTCCTGATATTTGTGTAAAAGTTAATAATATTTGTATTAAATTTATTTCTGGTAATAAATTAAAAAAAAAAAATAAAACTAATAATTAATAAAAGAAATCTAGATTTTCTCTATTCCTGAGAGCAACTGAACCACCTTTAATAATATTGCTTAAAATGGAACTGTTATAATGTTGGTTTCTAATCTCTTGTCTTTTTATTGACTTTTAATTTAAAAAAATGAACTTTCTAGATCTTTTTTTAGTCTTTATTCATTGTTTTCTTTAAACCTACTAAATTTATGACTAATCAAAGTAAAATATTGCTTGCATGGGTTAAAAGTTTTTTTTTGATTTTATTATTCCAATACAAGTTCTCCTGTAGTCTCAATGTATTTGGGAATATTGCCAAATACAATTTTATTTTTACGTCATCCCAGATTCAGTTTCCAGAATTTCTTATTATACATTCTAAACTAAATTACTACAAGCTGGGAGGCTGTTTTGAAGAAGCTATAATTTATTAAGATAATTCATTTTTACAAAATTATCTATTTTCTTATTTTATTTTAAAGACGCACAACAAGTATTTATTTTTTACTTCAAATATTGACTATTTTGTTACATTAAAAAGGTTAACAGATCATATTGATATCTCTTGATAAGGATTAACATTTTAGAGTTAAGCCAGGCTGAGTAATCAAAAACGCTATGGTTTTTAATCTTGATAGATTTAGAGGTATTATATTGGTATTTAACTCAAGAATATACTTTAAAATTTTACGATTTTATACTGGAAGGAAATTATGTTTTTTAATCTCTTTTATTTTATCTCTTGTTCATTTCTTATCCCTTTTAGTGGATTTTAATAAGACAATTCACTTTCTTTAGAAAAATATTTTTTACTAATCCTCATTTATACTGTAGGTATAAAGGAAGAGTGTGACTGATCAGGTTATGTTGCATGAAAAAATAAATAAAAAAATGAAGTTATTGCTTTGAAAGAAATCTAGCATTCCAAAGAAAATTTACCTATTATGGCTTGCAAACTTCCACTCCAGAATTTTTTAAAACTTGCCATTTTTTTGTATTTTGCTGTGAAATAAATTAATATTAACGAATTGATGTATATTAATTATAGATAGAAAATTTCCGAGGTAAAGCAGTAGTGGTTGTATCATGTGTTACGAAGAACCCTCCGTTCAAATCCCACCCACATAACCTTGTTGGTAAAGACTGCCGGAAAGGTGTGTGCACAGTAGAAGTTACTTCAGATGATATGAGTATATCATTCCCTAACTTAGGTATTCAATGTGTTAAACGAAAAGACATCGAAGAAGCTTTAAAAGAAAGAGAAGAAATAAGAGTAGACCCTTTTAGGAGTAAGTATATTTATGTTTAAACAAATAAAATAATTGTTATTTATTGAGGAAGAATCATTTTGTTTTATTGTAGCATTTTATTGCAATACATCGATTTATGCACCTAGGGAGCTAAGAAACAATCAAAGATAATTCATGCTTTTACCTCTTAAGGCATAGCAGAGGAAGGTATAAGCCAATAGTAAAAATAATTGAAAATTAGTAAATAGTAATTTCTTTTAGGTGTTAATTCAATTTCGTCCACAACTTTCTGCCATAATCAACCAATTCTGCCATAATTATAAATTATGACCTGATTATTTGCAACCTTTTGAAATAATTTACTATAATTTAATAACATAACTATCATTTACTTTAGTTAACTTGAATTTTTAAAACTAAACATAACTAGTTTTAAGAATGACAGTTAAATTTACAATTTTTCCTGCCCTGTCACAGAAGATTTGTATGCTATATTCTAAATAAATAATTGGATTAATTAATTTAATAAAAACCGACTCTTATATCTGACACCATAATATATTTTCACTTTTGCCCAGCCTCTACAATTAAAAGGTTAAATGTAGTTTAAATTGCTTGATAATCATCAATATAATTGTAAAAGGTGTCAATGTAGTGATTTCACTTGCGGGGAATGTGTTACCTTGATTATAAATGTATCCAACATTTTATGCTTAACTTCAAAAGTGGAAAACGAGCCAGCAATGGTATAGTTACCTGCGGCTTAAATGAGCTACCCTTTAAATTTAAAATAAAATATATGTTTCATTTTTTTTATAAAGTTATAAATTTAAATTCAACTTTTAATTTATTGTTCAAGTGTTTTGCGTCTTTTTCTTTATTTGTTTTAATGGTTGTAATTTCTCTTTGCAGCTGGTTTTCATCACAAATCTCAGCCATCCAATATAGATTTAAATTCAGTTCGACTGTGCTTTCAAGCATTTCTAGAAGATCCTGTCAAAAAGAAATTAATACCTTTACAGCCTGTGGTCTCTGAGCCTGTTCATGATAAGAGTAAGTTCATTTATAGCAGTCTTTCTTTAGCTAGGGTAGAGTATATCATTTTATAACATATTTGTATCAGCAATACAAATATAATAGGATGTGATTTTTTTTAATTGAGAATGCTGCTATAATGTCAAGAGAAATTTTAGAAATCTTCCATTTATTCCGTTCATTTGTATATACCGAACTTGTTTATTTTAATCATCTTTAATTGTATGTAATTTTATTTAAATTTTATTTTCTGTTTAACTTAATGTTCTGAGATATTGTCTCTATTTTATGTCAGCTTGAGTGATAAGTCTATTGACTCCTTAAACTATAGTCTTGTCTCAATTTAGTTTACTTTAATTAATAAAAATAATAGGCTATGTTCATTCGGAAACCCTGGATTAAAGAGGTTAGAATCTTAAGGAAATTTCTCATGAATTTCTGGTTGGGAAATGCTAAAGTAAGAGTCCATAACTAAAGGGTCCTAACATCTTCCTTTTGGAGGGTTACAATTTTTTTATCTTAACCACTGATATGCATATTTTGCCTAATAGGAAGATATGCAAGATATCCATTATATTCTTGTATAATGGGAAGTTGAATTTCCCTCCCCTGACACTTGGGGCAGGCATTGTATATGGAAATAATTATTAAGTACTTGGTGTAGTGTTAATGAATTTATTTTACACTAAATTTTAGACTCAATAACCTGCATGTATTTCTCGTTTATGTATTTAACTTCTTCTTAGTTACTAAATAAGTTTTAATTTGTTTGTAGAAGCGGTTCAAGAATTAACAATTTGTAAATTAAGTCATAGTGCTGGTTCAGCTAGTGGTGGGACAGAAATGATACTTCTGTGTGAAAAAGTTGTTAAAGGTAAACTAATAATATTTTATTGGATTTGGAACTTAATTAGGCCATAAAGTGGTATTTTATTGCTGAAATTAAATGAACAAGTGATTTATTTCTTTTTAGAAGTTAATGATTTCTGGACTCTAGGACAGTTATCATGTACTTGCCATGACATAACTGCCATTGACATTAACCGATTTTATTGAAATTTAATGATTTTAATGAAATCTGTTTTAATAATTAGTCTTCAGAGCTGTATAGTATTTGGTTTTAGTGCGACCAATATTTTTAAATGGCAGCCAATATGGCAGACCAGCAAACAAATTGTGTTGCATATTGTTTTAATTTTCTTGCAGATTAGAAATGAAAAATATATATAACATATATAAAATAACTGATAAAGTTTATATAAAAGAAAAGATAAAATAATTGTGAAATTTTATCTCAATTAGATGCAATTTTTATTTTAAATTAAATTTTGATTAGATTTTAAGGTGAGTTTCTGATGCAATGCATTATAATACGACACACGGCTAAAATCAATTGACAGCCCGGTAATTTCTCAATGCTTTCAACCCTCTTTTTTTAATAAAAAAATCCCATCTTTTTAGAAACAAAAAAAATTCCCTACTTTGGCAACACTGAAAGTCAGGTTATGTTTTGAATTTTATTATTTGTTTTTATTTGATATCGTATTTTTTTATTTTTAAAAATTATTTGTTAACTTTTTAAGTAGGAATATTGTTGTATCTTATAAATTTACCAACTAAGTGTTGCTTTGAATTTGTTCGGGAAGTATGAGTTAAGTGGAGTTAAAGTTGGTAATTACGTAATGCAATGGATCATAATAGTTCTATGATAAAAGTTAGACGATTTAAATAAATCGTCAGCTATAATTACTTTTTTCCTAAACAAACTGGTTTTGTTTTGTATAATTGAATGTGTATTGTTTCATATTATAGAAATAATATGACACAATATGCATCATGACTTAAAAAAGTCAAGACTGTCATCTATTGAAAGACATGGCATTTTCAAAAAAAATGCCTTTTGGTTGACAGACCACAGACCCTGCGCTGTACTCACATAGCAAGAAATGCTTGAAGAATACATCAATGTCCATGCGTCAAATATAGGCACTCAGATCATCATATTACAACTCTGCAATAATTGGATGAATTGAACAGATTGGAATGAAACGAAACGAACTTGAACAGATCAAATATGCACAATGAGGGAAATAAAAGCGACGCGAGGTTACACATATTTACATCCAGTGTTGCCTTTTTATGATTTTATTTACGAAAAAGGTATTTTTTATACAAAGGTTAGCATGAGGTGGAGGGGGAAAGAGCGTGGTCGGTCTGAACCAATAGAATTCTTTCCCTCACAGATTTTTGGGGCGCTGTCAATTGATTTTAGCCGTGTGTCGTATTATAATAGTTTATTAAAGAAATATGGATGACTAGTTTACAGTTTTTATCAGATCACTTGAGTTAAGCTGCATTAAGAGTGGTCAGTATGTGAATAGTGACTGCTAGAATACAACAGATTTTATTTTAATTTCCTGGGGACAAGAGAAGCAACTTAAAATTTTTAGCCTGAGCTTAGCAAATCTGATATGGTGAGAAAAAGTTACTAGGGTATCCTGCCCCTGTTTTTTATCGTTTCATAATTTTAAATTATTATTCATCCTAAGATGGTAATAAATAAATTTCAGAGGATATCTCAGTTAGATTTTTTGAAGAAAAGAATGGACAGACTGTTTGGGAAGGATATGCTGATTTCCCTCCGTCTCAAGTTCATAAGCAAGTTGCAATTTCATTTAGGACGCCTAAATACGCTACACTACAGGTAATTTACTCTCTTTTTCTATTTTGTTATCATTTCAACAAAAAACTTTTTATGCTGTTTTACACAAATAAAAAAAATATTATAATCAGCTTGCTATAAAAAAATCGTATGATTTCTTGAGAGTTGAGTCTTTCTCCTTATGCATTATAGAAATAAATAAAGATTTGGCATCAAATCTGGTTGTAAGGTTAAATGTTTGAAGTCTAATTCCTTGTATTTTATTTAGATTATATTTAATCAGCAGCAGTTTGTGACCTGTGCAACAAAACAAAAAACATATACTTAAAAAAATTGGGTACGGTAAATTGTCTAGCTTTAGCCAGACAGTAAAAGTAGCCAAGGTAAAAAAAGTCAGTCCCGGTTGTGTATCATATGTTATTTTTTTTGGGCGTAGTAATAGTAAAACAACTATTTCAAAGAAAAACAGTACAATGTATAAAAATTTGCCAGTGTCTTTCGATCCCCTCATTGGCTAAATGTTTTAATTCTGGTGGCATATTTTCAAAGTCTGACTCATTATCCATGATTATTTGGCAATAAATACTTAATAACTCATTTTCCGAAAATAACAAAACTTCGTCAATAAAAACGTTTGATTATTTATATGAAAATAGTAAGAAGAAAAAAGTAAGAAGGTAGGTTATATCCTTGTTGTAAACATCTAGTGGACTAGGGCGCAATAGTACCTAGTGGACATTTGAGGAACTTCACCAGTGACAGTTTTGTAGTTGTTTACCGTCACCAATAATAAAAAAACTGCCGCAGACACTAAAAAACACATTTCTCCTACTTTTTTGAGGATGTAAAGTACCTACTTTATAGCTGCCTGAAAAAAAAACTTTTATTTAATAATATTCGCAATTCTTTATTTGTCATCTTATTTCAGATTTCGCATCCAGTGACTGTGTTTATAGAACTGAGGAGGCCATCAGATGGTGCTACTAGTGAGCCGAGGCAGTTTACCATCTATCCAGTTGAATCAGGTACACCTCCTTTTTGGTCTCTCAGAAGGAGCCTTTTTCAAAAAAATTCAATTTTGAATGATCTTTCAGAAATAGAAAAACCAAAACCAGTGGAAGAAGATATTCCAATTGTCCCAGTCCCTGTTATTCACGAAGAAAAGCCAGTTGAAGAGGAATTTATTGAAAATGATTTAAGTAGCCCTAAAGAAGTTATTATTATTGATGATGATAATAATAAAGAAGGTTTAGACGATTTATTAGAACAAGTTAAAGATTTAGATGAATTGATGCTGAAACCCGATGAAACTTGTCCTGAAATCTATACTTCTATGCAAATGGCTATGAAAAATCCAATGGAAATGGATAGCGGGTATGAAGATTTGATTCCACCGAGACCAACCGCTGCTAAACCCCATGTTTTGGCACAAGACGATGAAGACTTGCCTGCTCCTCCTTTACCTCCTAAACGTGCCCGAAAGAACAATAATAAAAATCTTCCTCCCATCCCCGAAAAAACTAAAATGAATATATTCCAAAAACTGTTTTGTTCGGCTAAAAGAAAAAAGGCTAAGTCACTTGCAGGTAGCGTTGGTTCTAAAGGCAGTACAAGGACTATTAATTCAGAAATCATTGCTAATAATAATAAAGGAATGGATTTAACTGAAGCAGAGCATTATGCTTTATACACTACTTTTGCTCCTAAAGCAACACTGTCTGAGTGTGATGATATGTCTTTCTATTACCAAACTGTTGATGGGAATAATGTCAAACATCAAATGTATGAAAAATTATTTTCTTCTTGTCATCAAAACTGATTGTACAGAGTTTACCTATACACTATAGTTTAGATTTGATGTAATTTTGCAGGGTTACTTAAAATTATTATTCTTTTTTATTAACAAGTTGTATCTAAGGGTGATATTCAAGAACATAGCCTGAGTATGACTAAGACATTGAATATGTTTTACTTATCCTGAAATAGCGTTCTGAAATACAGCTTAACATCTACAGAAAAAAAGTAATCCAACTTCTCATTATCTAATATAAAATCTTGAAACTTTTAAAAATTATAATTTGTGTGACATTAAAGGCCTATTTTTAATGTCTATTTTTATGGCAATAAATAAATTTTAAGAAATAATATGTAATATTTTTGATAACTGTCCATAACTTAAAGTCTCTCTGAGAAAAGTCTGTCTAACTTATTTAAAAAAGCTTAGTGGTTTTAGAGTTTTTAATGATAACTAAACATGCCAAATTTATTTATTATGCCGTGCTTATTATTAAGTATGCCTTTTCCCGTTAATTCCAATATTATAAAGTAATTCTTTTTAAAATACATTTTTCTGTGTTGCCAAATTTTATTTTTATTTCAAAATTATTTTATTTCGACTTCACAAAATGATGATCTTTTTAGTGCCTTGAAACAAAAATAATTTTTGAATCTGTTAATTTTAAACTTAGTCTAGCAATTTAGTTGATAATATGTCAATAAATATTCAGGCCTTAAAAGGTCTTTTAACAAAGTTAAGACTTTATTAAAAAAAATGCAAAATTACACTTCTTATATTTTTTACATACTTCTCTGTACACTTAATTAAATTTTTATTTGTGTTTAATTTCCTAAAAATCTTATTATAGCTTATGTATTTTTTTATCTTGAACGAACGAACGTATTTAACTGGGTAACGAATGTAAAATGTTAAGGAAAGAACATGAACATTTATAACTTATATAGTTAAACTGTTTTATTGGGCCTGCAATGTTTGAATTTTGAGTGAGAAAAAAGAGGTAGATGTATCGACTAATAACTCAGCTTCATACATTTTTTATTTCATCCATAAAAGTTAGTTTGTTGTTTTTACAACAGAAGTCTCACTTTCAGATGAAAATTTGCTAAACTACAAAATTTGTGTACTTCTTCATTTTATTTTTTCCATAACATATTTTTTAAAATTGTATTTTTTTAATAATGCTTATATTTCAACTTATTACAAATAAATATATCCTTAGAGTGTGCGTGAATGGAGTCCATTATAAATAATGAAAGAAAGAAGTCTCTCCACAAAGTAAACTTTATTGCCAAATAAGCGCTTTGCCAATAAAGTTTTATTTTGTGGAGATACTTCTTTTCTTTCATTATTTATTACAAATAAGTTATACTGAGTATTTAATACAAGAATCAATAAAAATATTTATTACATTTAATAGAAATTATCTAATTAATTGCTCCAAGTTAATTTTGATTTTTAATTGAAAAACTGTTTTAGTTTAATTTAAAATCTGAAAACTGTTTTTTCTATGATCTGTTGCTGAGTTATTGAGAATATTAGAATTTTTAAGTATAGTTTTAAGATATTCCTTTTTATAAAAATCTTTAGATTTTACTTTATTTTAAGTAGGTTATTTTTATTTGTCTTTCTTATTTATAATTAATATTAGCAATAAAATTGCTAAAAATTAGATAAATTATTTATCAATAATTTGATAAATAATATATGCTATATTATTTATATGCTACTGTTTAGGAATTTATCTAAATTGCTTTGGTTAAAGTTATAGTTAGAGATAAATGATACTACAAATTTCAGTTATCCACATATTATATTGCTTATTGACCGTGTAGGTTTTATCATCAATTGGGATAAAACATAATATCATCAATTGAGATAAAACATTATATTATAAATTCTAAAAGTGCATAATAAAGTGATGTAGAAGTTCATACAGTAGGGGTCGGGACGGGGGACACAGTGGTCTAACTCCCTGGTTTTAGGTGTTCCGAAAAAAAACAGGATTAGTAGCATCAACTACCGCACCGAGTGTAGTTTTCACCTTGTGCCTTATCACTATTGTTATATTACCTTCTATTTATGTTTATAAAAATGTAAACAAGACGATTTTTATCTTATTCATTGACTTTTTTCTTTTTTAGTAGCTCATAAGATATTTTTTTTAGAAAATAGGATAACGTGTGTTACAAAAGGTGTGTTATAATGAAACAACGAAAACGTAAATTAAATTTATAATTTCCCGGTTTGAATGTTTGTTTACAAACATTTTTATGTTGTCTACAATCATGGTTATCACGATATCAGGTCTACTTAAAATTAACAACAGCATTTATATTTTTATAAAAGCGTTTATGAAAATTATACCTTTAAAATAATTAATACAATTTTTAGCATTGTTAAAGACCCTTTTAAATTATTTAATCTTGGAATTGAAGAAATAATTATTTTATATATGGGGTACAAGGTGAACCGACCCTGCCACTAGCGGAGAAAGGGAACTTAGAGCAGGTTCATCTAAAGCAGCTTATTTCGAGGGAGTTAGACCTCTGTGTCCCGCGCCCCCTCCCCTACTGTATGAATTTCTACATCACTTTAGTGCATAATTTAAAAAATAACATCCTCTTTATGTAATGCCAAATATTTTAATATTAGGTGATAATAGTGCCAAAGAAATTTCGAGTGTTACATATACTGTATTTATAAACAGTGACAACATGTGATCTACTGTGTGGTTTGTTGTTAAAGTATGAACATTTTTGAAGCTGGTGTTACGCCTTTCCCAGTTTTGAAATCTTTTATATATGCTTGTTGGCTTAGAAATATACCCTATAAATGTTAAGTCATCCAGCAATGTACTCCTTGGGTCTGTTCAGCATGAACAAAACTCTTCTTAGAAGAATCTGAGCAGAATTTTACTCTGAGGTGCAGAGTAGTTTAGTGTTGTCTAGCTCATGTGCTGAACAAAGCCATTGATATATATTTTTTTTTAAAAAATAGTTGTACATAATTTTTTTATGACACTGCATTTGAGAAAGATCAAAGACTTTCAAAATTAGTATAGTAATGAAAATTCTCGTTAAAAAAAATAGCTAAGCTTTTTATCCAAAGCATATTTTAACTTTTAAATTCCTTTTTAGTACTTATAAACTACAACTTATCAATTCATGTACTTAAATATGCACTTCTAATAAGTGTTAATCTTTTTTTAAGTCTGAACATGCACTCTTTTTACTATTATTTATTTAATTTGATGTAGAAACCATTTTAACTAGTCTTTTTAATTTTAGGTTACCATTTTTTAAGTTTAATATTTTATAATTTATTTGATTGTTTATTCAATTAAGTGTTTTTTGCTGCCCTACCTTCTGAAAACAGACAGAAGCCTTTTTAAATTGGATCAAAGTCTTAAAATTCTACAAAAACAAAACAATTATATATTTTTAGCAGCATCTGGTGACTGAGATTCATTTTATTTTTAATGAACTTGTGAATTTTAAGTGTTTATTATTTTATTTATTATTTTTAACTTTGTTCCTTTTTTAAACTTTATTTTATTAATTTTATTTTATTTTTCTTTAATTTTTCATGGCGGTTTGTAGAACCAGAAAATGTGTTTGAAAGAAAGAGGAAAAAAGTCAATCATCCTATGTATGATAAATCTTATCCATCACCTGATGATTTTAACAGTGAGTTTATTTACACATATACATTACTTCTGGGAACTGTCTTTATTTCTTAAATCTACAAATTACATTTGAGGGAGAGATAAAGATTATTTTATTTTAAGTTTGGCATTGCTAGTATCTGGTGCTATTATACTAAGAATGATGATAATCCAAAACTTTATTATTTTTTGCCACTCCCACCGTTTTTAGTATTTTGTATATTGTTACATCATATTCATTGTTGCATATTTTAAAACTTTATGTTGGTATGATAATTTTATTAAATTGTTACAAGGAAAATCTATGACATTTCTGATACTAGCTGCTTCAATAAAATAATCTTAGCTCCTCTCTCAATACTGGTCATTAACATGATTTATAAAATATCTCACGTTTCTTTATCATTCTATTTACTGGTGATGGTTTTCAATTGATGTTTGGTGAATGGGTAATTGATGGTTAATATTGTTGGTGTGATAGGAGACTATGGCTGTATAAGCAGAATTATTTAAGATTAATTTTATTTTTTTAAGGTTGTTGTTCTTTTACAAGAAGGAGGAATGTTATCTTTTCCTCCCTCCTGGTGATCGTAATGGATATCAAACCCTTTTTCTTGTTTTAATGATCTAAACACATTTAAGTTTTTACAATGGGGTTAGCACTTGCATTTTAAATATAAGTTCCCTACTAAATTCAAGTCTTAAATGTTTTTTTATGATACTTTAACAGAATCAATTGTTTTAGCGTGAAGACCTTCACACCAGTATTGTTTGGTTTTGTTAAGTATATTAGTGTTTTGTTAAGTTTGTCTACAATACATTTTTAGGTCTTGTTGATAAAAAAACTTCATGTTTTCTACTTTGCCAACAATATTACCATTATTATTAAAAATGTTATTGGTGTGCTTATTTTAATGGGTTTATCGCTGGCTGATAATTATTGATTAGTCATTCCTTTTTCATTATTTGTTATATTCAATTTTAAACTTGTTTATCTTTCTCTTTATATTTATCTTTAACTGTTTTAATTTTTATTTATGTTATCTTTTATTATTGGGGGTGAAAATTTTAAAATATGTTATTATTATTTTTATACTCATTATTAAACTACATATTTTATTTTCTGTTTTTAATTGATACTTTTTTGTTTTTTACTATTATTATTTAAATTTATTATAATTATTGATTTTGTTATAATAATTTTATAGATTATTATATAGTTTTATTTAAATAAAGTAATAAGTTAATTTTTTAACAAAATAAGTTTTTACAATTATTTACATTATTTTTGTTTTACCTTTCTGAAATTAAATGTAAAGTTGTACGTGAAGAATATATTTTTCATAATTCTAATCACTGATTAGTTTACTATATTACTCTATGATTCTAATATACCATGATTTGGTATAATCTGTTGGGCTTTTTCTAAAATAATTATATAGTTAATGAACTTGCTTTAATTCTATAATAGTCCTAATAATGCTTTGTTTTATTGTAATTGTGTAAAACGCTGTTTACATCTTCAGAAAACTAAATAAAGTTTAAGTAATAACAATAATAAATAAAACTATTAGGTTAAAATAATTAAACATGATAAACAATAAGTAAAATATAAAAAGACTTAAATTAAGTAGACATTGTTTTTAAAACTAAGTCTAATAATTTTATAGCAAAGGTTTTTAAAACTAAGTCTGGTCAATTAAAGTATATTTTTTTGTACATCATGTTTTGTTTTAATAGTTTCATTTTTTATTTTTATGACTTTAATTTTATAAAAATAAAATTTATGAGTTAGAATTTATGACTCTAATTTAGTTTCCTGATTATATTAACAGTGTTTTACAAAATTATAATAAAATAAAGCGCAAAAAAACTATTGTTAAAGTGAAGCTGGTTCAGTAACTATATAATTGTTTTAGTACAGAGTTCTTTAAAATTTCAGTAACTGACAAAAAGAAAATGTTAGGGCCTGTTCCTTACGGCTGTTTCAATGAGGCTATTTTTTCTGGTATAGTTCAAAACTTAGGAAGAATAATGTATAGAAAAAATATAAAAAATATCCTTGTACTTGAGCAATTGTAGAGTTGACTCTTGTTGTATTGTGTCCTATATGTATCCTATACTATGTGAAATCAATTCCATCATAACTTTTCAAAGATCTATGTGTGATTTCAGCCAAGTTTCCTATCATATCATTCCAACAGTTTTTTAACACGCTTCTGATAATTTGGAATTATTTTGGAACAAACTTACCTGGACTTTTCAATAAGTTTGTCTTCAGTTCCAATGGTAAAGGAAAGTGTTTAAAACACCTGTACATGGGTTCTAACTGATTTTTTATTTTTCTGTTTTTTAAAATTTAAGAAACATTCAAAATATTGTATGGAAAAATAAGGTATGGGATCATATATAGCAATGATAAAGCACTTATCCATTTGACTGCGGCAGGTTTTAGTTTTAGATATCTGCCAATTTCAGAAAAATTTGGTGGATCTCTTATGCTGAGACTTGGGCCTTATCGTATCAAAAGTCATATCCTTATCGTATTAGTCTATCTGAAGTCAAACGCCAATGATTTAGGAAGTAGGGTTGTTGTTAAGAGAAACCAGTTCGAGTGCAGCCTTACGTTGCTTGCGGTGAATAATCAGTAAAACAGGTAAAAGGAGACCTCATGTTCTGAAATGTAGCCACTGCAGTAACTTTTTTTCTACTGTGTGGCAGCTGGTCTCACATGCTAAGGCCACCTTTAATTTACCGTTAATCACGAATAATAATTTGATATTACTTATTAGTTTAATTAATAATATATAATAACAACAAATAGGGGGAAAAGTTTGATGCTTAGCACCCTTTTAGTTCGGGAGTCCTGACCTACAGGTGACTTTCTATGTCATTAGATTTATGAACCATTCTATCAAAGGTTTTACAGGACCATTAAGTAGAAAAATAAAACCATTGGTCTGTTTTTTTTACTCCAAGGCTGGAAATATGGCAAAATTTTAAAATTATTACAACTATTTTATTTTTAAAATTTTGAAAAAGATTCAAATAAAAGTTGTAGAACTTAATAAAATAAATATTTTAGCCCTTGTCATTTTTTACCCAAATCGCTTCATTTTTAAGATACAGCCCATCAAAATATCATCCACCCCCTCTCTGTCTGAACCATCCCTTATATATTATATTGTCTTATAACTTCAGACCTTTATATCTTGAATAGAAAGCAACGTAGGTAAAAAATTACCAGGACTATAAATAGTTTTTTTATTTTTCTGCTACAACTTCTACTTGATTTTTTTTCAGAAAATTTAAAAATAAAATAATAATTTGATAATTTTGGTGAGTCAGCATATTGTCCAGCACTGGAGTAAAACACCTTACCAGTAGTTTTCTTACTCTACTCTATAATTCTGTAAATTCTATAACCGAATGGTTTTAAAATCTTATGATGTTGAAAATCACCTCTTGCTTACCAGACTATAGTATGACACAAGGTTATAATCAGTTGACAGCGTGGGAAAATAATGCGAGGGAGCCAATGAGGTTAGTCATGGATGTTAAACCACACCCTCAATTTCATATCAGGCCTACCTCATTGGTTCCTCAACTTTATTTTCCCACACTGTCTACTGATTTTAGCAGTGTGTCATGTTATAGTTAAAATATGTAATGAAGTCAAGGGTTTTGACAGAATATCCTAAAAGTTTGAAGATAGATAAAATATTATTGAAATAAATACTTAGCTATTATTTTTGGCAAAATAAACACTGGAAAAGGCCTATCTAATACATGGGGTTTTTAATTATTTAGCTTTTTACCATAGCTGTTCATAACAAGGATTTGAAGAAATGATCCATGTCCTCGATTTATTTTTCACTCTAAATTTTAAAACTACATTTTTCTTCAGGTTTGCTCTCAGTAAGATATTTATGTGAGTGTAATATTTATTGCTGTTTTATTGCATTCATTTTTATTTATGCTTATAAGACTTAAGTTTTCGTCACTGTTATTTTTTTTATTATTTAACTCTAAACTGTATTATTTTTAATTGCTTGGGTTTTATAATTATTGTTTAATGTTTTTTTTTGCATTTTCTAAAGATTTTTAAATTTAAACTGGTAGTTGAGCTCTGAGACTGAAGAGTATAAACTGAAAACCTGAACTCGAAATGAATTGAGCTTGAATTCTTTGCTAAATTGCATTGCAAACTTTAAACTTCATCACCTCAGTTTTTTGCATAGCAGACCTTTTTTTAAATTTTCAGGTGGGAAATTCCAGGGCACTATGACCTCTTAGGTGGGCCCATTGTGCCATGAATTCTTGAATGAAAAATAGATAAATAAATAAATAATTAGAATGATATAAGTGAAAATATGAGAGATAAATATTACTATATATAGATAGAAATAAATAAAAGATATTACTGGCCTACTCAGCTTGCCATGGCTTCTTTGGAGTCACTTATTGTTCTCACTGACTGGAATAGTATTTGGATAACCAGAGTGAGACAAGTTCATCTCCTTACCCTCTAGCATAACTGATCCTAAAAGATATCATAGGGGTTATCCTCATAGATGTATATATTTATTTGATTAATAGTGTATGCCGTTAGTACCACCTAGGATGGTCAAAAAAAATATCTCCTGGTTTTTACAGATTTGTGTGTCTGTTTTAATTGTAGGTCCCAGCGCCAATAAAATGTGTGCAAAAATCGATCTTTAGAGCTAGTCGAGCTGTCATTAACCAAGATTAATGACTCAGCATAAATTCTTAATACCCAGAGAAATGTTTGGATTCATTTGAAATTTGGATGACCAATTGTTGCTCTTATATATGAATATAAGAAGAACAATTGCACCAAGTTTCATATCATTATAAGCGTTAGTTCAGTTTTTATCAAATGACATGAATACGTTTTTTTAAAATAGACAAATTATCCGATGGAGTTCAAATTTGGCATGAGTGTCTCCTTTTGTATAATAAACAAGTATACAAAGTTTTATTTCAATTCGGCTAGTATATTTACGGTTTATGTTGGATCTTTAATGTTAGGTAGCATTCAGAGAGGTCTGGATGAGTGATCAATTGCTAGGAATAAAATGGTTTTAGTGTCTGAGGAAGAGCAAAGTGTTTTAGAAACTTTACTACTATTAGATGATCTCCTTATTCTGAGGATGAGTGAAGTAAACCCAAAGTGGTCATGATGAGGTTAAAGAATCTTTATATTGTGAGAAAAAGCTCAGAGGTACCCTAAATCGAGTTTTGTAAAAAGAATGCTTATAAAAGTATGTTTTGTTCAAAATCTTTTGTAAAAACCTTGAATGTTGTAAATATAATTAATTGGGGCTAGGTGTAATCTAACCTGTAATATTTTAAATTTAAATAATCATGTAAGTTTAAAATGTGTTTGTGCTTGATTTCTCTTTCTTTATCTAAATTAATGGGCATTAGCCCATTAATTTAGATATAGAAAACACTAATTATTGTGTGCTTTGTCATTTATGCATGAATATTATATAAGTTTTTATGGTTTTGCTTTGACCGTTATTTTTATTTAATTTTATGCAGGAGGGATGGTTGGAGATGTCACAGTTAAAAGAGAACCAGCTGGTGAGTTCTTTTTTATTTTTATTGCTAAAGGAATTTGAAATAAAACCTTAGTTACTGTAAGAAACTCTCGAGAAAATTGGGTGAAACAGTCTAAAATGGGGACAACATCCCTGTTTCTAAGCAAAGTAACAGAATCAGAGGGTATCACAAAAATTTAAATTACTTTCCACATTATGTATGCATATTGAGATAAACCTTATGTAAAATAATCACAACACTTAAAGATGTGAAAGTATCAACTATTTCAAGCTTTGTCGGCACCTGATGAGTTAGACGTAATGAAACAGAGTGGGATGGGACATAATGTCGAGTTTTCAATGATGACGAATGTCATCATTAACAGTTCCCATTTTGCTGGTTACATTTCCTAGGTGTCTCGCACAATTGTATTTTCTCAATTAACCTGAAGTTGTAACAACTTAGACTGTAAGGTAACTAATAACAACTGGACGTAGTTTTGTCATTGTGAAGATTAAGTTTTTTCTGAGCATGTTGAGTCTGAAGTCATGACACCCTAAACATTTAATCACTATCTTATTTTGAGGTCGAGCATTGCTAGACTAAAGTAATACCTTCTTACATAGAGATATATAACAGAGAGGGCATAGCCTATCTTAATACACTGATAGACCTGAAACATCTTTTTGGGGCTCTGTGTAACCTCATTGAAACCTCTTTTAGGAGTGAGTTAAGGTTATAATGAATCAATTGTATTCGGCTTCCCGCACATTGTATGTATTGATTAGTATTTTTTACGTTTTACTATATAATTTACTGTCATTTTGTACTGATTATTTGATTATGTTTATAAGGAAAGGTGGTCTGGTTAAATTTTTGATGTTTCAAAATTTAACCTATATGGCTTTCTTGTAATATATCTCTATGCCTTCTTAACCTTTTGATAATCATCACATTCTGAGAACTAGCGAAACAAGTCTGAACTTGTGAGAAAAAGTACTGAGGTATACCGTATCTGATTTCCTTTGTTAATAAAATAAATAAAACTATTACAATATAATAATTAAGTTTAGAAATTGAGTACTTGAAATTTACCACATCAATGTAGATCATGAATCCGATGTCTGTGTTTGCTTCCATGTTTGCTTTCACTGTGGGAGGCATAGAAATATATTACTAGAATGAACACAACCTATCTCATTTGTAAGACATCAAAAAGGGGGAATCACTCTTAGGATAGGAAATCACTCTTATAGTGTTTGATGTTGAGTTAAAACATTTAGTTCAGACTGAATTTTGAGATAAAGGATCGGGATAAAGAGATAATTGAAGTTGACAAGAAAAATTCTTATTATGTTGAAGTATTATTATAAACCATTGAAATATTATTACCAGAGAGGCCAAATTGTTTGAATTTCGAAACAACAAAAAAGTAACCTGAACACTTTGACTATTAATGTAATTAATTAATTTACCAGAACATAATAACAATAATTTATATGATAGAGTGTTTAAAATAAAAAAAAACAATTGTTAAAAGCGGATGACAATTGATTTATTGTAACCTTAACTCACTCTCAGAGCAGGTTTCAATGAGGTTCCACAGAGCTCATGAGAGCCCCAAAATGATGTTATGAGCTTCTTAATGTATTGAGATAGGCTATGGGCCCCAAACTAAGAGCACAGCCTGGTATCAATTCCTGGATTGAAGGAATCCCTAGAATCTAGTTATGGAAAAGAAATCCAGACCTCATCTCTTACAATTTTTATACAATACATTAATCATTCATTCGATAATTTTCTAGAACCTATATCATCAGTTTCACTTGCACCGGGTCTATATGCTGGTGGGAGTGTAAGTGTCGGTCCATCTTTATCAGTATATAATACTGGTGGAAGATCACCGTCTCCTAACTATCCATCTAATTCACCTTTAGCACAGCATGTGACACCAATGATGACCACTATGCAATCACCCTATAATCGGCCTACTAATACACCACCTACACCTTCATATCAGCAATCACATAGTAAGTAAGGGTGGTAGGGAAGAACTACAGAAAAAGAGAGCTGAACAAAGGTATAGGACTACCTTGTGGGCAGCTTTTTGTTGAGTTCTTGCCATAATAATTTTCTAAACAACCTATCCTTAACAATGGGATTTTTTTATATAAACACACTTTTATCAATGAAAAATAATATTTAAGAGTTTATATTTCTTTTTATGTGTATATAAGATCATAAAATTTAATTTTGAACGCATTATATTTTACCTTAATCATTGAACAAATTTAAATGAATCAACTTTAAGTCTTAACCACCATATATTTACCATTCTAATCACCATAACAACCATAAATATTGTCTAAACACCATAAATTGTTTAGAAAATGAAGGCCTTATCATAGTCCTTATCACCAGTTAGTGATGATCAAAGAGACTTAACTACTAGAGGGAGGACTATAGTGGTCTGGTACCAAAACGCTGGTCTGACCAGCGGCAATTGCATTGCACATTAAGAGGGACTCTCTAGTCTATTATACTTAAAGGATTTACTGTTACGGTACCTAATGGAAATAGTATCACTATCCTTATTACTGTGTTTTACAACCCAAGTCCCTCTGGTAGTGTAAGTCTCTTTGGCTGCCAACTTTAAGAATTTACTACAGCCAAAGACACTAATACTTAGAGAGAGGATTTAGGTAAAAAACAGTCATAAGGGGTCTAGATGTAAGACAGTTTCCCTTGGGTGAACGGTACTTACTTCTTCTAGAGCCTCACTACAGGGAGGATAGATACTCCCCACCCGTCTACAACCCCTAACGGAAGGGTATCCTACGAACGGTGGCCATTCTTAAATGACATCACATTAAATCACTTTGTAAAATACATATAACTAAAGAATATATGCGATAATTAAAACTTATTTTAAATTCATTTTACTTAATTTAAAACAATATAGTTGAAAAATAATGTAATATTTATACGTAAAGTTGTAATTATTATGAAAAATCAAAAAAATTACGTCACCAATGTACAGTTATGGGACCAAGCTACCCAAGGAGGAATGATAAGTTGTATCCTCCATCTAAGTATTAGTATCTTTGACTACAGCTGTCTATTGACTCTCCCTGTTTGTTTTGTAAATATTTTTCATAAAATGTGAAGTTTTTGTATGGATATTGTTCAAAATAATATTTTTTTTATTTATTTATTTTAAGTCATACATCATTCATAATTAATGTTAAATATTTTAAAATTTCACCGTTTAAGTTTTAAGATAGCGAGGTAAAACAGTATGAGATTATTATTCTATATCCTGGGCTATGACTCACACTGGAGAAACATCTAAAGCTAGAGAAATAGCTCCAATGCTAGAGGCAGGGTCATTTTTAACCATTAGTTTTTCAAAACTGGAAAGTCTGCTGCGCTGTACGATAAAATAAATAATGTAAACAAATCCAAAAATCCAGGTTAATTCATTTAATAATTAATTCATTTTATTTAAAACATTTTTAGCAAGTTTTTGATAAGTGAAAATTACTCAAAAACCGACTAGTGATTATACGAGATGTTATTACTATTGATTGAAAGAGTAATTATTGTAGAAGTTTTCTCTTAAACCCGACAATCTATAGCTCTGTTTGTTTACTTTTTGGAACACTTAAAAAAAATTGAAATTTTTATTGTTCATAAATTTATTTTTAAAGTTTAATGAAATATTAAACTTATTAATGGCATTAATTTGTATTTTATTGTATTGTATTCTATAAGTTTTCCGACGATATTGAATTTGTGGCTCTAAGAATTAAATTTTGAGTTGATATAACTGATTTATCAAAGTAAGGTAGCAGCCTGAACCTGAAAAATTAACAAAATTTGTAATAGCAGCAAAACGTTTAAGAATTGGAATAACAATGGGGTGCATCAATTTGTTGCAAAATTATGCACAATGGAATGGCCTATTTTTACATATATCGCCTCACACCTTTCTTATCATTGTCATGTCAATTTCATATAAAATTAGTTATTACTTTTCCTCATTTATACCATAGGTATATAGGGAAAAGTATTGTGTTTGCAAAAAATCTGAAACTGGGTATGAAACTGGAATTATCTGTTTCAGCATTTTTAAGGCCTCCTAAGTGGTTTTTGCAAAGTTGTCTGTCTGTATGTGTGTGTGTGTTTGTCTGTTATCACTGTAGTGCCCAGTTTATTTATGCTAGAGAGTTGAAATTTCGTATAAAAATCAGTCTACTACTTAGTAAAAAAATCTAATACTGTTTGTGAAAAAATATTTTTTAGTTGTCGCAGCAGGGAGGTATGTGTAGCGAATCCAATGTAATAAGGAAAAGTTCCGAGGTACACCGAACCCGATTTTTTTATTTTTTTAACGCTAAGGATGTACTACTTAATGAAATGATAAAGGTTAATTTATAAAAAATCTCATTTAAAAAAAAAAAACATTGCATTCCTTTGAATAAACCAGAAAAATTGTGCAATCCTGTGTACAATGATATCTTGCAAAGGATATCTAATTATCTTCTTTTTATTTTTTTATTATATTGGAAATGTTTTTCTTTGGTTTTTCAGATCCATATAGAGCAGTAGCTCACTACCATGATTATAACATGGCAGGTCCAAGCACTTCAACCTATACAGATCTTGATAATCAGCAAGTGACACTTGTTGCTCAGTCAAACATCACTCAGATGACACAATTACAATCTAATGTTATTGAAACTTTAGAGTTAAATACTGAAGAACTTAGACGTATGGCTATTGAAGAAACAACACAGAATAATAATATGACAGAAGGCTTTCTCTCTGCCGATATATCTATGTAAGTTAGTTTACTGTTTTAAATAGATAAACTGGAATTTAGTAAATTAAGAAATTTATTTCTTTAATTTATTATTAATCTAGGACCCTGATAAATTACTATCACTTGAACAAAAACCAATTTCTTTTATAACCTTGATTTTGTCCGATTCCATAAAATGTGAAGGTAAAAATGTCTTAAGTAAAGATATCCTTAATCTTTGTAAATAATATTTGGATGCCTATTTTTTTGGCAATCTTACTAACAACATAAATAGCTATAATAACAAATTTGGTTGATAATTTCTTGATTCATAAACTTTTCTAAAACATTCTTGTGTTTACAAACAATCTCATAAACTTTTTTTTCTTTTGGAAATTTGATGAAAGGGTATTAGAACTGATAACTGTTATTATAATTATTAATTATAATACCATTAATGTTAATTTATTAATGTTGACATATTTGTTATAATATTTTCTCCATTTGCTCATTGACCCCTTAAAATCTTTCCGCCACACTTTGCGTAACCCTGCATTAGAGTGGATTGGTGTCTGGTAATCTGTCAGTGAACTACTTTTCATAACACTGTTTCTAGAGCATTCTTTACCCTACCTCTTGTTTCCTCCCTTTCTCTTTACTCAGCAAAAAACTTAATTTATAATTGAGGTTTGAAGCAATTACTATCGATAATTTTTTTATTAAGAATTAAGTATTTTTAATAATAATTACTTTTCCTCCTTTATACCATAGGTATATATGGAAAGTATTGTGTATGCATAAAAAATCTAAAACCAAGAATTCACCTGAATCATCCATTTCAAATGTTGCCCTCTCTGATGAAGACCTGAGTGGACCTCCTGACTTCAAAGTCCAAGAGCCTGACCTGAAAAAAATGTGACTCATTTTGTACTACTTGAAAATATACCTTAAATTATGAATAAAAATCATAGTCTGCCTATCCAGAGTGGAGCCCTTTATACGACTGTGAATGCTCAACATTTTATAAAATCGCAAAAATTCCAGCTTTCTTGAAATAAGTGGTTCCCTGTAGGTCGGGTGCAAATCATGTAGAGAATATTTTTCATATGTGATAAAATGTTCTAGAAAACAAGTGTTTAATCATCAATATCAGATAACTGCAATCAAAGTTATGGCTCTTGCAAAAACACTATAAAATGGTTAATTTATGCAAAGTCAGCGAATTTCTTTGGAAAAATATTAGCTTTTGTGTTATTTTTGGTCATTTTAACAAATGTCATAACTTTAGTTGATTATTTATCGTGTTTGACAAAAAAAAAGTTTATAGGAAATTTTTCAGCTTTAAAAAGTCTCTTCATGTTTTGCACGCATGACCTGAGGGAAACCACTTATTACAAAAAGCTGAACTTGTGCGTTTTTCTTTAATATTTTGAGCGAGCGCATTCATATGAAGGATGTCTATCCACTCTGGATAGGCAGGCTGTGCTTTTCCTTCATAATTAAAGGCATATTTTCAGAAAAATTTTGTTTGAATACAAAATGAGTCACATTTTTTTAGGCCTGGCTCTTGGACTATCACAAAGTTGTCTGTATGTGTTGTGTGTGTCTGTTTATCAATTTAGTGATGTAGCAATGTAGTATTTATTTATGCTAGAGAGTTGAAATATGGTTAAAAATCCATCTTTGGACCTAGTTGTGCTATCAAAATCTAGATATTTTATTTAACGTTAAAACATTTTTGGATCAATTTTAAATTTAGCACACCTGTAGACATCTATGAGGACAACAATAGTGCCAAGTTCATCTCATTATCAGTATTAGTTCAATTTTTATCAAATTGTATCCCTTCAGTAAATAAGTAACTTATGATTCAATATTGCACGCATATCTATGGTTTTTGTTTGATCATTAAAAGTTAAGCAGTATCGAGCAATCCGCAAATCCCTTCAAATTTTGTGCGACCCCCTAATAACCCTGCTGTAAGGCTGTTTACAAGATCCAAGGAGAAAAGATGCTTCAGGAATTTTGGCACTCCTTTACAAATACCATGAACACCTATTAGTTTTTTTTGTAATTTTTTAAAATTATGTTCTAGTATTAATGAACTCATGGATCTATG
>JACMZG010000002.1:39724605-39739605 GCA_018340805.1 Microvelia longipes
GCATCATAAAATTATTTGTAAAATTTATGATTTTTCCTTTTACTTCAGTAAAAAGTATTTTAATTCATTAATTTATACTTATTTCAACATTTAATACGACCAATACCAAATGAAACGCTTTTCTCGAATTTAAACAAAGAACAATTATTTGTACGCGATGTTTTAGTAATCGGGAAAAGAAAATTTAGGTTTATAATTTTGAATGGTCTATTGTTAGAAACTAGAGTCATTTATTTTTGAATAATTTAATCGTTTTCAACCTTTTGTTATAATGAATGTAAAAAGGTTAATGGATCGATAACATCTGAAACTTTGACGGTTGGAAGGGGGGAGGGCCTTTTGTGAAGGGGGGACAAATAATTGTTATAGTTTCATACAAGCTACACTCTTAACCTGTCAATGAACTAATCAGAACACCTGCCTCCGTGGCGCAATTGGCTAGCGCGTTCGGCTGTTAACCGAAAGGTTGGTGGTTCGAGCCCACCCGGGGGCGCTTACTTTTTATCCTAGTTCGATCCATTATCGTAGAACTTACCCAAGTTTTTATGATTTTAACATTTCTCTTTTTATACATCAATTGATTAATTACAATTTGGATTTCGGGAACCTCTACTTTCTTTCATCTTGTTAGTTGTGTAGATCTTTAGACTACTTCACTACTCAGGACATGCTATTGCCGTCTTTAGGATATGAAGATCCCCTAATTTATATAACTTTATGTCTTTGAATTCGCTTCACTCACCCTCAGACTGTAAAAATATTAGTGTAAGATAAATGATAGACGACTACGACTACCCATCGACCTCGCTTGACTATACTTCATACTAGAAGGTCAAGCACAACTAGAAATATATAAAGTGATGTTTGTTCCTATACTTTCAACGCTCTACCATCTATAATGATAGCACACAGACAACTTAATAATATTACAACTTAATACATTTATTCTAATTTATTTGTAGTACTTATTACTCATACAAAAAATTACTTATTACTCTTGCTAAATTTCTACTCGGATAAATATTTTTTTAACGATATAATTAATTTAAAAAAAGGTATACAAGTCATTTGATACAAATTTAACTAATGATCATGAGATAAAGCTTTAGCACTATATCTCAAAAAGTGTGCTAAATGTCAATTTAATCCAAAGATTTTTCATCTATGGTTAAAATGTCAAAAAATCGGGTACAGGGTGCCTCGGAACTTTTCTTTATAACATCGGATTCGCTACGCTCATCCTTCCTGCTTTGGACTCGCTTCACTCGTCTTCAGAATATACAGTTCGCCAAATTAATACTGCAACATGTTTTCGAACTCGCTTCGCTCGTCCTCATATAGTACATGCATCCATTTCATTCTCAGCGGTTACACAAACAGCACTGACCACGCACAATGCTACTTACGTTTTATGATCCAACAAAAAAATATAGATATACTTGTCGTATTAAAACAAAACTTTGTGTACTTATTTATTACATAATTGTATACACTAGTACCAAATTTCAACTCAATTAAATTATTTTCTGAATTTTTTCCAATTTTTTAAAAAACGTATATAAGTCATTTAATAAAAATGTAACTAATGCTGATAATGAGACACATATGTTAGTCTTATACATGGCTACATGCGTGCCAAATTATAATCAGATCGCATCATTTTTCAAAATTTTCGCTGAGTCATTATTGTGAGTTAATGTCATCAAAAAAAAATTCCGAATTGCACCAACTACAGCAGTAGAATGATTTTTGTGCCAAATTTTAACACTCTAGCATAAATACACTGGGCGCTACGATGATAACAGACACACAAGTTAACAGATACAGATAAGACTACTTAACGCCAGGAGCCTTAAAAACGCCTGAAATGGATGATTCCGGTGAAATCCCGGTTTCGGATTTTTTTGCAAACATAGTACTTTTCCTAGGTACAACTACGGTAAAAATGAGGGAAAAAAGGCAACTAATTTTATTTATCCATGTTTTGTTTTAAACTTTTCGTTTGGTTAAAATTTTAAAATTTATTTTAAAACTATTGTATGCAACTGTCCAGCAAAGGAAACATTACTGACTAGTTACTCCTTAGCAGGAAAATAGACTAGTACTAGTATTAGTCTCTTTGATAGCAAAGTAATTAAAATATGTGTGACTCGTCTTCACCTAGTCACAGACCCGTAGCCTGCCAGATCTTGTTCCGTAGCCTGCCAGATCTTGTTAGAGGGGGAAAACCATATCCAGAGGGACGATGTTTCCAACATAATTAACGTTTAGGATGTCAGTTTCCACTGAAAATTACTTCTTCACAGGGGCAATTTTTGTAGGGCCCCTCCATTGCTACGGACAAGCATAGTCGGCTTCACCTTGTCAGTCAAATTTAATTTTTCTATCCTCGGCTTTGCTTCTACTGTTAATTTATTTGCAGTCAATCCTTGCATTTGGTTCGAAACTAAATCAAACAAAAAAGGTCTTCAGTTTCTACTAGTTTATGTTTATGATGTAAGCAAATTTCCAAATATATTTGTCAATAAATGTGATTTTTTACTGATTTTTTTAAATGTCAATCGATAAAATCGAAAATAATGCAGTTAATAAAATTTAATTTCACATAGTGTTTACCATACATAGCATATGTATTTTATTATCGCAAATTAATTTGTATCCGGGGTTTCAATTGAGATACTCGTTTTAAGGTGTTTTAAAGTACTCCAAAGTGGTTATCTATGGTTGTCTGTCAAATGATTAACTGTAACACCATAACTTCAATCAAAGAGGTTATATTAAACCCAAGTTAAAAAAGCGATTGAAGAATCAACTGACGTCAATAGCTCTACTCATTAAAAATATAACTGTACTAACTCCTAGTTCTTGCATATAGTAGTTCTACTGTTTACTGTATTATAAATTCTCTTCTTTTATTACAGTACATTATTACAGAGTGTTTCCTTCTAATACTGATAGTACTATCTTTTGAATATCCTAGCTTATCTAGGAATATTGTCTAAGATGAAGCTAGAGTTTTTAACAGATAGTACCCTAATTATAATTAATTAAATGCAACCAATAAACAACAACCAGTAAACACAAAAAGACAACCAATAAACACAATGAAATAAAAAGCAATTTTAATCACTTTTAAAATTATTTTATTTTGTATTTAAAAAACATGAAATATCACAGCCTTTATAAAATAACTAAAAATTAGATCAATTATAATTAAAAAAATCAAATAAATAAATAAAAAAATCTAAAGTTAAATATACACTTAATACTACCGAAGTTTTATAACTAATTATTTATAATAAAAATTTATAACATATTATTTTTGTTAAAATAAAATGTTACAATGAGTCTCACAAATACACATTATAAATTAAGAATACAAATAAATAAATACTGGGGGGAGGGAGGTTAAAGCTATATAAATATTAATTAATTCAATTTAGAGAAAGCATTTTTAAAAGGATTATTTTTAAATAAACCCTTCATATCATAAAAAATTAATATAAAATGTACAGAATACATTTCAATTAAATAGTTTTAGTCTCAGAATCGAGTAAGATACAATGGTAAATATAATAAAAGTTCTCATAATTGTAACAGAGAGTGATGTAAAATAGGTGTAATTCTATCTAAAATATTATTTTGGGAAAATCAAGCTTGAATCAATAGCATCAAGGTTTTTAATCACAGATTGTATCGTTCACAATCTTATTTCCAATACACTTGAGACAATAAACTAATAGTTGAGAAAAGGGTTACAAGCAAAGTAATTGCACTTCAGTGTAATGTTTAGTAATATTATTGAGTGGACGTAAAATAGGTACTAAAACAAAGCAGAAAAGAGCAATGTTAAGCCTTAGTCATAAAAATAACTATACTTATCTACTATTTCATTACCCTCAAAGTTTTAAACAGCATTGAACTAATCATTTCCTTTAAAAAAAAATCTTCACAGGAAATTATCCTCATTATGTTATGCATTTAAAATGAGTTTATTTCTATATCTAATGTCTGTACCTTTTTTTGTACCATCCTAAATCTTTGTTAAGAAAAATAAAAATACAACAAAAAAATGCAGTCACTAACATGATTGTTTTAAAATTAATTATTTTTCTGTGTCATGTTCATTTATATATACAGCAAAGAATAAATAGATAAAGAACTATAGTCCTGGGATTCATTATTTAGGACGAGAAAAGTTTAATTCCGTAGCCGGTTAATAGAAGTGCTAGTAGTTAATTTGATAGTTGCACTATCACTCCAGGCACTACACTGATTTATCCAAAACGTTTCTTAATAATAATAAACAATTACAAGTAGTTATAACGTGCCATTTTAATAGTAATGAAGAACAAGAAATGTCATAAGTAAAAGTGGGAAGAATGTTATGGTAAGAAGGGTTAGTTTCAGAGCTGCCACTAGAGACTAGCACCATCACCCTTACATTCTATCTGATGCTCTTGTATACCTTCCGACATTCTGTACCTAATATATTCTTTGTTATATAAGTCCACTTGTTTTCTCATTCCCATGTATAACAAATGATTCAAACACAAAAACTTAAAGTAAAAACGTTGTATTTACCGCAAGTTTAAGAAGCTATTGTAGAATCAGTTACGGCTGAAACTTGCTGTTGGATAAGAATATCCCTGGACTGGTTTCGGCACAACGCCATCATCAGCAGTTGGGGCAACACTCGAGCTCTCAACTAATAAGTTATATCAGTGAATAACTTCTAGTCTTAATGAGCACAATAAGCCCTCTGAGTCATCTTCGGAAGGCTCGTTGAGACTAGAAGTTATTCACTGATATAACTTTATTAGTAGAGAGCTCGATTATTGTCCAGCCTGCTGATGATGGTGTTATGCCGAAACTGGTCCAGGGATATTCACATCCAACAGCAAGTATTGACGGGAGCTGATTCTTCTTCTAAAGTGTGTAAAATAATTGTACAAACTTAATCATAAATGTTATTGATAAGGGGAACAAAAGTAATGTAGCTAGTCCATGACATCATACTTCCTAAATTATCATATACAGAAAATATAAAATAATCTCAGAACATAGTAAAAAATTTGCAATTAAATCTTTCCCAAATTTAACTACCATAGTGGTGAAACATTAAACCTATAAGAAATTATTGTTACAGAATTAATAATTTATGATAGAAGACACATTTCTTCAATTACAGCAGTATTAATGACAATAAATTGTAAAACACATGAATCAAACAATTCAAAAATCTATACAATGTTACTTTTAAAATTAGCAGGGTCAAAATTATTACTTATTTTTTTGACAAATTTAAAATCTTACATACTAATGAGAAAAACAATTTAATTATGAATATTTACAATTTTCTTATAAACTAATTACAAAAGAACTAATTTAAGGAAACCTCTTTGTATTAAAATTAATTTATTTTGTAAAAATGCATTATTAAAGTGGAAATTTATAAAATCCCCAAAAGCAACAGTATACAATTTTATCATTAATATTGAAGAACAAAAAATGATCTTAAAGTCAGACCAAGATTAGTATCAGTAGCATGATTCTAGAAAAATAACCTTTGCCCATAACCCAAGGTAGAAAGGGTAAGGACAGAGAGAACGAGGACTGGTAATAATTAATGATAAGCTGGTTGATCTATAAGAGAAGTCAAAATTATATTTTATAGAATGAATAGTAAAAGAGATAAACTCAACAAGCTAAAGACCTTTACACAGAGCAGAGTGAAGTAAGCTATTTGACTGAATCATTAGCTTGATTACAAGCAATATAAAAATAATGGAATATAATATGATTAAAATTAATAAATCTTCACTTATATACATGATTCAAGAACAATGACAAAGGGAGCCGTCACCAATTTGCATATAGTGAATAAAGTTTATCTCCAGACTGAATATAATGTGAACTTTATTGACTAGTTATAAAGGAGGGAAAAAGTTACTTTTCAACCCCTTGGGAGTAAAAAGAAACTATTTCTTCCTGAGGAGTGTACAGTGTTTCCTTTAAATGGGGTTAGAGCCCCTAAAAAGATTTTGGGGTTCTAAAAAGGAAGGGATATTTTTTGGGGAGAAATATCCTCCTATTAATAAAATTTAATTTATTCTAAAATGACCAACAACTCTACTATTTTTTTATCCTCAAAATTTATGAGGGGAGGAGGGGTCCAAGCCACAAAAGATTTAAAATAAAATAAAACATAACGTATGAAGATAAGAATATAACAATAATTAAATGACGTCAAAGTCTGGAGATAAAATCTTGTACACACTTGGTAGTAAAACGAAATTTTTCCTCTCCCAATAATTACCTGCCTTGGGTACATACTAGGAGTTAATAGTCATAACTTCTTCTGCTTTGCCTCGGGAGTTAAACATATATCCCTCAGCACCGCCTTGGGATTTAAATGCTTTGGTTTCAACAGCGTTTGCTTTAGGAACCTACTAACTGCTCAGAGAAATGATAGCATTTTTCACTCAATTGGAGTATTAATAACTATTATATAAACAAAGTTGCTGTTTGGCCATTAATATAAGACATTGGAGACCTCCTTAAAACTATAAATTGTTTCTTGTAAGTTCTTAATAAGTGGCCTACCTGGTACATAGACGAATAATCTCAAAATAAACCAACCATCTAATGAATTACTAGCTTTTAACTTGATTTTTGTGGATAAATGACCATCAAGTAATATAATGATTCAAGTTTAACCCATTACTGTTATAAAATGCATATGTTCATTTTTATTGTTATTATTAATTTTTTTACAATGATTATAAATATGTTTTCTCTTTATTAAACTTATTATTGCTATATTTTAATATTAATCTCTTTTAAATCACATTTATATTCATTATCCTTATAACCTACGAACCCACAAGGTATTAATATAAATACACCTCATAGGATAAAAGAATCAATTGAAAATCACAAAATTAGTTGATTTTAATTTTAAAATAAATAATGATTATTAATTCATAATTGATAAAAAAGCAGTCTATCCACAAATTAAAATAGAAGTTTATTAAGCTAATTTGAATACTTAAGGGTCATCATTTTATTAATCAAAACACTAATTTAAAACATCATGCTGAAGCCACAGCTAAATAAAAATTTGTAAAACTCTCATCAGAATATACTTTTAAAATATATTTTCTTTTAAAATATCCTTGATACTTTTTTTTATTAATCAGATCCAGGATTAATAAAAAAAACTTAAAAATATTAAAATCAACAACACAAAAACAAAGAACACAAACACACACAAACGTATTGAGCACCTCTAAAAATTATAAAAAAAGAAATTTACAATAAATGAAAGGAAAATAATTAGAATTATCTTATAATAAAAAGTACAACAAATCAGAGCAAATGATCTGAATTACAACCAAAATTAATAAGGTATGCACATTTAGGTTTTAAGAACAAAATATTGTTCATACACACTTAAATCTCAGTGTGAAGAGCAAAATATTGATAATAATATAGACTTTAAAATGGATTTAATGTTTTTAAATGGAGACAAACCAAAGAATTTATGTAATATTTAGGATTTTTGGACATTGCCGTATTTTCGGTCACTGCCGTATATTTTTTAATACACATCGCCATATGATGGGGTATAAAGTCAGAAACTGTAGTTGAGGAATTGAGATTTAAAATTTGTGTAACTGGCATTATTATATTCTTAAGATATTAAATGCAATTGTCATTTTACTGGACTAAAAAATTCTTAGGGTGATGAACAATGAAAAGAAGCCTTGGGAAACTAAGAAAACTACTTCTGCACCTAAGAGTTTAAAACAGAGTACCAGCTTACTAAATACATAAATTTAGTAAAATTGCTAATATTAAAGAAAAAGCCTTTTAATAAAATATCAAACAATTAAAAGATTAAGGTAATCAAATTTTAAAAAGAATTGAACGGACTTTGGCTTAGTTCAAAAACTTAGATTCTTCCCTAAAAATCCTCTCACAAGCTTACATGCTGTAGCCAATCTTTAATTAGTTACTTAATGTATCTCAACAACTGTTACTTAAAAACTGAAGTTATTATTATGTGTTCAGGAGTTTAAAACAGAGAATTAATAGCTTTCAATAACACACAGTTACAACCTATAGAGAATTAAGAAATGTTAAGTCTTCAAGAGGATCTTAAATCAATAAGGAAATATAAGCTACATTCTAACACAGTTTAAAATTTTCCCAAATGAAATGTAGGACGAAATAAAAAATGAAATGATAACATCTACTTTCTTCTACAGACAGTCCTAGATATTAACAAAGAATTTTATGACTAAATAATACAGAATATTGATTATTAAAAACAATATTGTGAACGTATTAAATATGTAATGAATTAAAAATATAATTTACATTTTAAGTCATAGATACTAAGTCTTGATACATACAGCAAAATGTACTTGCATTTTTTTTTTAATTAGAAACAAATATTTCAGTTCAAATAATTTATTTAAATGCCAAATCTATGAAAATTATTTCGGAATAATTGTTAAAAAAAGGGGGATTAAAAAAAGAGTATCCTAAAAGGCCTTAAAAACAAAATTATATAAAATGGAACTAAAATTGAATTAAGTATCATTTTTATACTTTACACTGATAAAAATAATAAATAAACAATTGTAACAACTAATATGGAATAAAAAAAAACACCCTTTAAAAATATTATTATGTTAATTGAGTATTACCACATTTCTCATGTTTTTTGATTTTATAATTAAGCTATTAAGATATCAGCTAATACATAATCATTTTATATCATAAGAATTTAGGTTTTGAACCTTTATATTCTGAGGACTAGCAAAGCGAGTTTAAAGTAATGCCTTAAACAGCCATAGAATGGACCTCCATACTATTAGTATGAGCTAATCAAGTCTGGAGGGAGAACGAAGTTAAGGTACCCTATACCCAATATGTTAATTAAATTATTGAATAAATCTGTTGCGATTAATCCTATACATATTTACAATAAACAGTAAATAAAATTTATAAAATATTGTAAAATTATTTTGTACAAATTTAGTGCAATAAACACAGATGATTGGAAGTTCTTGTTTTGTAATTTCATAAGTAACTATCAACAAATATAAGGAAAAAGTAGAATATATGAGGAAGTGTAGATACTTCAAACTCCAAAATAACATAGGGAAAAATTTGAAACCCATTGAAAATTTGCAAGAAGAAACATTTAAATGTTTTCGTCTTAGTATAAATAACAACATTACACAAATGTTTGAGGTTTCAAATAAATATCATTGTTGTCTAAAAACTTTTGTAATTTTTCCTCAGTTTTTACATTTTCCTCTTTTTTAATTTCCTTTTTTTCGATTTTAGTAACATTTGGTAATGAAGGCCCTGATATTTTGCTATCAGGATTTTTGTTAATTTTTTTCTCGGTTATAATAATTCGCTTTTTAACTGGAGTTTCTCCTGATTTATTTATTTTATCTAATTTACGTTTAACAGGAAGCCGTTCTTCTCTGAAATATTTTAAGTCAACACGCTCCATATCACGAAATTTAGGATTACCTTCAATGACTTTACGTTTTCTACCACTCCTTCTAATACCATCAGCATTAGCATCATTTTCTAATGACTCAGATTCTTTACAAGGACTTGCTTCATTACTACTACTGCTAAGAGTATTAATACTATTTTCAGAAGTAACATTATGTTTTACTTCATTGATTTCAACTTTTGGAGTTTTAGGTTTCTCAGAGACAACTTTACGAGGTTTCACAACTTTTTCTTTATTTTTCAGATAATTTTTTAGACCCAGGTTTTGCTCTTCTCTTTTTTAAAAATGGAAAACGCCTTTTTTTCTTGGGTTTATCATTTACTATATTACTAGCATCTTGAACCAAATTTTGGGCAGAAGTGTCAGTGACTATGTTGTCTTTACTTTTAATGTGTGTGTCATCACCACCAGGCAAATTTGATGTATTATTTTGTGATGTTTTTAACAAACTTCTTGGGTTGCTACTTTTTATTTCATTCTTGTGGATAGATTTATTAAGGGTTTCATAGGAATTGGAATCAATTTTAACTTGTTTACTTACCATTAAGTAAGGAGCAGTTTTACTTTCAGGGAACCATTTAACAGCTTCAGTCGTTTTTTGAGAAGTGATCTGGGGTGATATATTAGGGTTGCTTTTCTTGAGAAACATTATGGCTTTGTCCGGTTTAGAACTAATTTCTGTATTTTCTATTGAAGGTTGGATTGGTTTAGGAGCTATGGGTTTGGGGTCAAGCAATTTTTTAGGAGCAATTGTTGGGACACTAGGTTTAGGGGCAATTAAGGTTAGTTTTGGACTAACAGAAGTATTAATTTGTTTAGGAGAAGCAGGCGAATTTTGATTCAAACTATAACTATTTTGCTTAGGAACAATCAGCAATTTAGTTTCCTTAGAAGCTGGATCACTTTTGATAGGGATAACTTGGGAATTACATTCATTTGTTACCAACAAGGAAAGAGTGTGTTGGCAACATCGTCATTACCACCAATTTGTTTGGCTTCAGTCTGAGGGGAGGACTGATTTGCTTTAAGAGGAACACTTTGCTTTGATATGGAAATATTAGGCTGATTAGATATGAGTAAAGAAATACTTGCCTTAGTTATACTTTGCTTAGGAGTGATAGAAACACTACTTTCTTTAGTATCCTGTGGTAAACTTTGCTTAGATGGAAAAGAATTTTGTTTACACGAGCCATCATTACTTGATGTAGGAATTTTATCATTTTTATGTTCTGACTTGTAACCATTAGAAACTGACTGACTTTGTTTATTTTGAGAGACTGGTTTGTCTTGAGACACAGGAGAAGAAACTTGTGCAATGGTGGCTAGAACGGAAGGAGGGACAGATGGTCCAACAGGTAAAATTTAAAGTGTTAGTTTCACTGACAAAGGTTTATGTATTTTATTGTTAATTTATCTTATCCAATGTTATTGTTAATTTATCTCTTGATAGGAAATTTAAACACCACAGCTTAATGTTCTATAATAATAACAAAAAAAAAACTAATCGTATAAGCTATATATATCACCTAACATTGTAGGCATCTTTTTTTACAAAATCATAGTTGACTAAATTATTACACAAACAAACAAAAACTTATAACTAATATCACAGTTAATTAAAACTTATTAACACAGTCAAATAACAAATAATATTAATAAATTAATAAAAACCGAATTGAGATAAACAAAAATTGATAAGAGATTCTGCTGATTTCATCCACTCCTTATTTTACATCTTATTTAGTTATCTATTTAATATTTTTTGAATTTATTAATTTTTAAAATTACTCTATCAAATAAAAGACACAATAAAACATCATAATTACTGTATCCCCTAAATTATTTTGTTTTAATTGTTTGTCTTTTTACTATTTTGGCATTTAAGTTCTAATTTTATTATTTTTTTAATAATAATTATTAGGAGCTTTAAATCAATTATTTTATTTACATTTTTAATAATTATATAATATCTTAGTATCCCAGATATTGTATAATTTGTATTATTTCTTATATTTATAGTTTCTTATCAATTATCCTTATGTATAGTTATGGCATAGATATCTCACGGGTGAGTCTTTCTTTAATATCTAATATGTTTGATTTGTCTATCCTCATCTTCTCTTTTCAACAGCTTGATGATGGCCTCTTGTTTGGCATTCAACCTATTAAAATTATTACATTTTAACTTTAACTTTTTAAAGGATAATAAATGAATGACACAAATCAGAAAGTATTAAGTTAGTGGTGTGAGCATTGTTTTTATTCAGAGCCAATGAATCCTAATTAATATCATCTTGAGCAAAGATAATAAAACCTGTACGAATCACAATGTTTGGATAAAAAATGTTTTTAGTCCGTCAAATAACAATATCTTCCGTTCCAAAAAGAGGAGCCTCTACCAGGGTGCAGTGGAAGCAAAAGAAACAGTTTCATTTCAGAAAGCGTTCTTCTTACTTTTGATAAATTGTTATTATTGCTTCACTTTGCTTGTAAAGAAACAATTTATGTAATAATCAAATCAAACTTAACTGCTAAGTTCAATATTTTTATTTTTTAAGCAAATCATCAACAAAAATATGAATTCAAAAATTGTAATTACACTTTATTAATATTGCTAACAGTGGCAGAGAAACATAACTTAAGAAACATTTCTTTTAAGTCTTACAATACGACGTTCTCTAATATTAGCCTTATATTTTTAATCTACCAGTCTAAGTTATAATTATTAATTTTTTATATGATTTAATATTTTTTAACCATTACTAGTTATGTATAATGTGTTTTTAATTATTTTTATTTGAGTCTTTCAACTTATGAGAAAATGTATTTTAAATATATTTTATTAATAATTTAAGAAAGATTACCATTTTAAATTGCTATTATTCAAAATTTTATTTTAACTAGCCAGGGCTGCTAGTTTATATATTTTATAATTTATTTTGTGATAAATATTAATTTTAATTTGTGAACAGAGAGTTATTATAAAATTGAATTTTAAATAGATTTGAATTAAAACTATTCATGTTTTTACTTTTGTAGATAATATGGAATTTGAGTATTTGATGCCCTTAGCTTATAAGAAACAAAATTATGTGTGCAATACCTGTTATTAAGTTACTAGATGTTTCAATACGTCAAAATATGAACAAAATATATGAATTGAGGGCATTTATATTGTCAAAATAAATGCCAATTTTTCGAAACACCCATCTTGAAAGGTCACAGCCCTAGTTGTTCTTTGTTACAAAATATTAAAAATAGTAGTGAATTGACAATATTTACTACTCTTTTCAATTTGTTTTAAATAAAGTGTTTAAAGGTAATTAAGAATCACTGATAACAAAATTATCCTATAGTTTCCTAGCCCTACCTACCATCTTGCTAAAGAGGGTGCTAAATGAGAGTGTAAGGTCACATTCTGCTAGCTAGCTAAACCTTGCTGATGACTTATGAAAACATAGTGAGAGTGTAAGGTCACATTCTGCTAGCTAGCTAAACCTTGCTGATGACTTATGAAAACATAGTGAGGGAGTAAGGTCACATTCTGCTAGCTAGCTAAACCTTGCTGATGACTTATGAAAACATAGTGAGGGTGTAAGGTCACATTCTGCTAGCTAGCTAAACGATGACTTATGAAAACATAGTGAGAGTGTAACGTCACATTTTAGTAGATAGCTAAACCTTTCTAATGACTTATGAATACATAGTGAGGGTGTAAGGTCACATTCTGCTAGCTAGCTAAACGATGACTTATGAAAACATTGTGAGGGTGTAACGTCACATTCTGCTAGCTAGCTAAACCTTGCTGATGACTTATGAAAACATAGTGAGAGTGTAAGGTCACATTCTGCTAGCTAGCTAAACCTTGCTGATGCTTATGAAAACATAGTGAGAGTGTAACGTCACATTTTTAGTAGATAGCTAAACCTTTCTAATGGCTTATGAATACATAGTGAGGGTGTAAGGTCACATTCTGCTAGCTAGCTAAACGATGACTTATGAAAACATAGTGAGAGTGTAACGTCACATTTTAGTAGATAGCTAAACCTTTCTAATGACTTATGAATACATAGTGAGGGTGTAAGGTCACATTCTGCTAGCTAGCTAAACGATGACTTATGAAAACATAGTGAGTGTAACGTCACATTTTAGTAGATAGCCCTTTCTAATGACTTATGAATACATAGTGAGGGTGTAAGGTCACATTCTAGTAGATAGCT
Organism: Microvelia longipes; assembly: GCA_018340805.1. Lineage (NCBI taxonomy): Eukaryota > Metazoa > Arthropoda > Insecta > Hemiptera > Veliidae > Microvelia > Microvelia longipes. The sequence continues at coordinate 39,738,373 of JACMZG010000002.1, forward strand.
AAACCTTTCTAATGACTTATGAAAACATAGTGAGGGTGTAAGGTCACATTCTAGTAGATAGCTAAACCTTTCTAATGACTTATGAAAACATAGTGAGGGTGAAGGTCACATTCTAGTAGATAGTAAACCTTTTAATGACTTATGAAATATAGTGAGGTGGTTAACAATTCAATTGCCAATGGATTGACCCTTCACCGTTATTTTACCAATATTATTACTTTCATAAACCTTTGTCTAATGCCGTCACATTTAGTTAGTAAGTATTTTAAATCTTATTCCTTTCAATTTAAAAGAAATTGAAATAATACAAATTATTGTATTATTTTTTACTTTCAGTATACTTTACTGTCTTTATAATTAAACTCTATTCTATAAATTTTAACTTTTGAGATTAGTAGTAAAACATTTGTATAATAAATATTATAAGTAAAGTAATCAAATCTTTGGGCAGGGTGATATATATTATGCTTATTTTCCGTTTTGGCTTTAAACTTCCAATTTTCTAGAATGGTAATCTTAAATTAACTTACATCAAAAAACTTTTCAATATTTTTATTTATTTGAAAACTGCTAATTTTGGACTATAGGTGCATAGTTTTTTTATTAAGTGCAATTTTTCACCATATCATCCCCTGTGATAAATTAAATTCCATATATTTCTTGCTGCCATATCAGTGATAACACTAAATACCAACAGTTAAAAGAATTTTAGTTTTGATTACTTAATTAATTAATTTCTGTAAATATTTATAAGCATAAGGTTAAATAAAATTTGTTAGCTCAAAAATCATTTCAAATTGTGTATAAAATTTATTTTATTTAATAATATTTTTTGTTACAAATAAGTCTATATTTTTTGTTACATTCCAAGTGAACTTTAGTGCAATTTAAATGAAATATAGAGTTAAAAATATTATAAGTATCAAAGTATAGAATTAATTAAGTATATTTACTTTAAAGTTAATTAAATCCAATAATCATATTTTGTTGTAATCACACATTTTATAACTCTAAAATGACTCCAAAAATAACGAGAGTTTTAAACTTTGTTAAATTATTATAATACAAATAGCCCAACAAATTATATCGGTACTCCTAAAATGAAAATCATTTTCTGTTTGCATACTCATACTAGTGATTTTCTGTATTTTCTTTTATATATTAAGCTTATATCTATATTATATATATATATATATTATATATATATATATATATATATATATATAATATATA
>JACMZG010000002.1:39742105-39745417 GCA_018340805.1 Microvelia longipes
TAAATTGACATTAAGATGCTAAAAGCTTTTTAAATGAATCAATACAATGTATAAACATTTGTTTTTTTTTCTGTAGACAGACTGTTACAACAAAGTTTATTTTTTTGATGTAGATATTTTATAAATCTTGTTTTAGCCAATATGTTCCACCTTGTTGTGTAAATAATTTGCAAGATCTCTATTGTTTTAAAAATATTTATACTATTTAAAAGTTAAAATATTTCTATTTAAAAGTAGTATACTGTTTTACTTTTAAGGGATGGGGCACTTGTTATTTCTATTAATTTTATGGAATATTGATAATTTAGAAATGCTGATTTACGATAACTTTTATATTTTGTTATTACTGTTATTTTTTTTAAGTTTGTACTTAAGTAAGAGATTTTATTGTATGGGTTTTATTAACTTTTGAGTTGTTTTTTTTATTAACATTAACTTGTTGTACAGCCAGCTTTTTGTATTAGCTATCTAGAAAAGTCTATTTAAATTTGGTAATTTTCAACATAATTTGGCCTTAAAAATTGTAAAATTCCTTTAACATTTAATTCTCTACTGTTAATTTTAAGATCCTTTAGTGTCATTTTAAAATTAAATTTTAAGTTTCTGTAATTTGAGTTTGTATTTATTTTAAATAAATAAACATTGTCTTTTAAGTGATTCCCAATTTTATATTGTTAAAGGTATTAGATCAAAAAGGTTTTATTTCAAGTTTGTTAAAAATGCAAATTTGTTAATTTGCAGATTTATCAGTCTCCAATATTTCCAACATTGTAATATTGGGAATAGTTTAAAAGACAGTTTATATAAAATTAAAAACAAAATGAAATTAGCGATTTTTTTTAATAAATGAATATATATAATACGCAGAGTGCTCACTGTTAGTTATTTTTCGTTTAGTCATCAGAAAGTGCTAGTAGTCATTTTGAATGAAAGAGAGATGAGTTGCCTCACCTTTCTCTTCTGCTAGAATAAAATTCCCATCTACAGTTACCTATAGCTACATTTTTCTAGTATTATCTAAAATCCCTGGCTTTAAAATAGATTCGAAGAGGGTACAAATATAGTTACAATCTAATATATACTTCCATGTTTGTTTCAAAGACGATTCAAGACTTTTTAGTACTAAGCTAAACACATATATACTTTTCCTCATTTATGCTGCTGGTATTCATGAAAAATGTTGTGGTTTCGTTAAAAATCATGGTTCTGAGTGACTTGTCTGTGTGTGTATGTCTTATTATTGTTGTTTAGAGAGTATTTATGCCAAAGCACCTTACAAACTTCCTCTGTCAGGACAAGTTAAGTGAATCCAAAGATATATTAAATTATATTTTTTTAAGAATTCGATAAGGAAAGAAAGAGTTACATTTGTACCTTTACAAATAAAGTTGAACTTTACTCATTTTTGCTTATCACAAATGAAGTGTATAGTAACTTGTTATGATAAAAATAATAAATTACAATGTACAGGACTTCTCTTATTATCAGATTCGCTACAATACTTTTCATCACTTCACTTGTCCTCAGATTATGAACATTTTTTTTTATAGTATTTCCTTTATTAAAAAAAAGCATAATTATAATGACAAACTTCTAAAATAATTATTATACATAGAGATTTCCATACCTTCTTAAAATTAAAATGTAATGCCTTATTAAATTAATAACATGCCTTATTATTTTTAACTAGACTAAAATTGAGTTCTGCACAAGGTTTTTCAACTCTCTAGCATAAACACACTCGGAATTTCAATGATAATAGTCATACAACTTGGTTTAAACTACTCAGGAGATTTTAAAACACCTGAAACAGATGATTTAGTTAAAATCTTAGTTCAGATTTTTGTACAAACAATAAAAAGTAAAAATTGCAGTTGTGAGCAATGGTTAGCTTGTAGGCAATAATGTTTTGAAAATGATTTCAACATATTTTAGAGATGTGAAACCTTAATAATCATTTAATTTGTCTATTTCTTAATACTTGAGCTAATTAAAATTTGTAGGTTACTGTTAATATATTGAGCTAAGCAATATATTTACTGTGTTCAACTAATGCTGTCTTTTTTACCATACTCTACCATTCGACAAAAAAATGATAATTAATCTGAAACTGTTACCATTATTACTTTTTTAAATTGTATTATTCCATGCTTTGAGATAAATTATTTTATAATTACCTATGATAGAATTATTTGCAGGAATAATGTTTTTATTCCTTTGTAACTAAGATTTATATTTTTATATAATCATTTTATTTTTTTGTAAATATTTATTAATTGTATGAATAAAATTTTAATAAATGCAGTTAAGTGAAGATTGATTTTTTATTTTTTAGGTTTTTTTATTTAGCACAGACCTGTTTTTAAAATTACCTGGGGAGGAGTAACCAAAGATGGTAGTTCAGAACGAGTCAGAAATATTTTCTTTCCTGGCTCATGGCATACAACATTTTATCTATGAACCTCTATAGTACTATACATTCCTCTATGCTATGAACGACAGAAAAATTACTTATAAGATTTTTAAAGCAACTAATAATTTTTCTTACATTTTACTAGAAACTATTAATAGTAAACAATATAATATTATTTTGTGTTAATTTTCTATCTACTTGATTAAGATGTTGAGCTGTATCCCTTTTAACTTATTTTAATGTTGATAGTCCAAGAACAGGATAAATAAAAATAATTATTGTGCAACGTTTCGGCCAAGCTGGCCATAAGCATGCCTAAAATATTTTTTTTTTAAATTTAATTAACAAATTTTTGTTAATTAAATATTTTCATTTTAGATTATGGCCAGCTTGGCCGAAATATTGCCACAATAATTAATTTTTTATTATCCCGTTCTTGGACTATCAACATTAAAAATGTTCTATCTGAGTAATATTTTTCATTTTCTTCGGTATGTATTATTTAATTGTGTATTCTTTTAATTAAATCGCAGATTTAAGCATCAAATAATAGATCAAAGTGTAACACCCATCTTAATCTCTGCCTAACACCCATCTTCAGTCATGTATGCTAAATTTTTGTACACTATACCAATCTTTGAAAATGTTTCATACTTTTAAGTATTTAAGTATACCTGATTTAGATGGTAATAACCTTTCTTTTGATGATGATGTAATGTTTGCAATTTCATTTAAGTCTACAATATTCTTGTTCATATTATATGTACAGGTGGACTTAAACAAAAGTTAATTCATCTATATTATAAAAATGATAAATCAAAAATTACTAATTTAACTTAATAAAACTCAAAGAAAAAGAGTTTAAAATCTCAAGTCATTTAGTTAAAATAACACAATTG
>JACMZG010000002.1:39751376-39852209 GCA_018340805.1 Microvelia longipes
ACCTTTTTATTTGATTTACATTAGTTATTTTTTTTTTAATTTGGTACTATAGTTTATTATTTTTTGTAATGATTTCACAAAATTAAATGAAGTAAAAATAAGATCTGTAATTCTCTTAGTTATATCTAAATATAAATAACTGTTCACAAAGTATATTTATACTTTTAATTGATACTATTGTTTGTTATTACTCCTTGTTACCAAGAAGTTAGTTTTAAACCTGCACAGATCACTAATAAGTATTTGTCTTTCCTACATAAAGTGCTAGTAGTATTAAATATAGATGTATTTGCATTATATAATATATATATATATATATATTATATATATATATATATATATATATATATATATATATATATATATATATATATTATATATATATATATATAATATATATATACAGACCTTTACATCCTCAATGTAGATCATGGAGTCATGTGAAGGCAATTTCTTTTGGGGAAGTGTAGTTAGCTTTAGGTGTCCTAAAGCTATGTAGATTTTGAAAAAAATAGAAAAAAGTATGTAGGAAGTATTTTTTAGCTTTTTGGGATAAATACATTTTAACCCTTGCATGTTTTTCTTTAAGACTGCTATTTTGGTGGGTATAGCGTGCTTTAGGTATTAACTTAGGAAGAAAATTAATGTTTTTTTTTATTAAAGAAATTTAATGTTATGGTTCTTTCTGATTAAAGTATTAATTAGAAAGAATTTGCCAAAAAGTAAAAATACCTTATTTTTGGCCTCATTTTAAGGTATTTATTGTCACTAATCCTACAAGATTTAGGGAAAAAAGTACATTGTTTTTTAAAAAACTGAAAATTTAATGAATTATTTGTGTTTCTGAACCAATTAATATTTCAAATTTTTACACTTTGAGCACTCTTCCTGCCAAGAGGGGTCTAAGACAAAATATGCCAAAGGCAAAATGTCTTTCATTTATCTCTTAATGAACCCAAAAAGTCTACCTTCCGTTTTACTTTTTCTATTTTTTTTATGCCACACCCGAAGCCAATTACTCAACCAAAAAGTATAATTCCATTATACAAATTATACCCTACGTTTAATTAATGTTTAAATAGATTTTCAAGTCTAATGTTTAAAAATTTAAGAGGGAGGAGACTTTTGGCCCAACTTAAATGTATATTCTTGAGTTTGATGTTTTTCAGGACTTGCTCAAACTGAGGTTGAGTTTAGTTTTGACCGACAAAAATTACTCAGGTGCAGTCAGCCATCGAATTAATTTTTTTCTAGTCTTGACTAGAAAATTGAAACACTCTGTATATTTTTACTGTAAATTCTTATTTTGTTCTTAATTTATGTGGAGTTCAAAAATTAAATTAAGTTTTAATTAACCCTTTTAATGAAATAATTAAAAGTATACCCCCTCTCCCCCATATTAGACAGAATATGAGATATATGTTTTTACCCTAAATTTTTTACATGTGCTTTTACGATTAATTTTTTTACAACAATAAAAAAATTAAATTGACATTAAGATGCTAAAAGCTTTTTAAAATGAATCAATACAATGTATAAACATTTGTTTTTTTTTCTGTAGACAGACTGTTACAACAAAGTTTATTTTTTGTTGATGTAGATATTTTTTATAAATCTTGTTTAGCCAATATGTTCCACCTTGTTGTGTAAATAATTTGCAAGATCTCTATTGTTTTAAAAATATTTATACTATTTAAAAGTTAAAATATTTCTATTTAAAAGTAGTATACTGTTTTACTTTTAAGGGATGGGGCACTTGTTATTTCTATTAATTTATGGAAATTGATAATTTAGAAATGCTGATTTACGATAACTTTTATATTTTGTTATTACTGTTATTTTTTTTAAGTTTGTACTTAAGTAAGAGATTTTATTGTATGGGTTTTATTAACTTTTGAGTTGTTTTTTTTTATTAACATTAACTTGTTGTACAGCCAGCTTTTTGTATTTAGCTATCTAGAAAAGTCTATTTAAATTTGGTAATTTTCAACATATTTGGCCTTAAAAATTGTAAAATTCCTTTAACATTTAATTCTCTACTGTTAATTTTAAGATCCTTTAGTGTCATTTTAAAATTAAATTTAAGTTTCTGTAATTTGAGTTGTATTTATTTTAAATAAATAAACATTGTCTTTTAAGTGATTCCCAATTTTATATTGTTAAAGGTATTAGATCAAAAAGATTTTATTTCCAGTCTGTTAATAATGATTGAATCTAATTGGTTCAATCATTTTTTGCAGATTTATCAGTCTCCAATATTTCCAACATTGTAATATTGGGAATAGTTTAAAAGACAGTTTATATAAAATTAAAAAACAAAATGAAATTAGCGATTTTTTTTAATAAATGAATATATATAATACGCAGAGTGCTCACTGTTAGTTATTTTTCGTTTAGTCATCAGAAAGTGCTAGTAGTCATTTTGAATGAAAGAGAGATGAGTTGCCTCACCTTTCTCTTCTGCTAGAATAAAATTCCCATCTACAGTTACCTATAGCTACATTTTTCTAGTATTATCTAAAATCCCTGGCTTTAAAATAGATTCGAAGAGGGTACAAATATAGTTACAATCTAATATATACTTCCATGTTGTTTCAAAGACGATTCAAGACTTTTAGTACTAAGCTAACACATATATACTTTTCCTCATTTATGCTGCTGGTATTCATGAAAAATGTTGTGGTTTTGCTAAAAATCATGGTTCTGAGTGACTTGTTTGTGTGTGTATGTCTTATTATTGTTGTTTAGAGAGTATTTATGCCAAAGCACCTTACAAACTTCCTCTGTCAGGACAAGTTAAGTGAATCCAAAGATATATTAAATTATATTTTTTAAAAATTCGATAAGGAAGAAAGAGTTACATTTGTACCTTTACAAATAAAGTTGAACTTTACTCATTTTTGCTTATCACAAATGAAGTGTATAGTAACTTGTTATGATAAAAATAATAAATTACAATGTACAGGACTTCTCTTATTATCAGATTCGCTACAATACTTTTCATCACTTCACTTGTCCTCAGATTATGAACATTTTTTTTATAGTATTTCCTTTATTAAAAAAAAGCATAATTATAATGACAAACTTCTAAATAATTATTATACATAGAGATTTCCATACCTTCTTAAATTAAAATGTAATGCCTTAAAATTAAAACATGCCTTATTATTTAACTAGACTAAAATTGAGTTCTGCACAAGGTTTTTCAACTCTCTAGCATAAACGCACTCGGAATTTCAATAATAATAGTCATACAACTTGGTTTAAACTACTCAGGAGTTTTAAAACACCTGAAACAGATGATTTAGTTAAAATCTTAGTTCAGATTTTTGTACAAACAATAAAAAGTAAAAATTGCAGTTGTGAGCAATGGTTAGCTTGTAGGCAATAATGTTTTGAAAATGATTTCAACATATTTTAGAGAAGTGAAACCTTAATAATCCTTTAATTTGTCTATTTCTTAATACTTGAGCTAAATAAAATTTGTATGTTACTGTAAATGTATTGAGCAAAGCAATATATTTTACTGTGTTCAACTAATGCGTCTTTTTTACCATACTCTACCATTCGACAAAAAAATGATAATTAATCTGAAACTGTTACCATTATTACTTTTTTAAATTGTATTATTCCATGCTTTGAGATAAATTATTTTAAATTTACCTAGATAGAATTATTTGCAGGAATAATGTTTTTATCCTTTGTAACTAAGATTTTATTTTTATATAATCATTTATATTTTTTGTAAATATTTATTAATTGTATGAATAAAATTTTAATAAATGCAGTTAAGTGAAGATTGATTTTTTATTTATTTAGGTTTTTTTATTTTAGCAACAGACCTGTTTTAAAATTACCTGGGGAGGAGTAACCAAAGATGGTAGTTCAGAACGAGTCAGAAATATTTTCTTTCCTGGCTCATGGCATACAACATTTTATCTATGAACCTCTATAGTACTATACATTCCTCTATGCTATGAACGACAGAAAAATTACTTATAAATTTTAAAGCAACTAATAATTTTTCTTACATTTACTAGAAACTATTAATAGTAAACAATATAATATTATTTTGTGTTAATTTTCTATCTACTTGATTAAGATGTTGACTGTATCCCTTTTAACTTATTTTTAATGTGATAGTCCAAGAACAGGATATTAAAAAAATAATTATTGTGGCAACGTTTCGGCCAAGCTGGCCATAAGCATGCCTAAAATATTTTTTTTTAAATTTAATTAACAAATTTTTGTTAATTAAATATATTTCATTTTAGATTATGGCCAGCTTGGCCGAAATATTGCCACAATAATTAATTTTTTATTATCCCGTTCTTGGACTATCAACATTAAAAATGTTCTATCTACGTAATATTTTTCATTTTCTTGGGTATGTATTATTTAATTGTGTATTCTTTTAATTAAATCGCAGATTTAAGCATCAAATAAATAGATCAAAGTGTAACACCCATCTTAATCTCTGCCTAACACCCATCTTCAGTCATGTATGCTAAATTTTTGTACACTATACCAATCTTTGAAAATGTTTCATACTTTTAAGTATTCCTGATTTAGATGGTAATAACCTTTCTTTTGATGATGATGTAATGTTGGCAATTTCATTTAAGTCTACAATATTCTTGTTCATATTATATGTACAGGTGGACTTAAACGAAAATTAATTCATCTATATTATAAAAATGATAAATCAAAAATTACTAATTTAACTTAATAAACTCAAAGAAACGAGAGTTTAAAATCTCAAGTCATTTAGTTAAAATAACACAATTGTAAGGAGTTCAGGACTGTATGATTTGACTGAGGACAGCAAACCAAAGAAGGGAATTGAAAAAATGACCAAAGTTTACTATCTAGTCTAGCTTCCTCCCCTTAAAATGAATAAATAAACTAGAAATTAAAACATAAAAAAGATAAATAAATGGTAATATGGAACATAATTTTAGTAAATAAATGTAACTGTGAGCCAAAGTATTATCGCTTTTGGTGAGCTAGAAGCGCTCCTGTCGTGACGTAGAAGGACACTCTTCTGTGCGGGGTCAAGCGCACATGCGTCCCGAGTTACAGGTGGTGGACCAAGACAGGGTGGCCTGGCAAGAGCAAATTAAGATCTGTAATAGGTTATTAATTGATTTATTAAAATCCCAATCCTAATTACAATTGAATAGATTGGCATATTAGTTAGGCTGTGATACCTTCTCTCTGAACGGGGTAATGACTTAGTTCGAAGGGTTTCAAACTAAATAAACGATCAACCAATAAATAGAATAGATTTTTAGATTTTTTAGGTATGAGAATAGATTCTAAGTTACATGAAGCCCCACATAGAGCAAATAGAAAAGAAATACAACGTATGTATATGTTTTAGGAAGCTCAGGCATTATATGCCATTAGACACTATGTTGCTAGTCTACATAGCCATGGTAGAAAGTAGAATTTATTATGGTGTTACAGTATGGGGACATGCAAACTGTAATAAAAATTTAATATTACAGAACAAAATTATTATAGAATAATGTTAAAAATGAGAATAAAGATAGCTGTAGAAAAAATTTAAGGAACTAGGAATAATGACTATAACAAATAGTAAATATATAAATTCTAATATACTAAAAATTAATGAAAAGAAATTAAATAAGCCTAATCATAAATATAATCTAAATCTAAGAATAAAATAATTATGCCTAAGCATAAATTAAAGAAAACAGAAGAAGGAATTCTACTCTAGGAATAAAAATATATAATAAAATTAGTATAGAAAATAAAAACTAATCTTTAAAAAAATGTAAAGAGGAAATGAAGAAACACCTTACAGAAAATGTGTTTTACTCAAACAAAAGTTTTTAAAATAGTTATGAAGATGTTTGTTTGTTTTCATAATAGTTGACTTTTTCCTTGTAAATAATTTATTACTTCTGGAAATAAAATGTATTCTTAGTTTTCATTTGTGTTTAACCTATTGTCAATTAAAGATAATCCTTGATCAACGGTTAGAAGCAACAGACATCGATCTCCTAGAGAATTTATTGGTATTATTACACAAGTTGCGTGGAGCTAATGATGTTTAATTAAGCTCTACAATAAATAAATAAATAAAATGTATTATTATTTTTTCCCTTCAAACTTCAACAATTCTTTTAAAAACCTTAACCTGACGGAAAACCATGAGTTATGAATGGTGACCCTACTTAGAGGTAAGCTGCGCGAATATCCATACACTAGGTAGGAACCACATCACTTCACTGATCACTTGCACTAATCACTATATTAACTTAATAGTATGAAAGTCAAAGATCTAGAGTGATCACTATCCTTGAGTGCTTACTGTCGTAGAGTGCCGTGTGTCTTACCTGGGGTGGGGAATGGGGTATAGACCCTAGTCTAAAAGGCTTATGTTAACATTGACTTGTTACATGTACCAGCCGCCCAAGTTAGTTAAGATTCTCACAATGTTCTTATTTAAATCTATAAAATAATATTTAAGCAAGTTAGACTAACATTGAGTAAAACAACCGAAGTCCTAACACTGTTTTCTACAATCAAAGTAAATAAATAAGATGAGGGTGTATCTATTTCATGCATAGTCTTTTCTAACAACCACATTTTTTTTCTTCCACGAAATATTGGGACCTTCCACCACAACATAACTGTCTAGAGGATGCCTTGCCGCAGTTTCACAGCTATAGTGTGTTATGGTATTGAGTCTGCTCAGCTTGCTGTGACCCCTTAGAGGCCACATTGTTGTTGAATAGTGAACAACAACATTGCTTTTAGTTGACATCAGTAAGGCATTAGTAGTGAGGTCAATTAAGAACTTAACACTTGACGTTGGGACAGTGTGATTGATTTGAAACAGGCATACATATTGGCACCTTGCAAGATTTCCTTTCAATTTTCAAACTTTTAGATTTTTAAAAGTTTTCAATTAGATTTTTGGTCTATTACTTTCATTATTACTGGTTGAATATAATTATGCTGACTACGCTAGTCAGGAAAGACAAAAATGTTTTTGTCTTCAAAAAGGTGATTTTGAGTTGAATGACCAGAGCTTGATACCGTAACATTCAATATTAAAATTGGTGATCAGTATCACAATACCAAAAAGTTTATTATGATAAAAGAACCGCTATCAATCTCACAATAATCACATAAATACTGCTGAGAACCGAAGAAAGCCTCAATCTGACTCTCTAGAGACTATCTAAAAAATCTTAAAGAAGTCTTGTTGGCTTCTCATAGCCACTAATGATGATCTAGAAAAACATAGCCATGTTTATCACAATAAAAATGTAAGAGGAGAAATGTTGGTATTCCTGAGTTGCTGTCAAATTATATTTATTATTATTCATGAGTCTCGCCCATAGCCAAACAGAAATTTCCATAGGGGGCGATGTTTCACAAATGTTAAAGATACTCTCACAGAAAACTACTTTGTCAGAAAGGGCAGCATTATTTCAAGCTTCTTTGACTATGGGCTTGATATGACTATAAGTATTAGAAAAGTCAGCTAGGCTTAACAGAAAAAATGCTTGATATTTTTTTTTATTAACAAATAATTACATTAAAATATATCTACAAAACAATTGGTAAATTCAATTTTGCATGTTTTAATTGTACAAAAAAAAGATCAACAGAGAAAAATAAGAGTACTGAACGTACAGCGATTCCAAACCATAAGGTTTGGGTTAATGCCAATAGTCTAAGGATCAGACAGACAAAATGAAATACTACCTTAATATACAGTCTATCGTTTAGTTTAAAAATCCATAGGTCATAAGCATTTTGGATATTGACCAATCAGAGAAGCCGCAGCCAACCCCTCACATGAAAAGAGAAAAAAAAGTCCCTACCATCAAAACCGCTGTAGGAAAATAACCTTCTTCCCAGCAATTGTACACTTTGTTTGTAGTTCTTCTTGTGTTTACGTCGTTTTGAAAACTACTTCCAAATTAATCATAAACATAATATATAAAATAAAACTACACAAAAGAAATGTAAAAAAGAAAATACGGGTAAATAACCTCATTTGTTTAGATAGTTTATTCCCACTACCTTATTGCAGGGATTTTTTCTTTAGAATTGACGGTGCCTAAACAGACCTGTCAAGATTTTTAAAGTAATCGATAGACTGTGGTTCCTCGATTCATTTACAGATTTAACATAAGAAGTGTACAATTAAATTATTATATAGGTGAATTCTTAAATCCTCTTGAACCATAGTCAGCTCCAGTTTTTCTATCACTGACATAAGGATAACCAGGATCTCCTGGGTAAACAGCAGGTCGTGATGATACTACCCTCCATCCTCCCTTGCGAGTCCAGTCATGAGCGTTATATTTAAAATAATAAGCCCCAGCATATACAGCAAATAAACCCATTAGAAGTTTACCAGTGACAGCCCTCATACCAGCGGCCATAGTGTCTCCTAAAACTGGTTTTAGAGCTCCAAAAACAGCATCTAAAGGAGCCCTGTAAACTCTTTTAAATGGGTTATTCAATTCATAATAAATTTGTGGTACTTGTTTAGGCTCGCCGTGTAAAATTTGGTCACGTACCCATTGTTTCCTCCAAGCTCTCTCAGCATCTGTCATCGATGTCAAACGTTCTCTTTCTCTGTATAATCTGCCTTGAATTGAAAAGGCCTTTACACCACCAGTGTCTGAAGCCATTCTGATAAAAATAACAACTTAATCAAATAAAATACCACTAATAAATTTTTAATGAAGATCTGACAAAAAGGCTATAAAACAGCAGGTTTGTTTACAAAGAAAATAAACAGCTGAGAAAATTTATTAGTACGTTTTACCAACTTATTTTATAAACATAATTTCTTACTATTATTTTTTTAAAGTGAGCCATCAAACAACGAACAACATAAAAAATGTTGATTATGAAATAATATTTTAAAATGATTATTTAAAAACATACAAATAAAATAAGTTATTGCTCAAAAAATAAGTTTTTGGATTTAGTTTTCATCAGCTGGCTAACTAACGAACTAGCAAGGCTAACTACAATCAAGGATTGTAACTAGCAATCAAGGATGTTGAATAAAGACTTATTCAATTCTATGAATAAAGATGAATTGAATAAAGATTTTATTCAATTCAACATCTTTATTCAAAATCCTTGCTAGCAATACGCCGTAAGTTGCACCAAATGTTGACACAACGTTCTGTAGCTACAGCCAGTTTTGCGCAAGTTTGTTTTCGGCGCTTCGCTATTTTTGGGTATGTGGTGGGGAAGTTTTTTCGCATCTGGGATTTTGAGTATCTGAGATCTCTCCTCAACGTACCAACTTGAATATTACAGAATTCTTGAAAAAATTTCATAAAAACGTGTTAAATAAAAATAATTAATTACTATTTGATCAATAATTACTCTTTAAATTATTAAAATTAAATTTTAATGTATAATAGAATCTTGATTAATTTCATTTATGAGTTATACAAAAAAAAACAATGTATGACGACGTAATAACTAAAATTTCATGTTATTACTTTATATGAACTTTTAAAATCTACACTTATTATGTATAAAAAATAGGCCCGCTCTGCGGGCCTATGCAAGCCCATAGGCTATCACTATGACCCCTTCAAAGCCATATAGACATTAGTAGCGTTGACCAATTATCTAACACTCATTATTTGCACCACTAAGATTGTCCCGATTGAGCGAAATCGGTTCCATTCGTATTAGAATGCCTCCGACCATAAGAAGCCACTTCGTGGTTCTTCCACTTTGCAAGTGGACTTGGCTGTGCCTGTGTGCCAGGCACAGCAGGCTAACGAGGGCGGAACAAAAGGTCCATCATCTAGTTTTACTGAACCCAACAAATATTATTGATGTCATTGACCTGCACGTACATAAAAAATTATAAAAGTATATTGTTGGCGCCACTTGGGATGATGGTCCGATTCAGCTGATACTGGTCTCAGTCCCTAGTTTTAAAGCCATTTCAAGTAAGTTATAACGAGTATATATATATATAATATATATATATATATATATGTATAATATATATATATATATATATATATATATATATATATATATATATATAAATAATATAATATATATTATATATATATATATATATATTGTGTGTGTCTGTATGTATATAAAAGAGATCACTTGTTCCGTCCTGATTAGCCTACTGCCCCAGACAGGCAGGACAAATATGGCTATTGGCGTAGACCCGCAAAGCGAAGTAACCTTGAAGTTGTCTTATTGTGGTTGTAGGCATTCTAAAAGGATTGGAACCGGTTTCAGCTCAATCAGATAAAAATAAAACAAACAATTCAGATAAAATCCCAGTTTTGAATTTCTTTGCTAACATTATACTTTTCCTTTGTAAAAAATCAACCTCATTAATGTTTAGAACTTTGTTTATGAAATGTTCATAACCACAATAATGACACAGCAAACAATTTTTAAAAAATCACAAAACCTCTGAAAATTGTTTGATTAAGCTGAAATTTTATACACATATACTCCTAATAAGGAGAGCAGTATGTTTATCTGGGACAGGTTATAGGAGAGCTTGATAAGGAGGAGAATAAATCTAGGATGGGCAAGTTATAGTAAATATAGGCATCTCTTTAGATCTGATGCAAATATGGAATACAAGCGAAAACTCTGGAACATGTGTGTCTTGCCTGTAATGATAATAGAGGAATTGTGCACAAAATGAGAGGGGCACTAAGAGAGTGAGACTAATGACTGGTGAGACAGCAGACAGGAATGAAAGATATAGGAATGATAATAAGTGAGAGGAAGTGGGAATGGGCAGGTCCTGTAGTGAGGACAGAGGATGGCAGATGGACCAAAAAACTGATACAATGGTCTGGTATTCATGGGGAGAGTAAGAGAAAGGTCGAGAGTGAGATGGGACCAGGAGATGAGGAGGATATGCGGTCAAGAGACCTGGCAGAGAACAGCCCAGGATAGGAAAGTTGCTAAGGGTGGGAGAAGTGTAGGATGTCTGGCTCTATAAAGAATTAAATAATTATATATTAATTTAAATAAAATAATAATGTAAAGACGAAGTAAAAATAATAATAAAATTAGCACAAAAATAAATATAAATCTTAAGTATGTAACAAATTATTTAAAAATTGTAATAAGATGGTAATTGTAATTAGGTAATTGAGGTTTCTAAATCTATTTCTTGGTTGTTAGTTTGTTATATTCTAGTTATGATATTATGCTCTATTATATTCTTCTATTATATTTGTCTGTTATATTATTTGTTGATTTGTATAAAACTAAAAATGTATGATTTTTTTTGAAAATTCCTGGAGTAAATTGTATAGTATGTAATAAATTATATGTTATGAATATTTGGTAATTATTCCAATTTTGTAGTTAGTCAAATGTGATAATAATAATCTATGGTATAAATGATTCTAAATTTTATAAAAAATTATATTTTTCTTTGTAAATAAAGTATAACGCATGTAATTATAAAAAGAAAAAAATTGTTAAGTTTTGGGAAAGAAAAAGTGTTGTGATCTGTTTATTTTGTAGCATGCTTTTTATTATGTATATATTAGGTTTATGTACTAGAATAAAGTATTTGCATTAAATTTATAATTGATCTATTAATACTAACATGAAATTAGTATTGATATAATGGCTATATGTAAGAGAATATAAGGTATATAATTACCATGAGCATGCAAGCATGATAGTTTATATTTTTAATAGAAAATATAGATAGTTATTTAATAATAAAATCAAATAATAATTATAGTTAAAAATAAAATTATAAAAGAAAAGAAACAATTTAGTGTACCAAACTATGTTTCCAACCTCAAATAGAGGTACCACGACTGATTGCTTTAAGATTGTAATGATTATGTCAGATAGTAACATGTAAAGACAGCAAATAAATGTAATGATAGTAATATGTAAGTAATGATAGCAAATAAATGTAATGATAGTAATAATGTAAAATATAGCAAATAATGTAATGATAGTTACATATAAAAGAATAAATATAATGATACTAATAGGTAAAGATAGCAAATAAATGTAATGATAGTAATAGGTAAAGATAGCAATAAATGTATGATTAGTTATAGAGTAATAGAAGCAAAAATAAATTAATGATAGTAATATGTAAAGATAGCAAAAATAAATGTAATGTAGTAAATATGTAAAGAGATATCAAATAAATGTAATGATAGTAATATGTAAATATAGCAAATAAATGTAATGATAGTAATAAGTAAAGACAGCAAATAAATATAAGATATCAAATAATGTAATGATAGTATATGTAAAGATAGCAAATAAATGTAATGATAGTAATATGTAAAGATAGCAAATAAATGTAATGATAGTAATAGGTAAAGATAGCAAATAAATGGTTATTTAATTCACTACTAATACTCATGCATCCTTGCCAATCTAATAAGTTATTTTTGAATAGTGAAGAACTTCTTCAAAGAAAATATGAACTCTGTCAAAATTAATTACTTAACAGTTACGTCCCACTTTGTCAACCTTAGTTCTTCATGTTAATGAATATTATTTGTGAAGGCCATGGACATTCCTTGGTTTAAATAGCTAAGCCACCTTTACTTTTGTAAAGCAGGTAAAAACGGCCTCAAAAATAGAGTATTTTCATTTTTCCAGACAAAACAATTAAATGTGTTTAAAAATATATTAAGCTGTAAAAAATATTTAATTTAATTTTAAATAGGTGAAATAAGCATTTAAAGAAGAGGAGAGGGGGAATGGGTGAGAGAGTGGGGTGAAAACGGAACGTTCTAAAGGTTGGGTCAATAAAGGTGTAGCTTAAATGACCCAACCTTTAAAACATTGTAAGCAAAAATCCCATCTGTAGATGGGATTTTTGCTTAAAAATCCCATCTGTAGATGGGATTTTTGCTTACAGTCATTTAATGCTTACAGTTCAAAATAGTTGAGACATAATGTAATATTTATGTAAAATTTTAATGATTATGAAAAAATCATGTCACCAAGGTTCAGTTATAATACCAAGCTACCCAGAAAATGATAAGTATCCTCCCTTTAAGAATTAGTCTCTTTGAGAATTTTACTTACAGTAAAATTAGGGGGGGGGCTTTGTTTTTCCACTCCTTCCTTATTTTACTGATTTCATGCTGTATAGAGGAACTGTAGTCAATGAATAGGATTTCAAATAATCTTTTTATTACTCACCAGAAGAATGCATGCACACCAGTTGTTTTAATTTCTAATTAAGGTGCATTTATCACTACAGCTTCTGATTATCAATGAAGATATACACATTTGCAGGTCACATAAGAAAACCAGAGTAATAAAAAACAATTATTTTCTTAAATTTATTAATTTTATTGTGATGAATATAAACAAAATAAACAACAAATGAAATCCTTTACATAACTTTAAATTCAATATATCACAGACATAATATCTTTTTACAGACACACGCAACATTATAAACACATTTCAACACCAACATTTATTATATTTTATTATCCTATTTTATATTTTTAATACTATTAAAATCTTAATATCCTAGTATTATCAAATATTGCAGATAAAGAAATGCTATAGATACTTAAAATATTTCTTTTAACTTAAGCCGTGTTTTAAGATTTCAATAGTACTATTTATTTGAACCTTATAAATAAATTTTGAGGTAAAATCAAATAAAATACAACTTAAGGGTAACATCTATGACTGACTTAGCTTATTAAAAAAACCTAAAAATAAAGAACTACAAAGAAAGAACTTGTATTTTCTGGAATTATGATTTTAAGTCAATTGTAAATAATTCTGGTGAAATATATTTTTAGGACAAACACTACTTCTTCTCCAATAAACCTACAGTATACACGAGAAAAAAATGAAAACAAGCCATTTTAAATGTGTGTTTATACGAGGAGATTGACCTCAGGCACAAAATAGGACTAAACAGATGGTCACGTGACTTTGTTGACCAACAGCATCATTTCAGCATTGATGCAATGACATCAATGCCATAAAAATAGTTTTAATAAATTAATTATTATTAATTAAGTGATGACTTAATTAATAATAAATACTACAATATATTTCTTATTTTTACTACAATAACTATAAAAGTGTAATAAGTATTTTACGTGAATGGCCATAATTGTAAAATCATAAGAAATATAATGGTTTTAAGTTCACTAAAAAATCTGTATTGTTTCTCTCCACTATTTATTTCTTTAAATAGAGAGCACAGAAGTTACCTGCATTAAACTTTAAATTGATCATGAAAACATGTCAAAGCTTGTATGAAAAATGGAAGGTTATCTGTAGGTCGTAAACTCTAGGTTTACCAGCGTCCAAGAGGTCACTTTAAAAATAGTCCAGGAAAGTGTTTTATTTAATTAATAGATAGGTCCAGCAGTCAACCTCCCTGCTTTAAACATTGTTAATAAAATTTACTAAATTAACATTATTATTTTCTGATAAGCAAATATGTTTTAAATAATTAGGTGTTAGAGAAGGAATCAACTCTTAAGGATAATTGATACGCAAAGATGTTGATATCAAATAAATGATATCTT
The DNA here is from genome assembly GCA_018340805.1 of Microvelia longipes. NCBI lineage: Eukaryota > Metazoa > Arthropoda > Insecta > Hemiptera > Veliidae > Microvelia > Microvelia longipes. The sequence goes on from JACMZG010000002.1 coordinate 39,765,944, forward strand.
TTTAGCACTTTTCCTAAAAAATAATTCTACACTCATGCAAGTTCCTTATTATGCTTTAAGAATGAAAATAAACGATAACAAAAAAAATAGAAATATTGAAAATAATGAAACAGAAACTAAAAAATAGATCGAAGTCAATAAAAAAAATATTTCTTTGTGGCACATTGTTATTAAAAAGCAAAGCTGAAAGTATATCTTTTTGTTTTTTGAAAAAAAAATTAATAAGTTGTCACAGATACCGAAAACAAATAATATTTACAAATGAAAGAATAAATACTTTTAATCAATGATGAACATGAAACAAAATAGAACAAATGGGACAGAACAAATAAATTCTGAAATATATATATATATTAAAAAGTTTCTTATTTGTGGACTTGTAAAACAAATATAAATAAAACAGATTAGTTACACAAAAAGTCCTTTTATTTTTTAATATATAATAATAACTAAGCTTTCGACTAAAAATTAGTCATCATCAGAGTTTAACAAATATAAAATATAAAATGAAAATACAATTATACAGACTACTTCATATTGCACCTTGGTATGTTTTGGTAAGCTATGTTTAAAAAACCGTTAAAAACTGTTACATTGAAGAATTTTTTGTAACAGTTTTACAAAGTTTTACAAGTTTTACAATGTAACAGTTTTTAACGGTTTTTTAAACATAGCTTACCAAAAATACCAAGGTGCAATATGAAGTAGTCTGTATATTGTATTTTCATTTTATATTTATATTTGTTAAACTCTGATGATGACTAATTTTTAGTCGAAAGCTTAGTTTTATATATATATTAAAAAATAAAAGACTTTTTGTGTAACTAATCTGTTTTTATTTATATATATATATATATATATATATATATATATTATATTATATATATATATATATATATATATATAATATATAATATATATATATATATTAATAGGATATAACTGACAGAAATAACTTACTTATTCTAATATAGACAATAATTATTAACAGAAAATTAACAAGTATATCTACTTATAGAGTTTCAGCACCATAATTTGATTCAAATTTTAAACATAATTAAAACTTAACCCAAGGGACTTATACCATATTAACGAATAATGCTACAAATACAGAACAATATACCAACAAAAGTCATAGAAGTGAAAATAGCACCATTACTCTGAGTCTAAGTGAAAGATTGTAGTAATGATAATTTGAAGATCATAACCAGAAAGCCCAATCAATATCTTTGACAAATTAAGGATAAATAAATTAGTTCCAAACAAATAGCTAAAAATGCAGGCGAATGAGAGTTCTTTTACATTTTCATTTGTAAATACATAAAGAAGGACTTTTTGTTTTAATTTCATTTTAAGTTAAGTATTTTTTTTTTAAAATCAGAGTTAGAAATTAAAAATTTTATCTTACATTAAATTTAAAAATCAGAGTCTATCCTATTTATATGCCAGATAAATATCAAAGAAAGAGCATGTGAGTTCATAGTAATATCTCACAAAATTATATTGTGCCTTCTGAAACAAAATACGGAAAAAATTGTGTTATAACAAATAAATCTTGTTACTTAAAATTTTAAATAATACAACTTAAATTTTTACAAATTTAAAATAAAAACTTTCTTTAATTGTTTTTGAATAAGACAACTTATCATTATTAATTAATGGAAATTCAATAAAACAAGTCTTATAAAATTATAAATAAAACTTGTAATGCAATATAGCTGACTTTTAATTATTAATTAATAAGGCTTTAGTTGTTTTTTAGTTTGTGTTTTAGTTTAACTAAATAAATTAAATTAAACATTAAGAAAAATTAAATTTGGATTAATATGATTTTTAACGTAATCCTTTTTCTTGCCTTTTAACTACCACCCAACATTTTCACAGAGAGAGGTATTGTAACTTGCCACAATTATTGTTTGTTTCTAACTTCCATTTTACTTTTTTTTCCAGGCAATAAATTCCAAATCAAGCAATAGTTTAAATAAATAATACATCAATCTCTTCTTAATACCACCCAATATTTATATAAGATAGCTCCTAAAAATATTATAAACAAAAAAATATAAAAGCATTTTAAAATAACTTAAATCATTAATATACATTTTTATCATTTAAATTAATTGAAAATTCATAGAGATAAAAAGGAAATAAGAGTATAACATTTTGTATTAATTAAACTAAGAAACAACTATCAATTAGTTTGATAGTTATAAATAATAAATATTCAGTTTTATAAATAGTTAGTTTATGATAATAAATATTCAAAAAAGTAAATTCAAGTAGGGAAAACCAAAAGTTATGACCAGTGCACAGAAATTTTGCAATGAAAACAAACTACATTTTTTCAAATTAATAATTTTCTTTCTTATCTCTGTGAATACTTTAGATGGTATTTTATAAAATCACTAGAGTTTGAGGCATATTTGAGGTCATGTTTACGTTTTCGACAATCTTATGTCTCTCTCAGAGTCCTGGAGTTACGGTCAGCACATGGACCTGCCACCCAGAAAGTCAAGAGTTTAATCCTGGTTGGGGCCTCAAGAATTTTTATGGAAGTAATAAATATCTTTCACAGGTACTGTCTCCTTTGGAAGGGATGTTAAGTACTCTACTGTGCGATGTCAGGTGTCATCTAACCTAGGTATCATCTAACAGGTGTATGATCAGGTGTCATCTAACCTAGGTCATCTAAGCCAAATTTTAGGAACCTCAATAGTAGGTTATACAAAAATAGATATACAGGATCATCTAGAAGTCTTGCTCTCTTAATTTTTAAATATAGATAGAATATTTTTTCTGAGGCCATTTTTCTCTTTCATAACAGATCCTTAAAAAAGGACAAAAATTTATAAGGGCACCAAAAAAATGTATTAGGGCTCCAAAAAATTTAAAAATAAGAGCAAACTATTAGGGATGGAGAAAAATGTCCATTGGGACACTGATCCTAAATGGTCAATGCAAAAAATATGCTTCACTACAATTACTGGAGATCCCCAAGTTTAAAAAATGTATCTCATACAGTTAAAAAATTAAAAGGGGGAGACTTTTAGACCATCCTGTTTCTACCTTATGGTTTTAAGAGTTAGAAAGCTTAGTCCAAAAGTGCGGCATGTGGATTAGACAAAATTCTTACACTCAGACACATAAGGTAAGAAACAGACCCAATAATGTGGCCTACTTGCTGGTGATAAATCATCTCCCTTCTTACTCACCAAGTATCACTAAATTTAAGTATGTTTTAAAATACCACAATCATTAATAGATTATTAATTATACATGGCTACAACAATCTATAAAATTTACATTTTAAATCATTTATTTGTTTCCCAATAATCTCTATAATTAGTTCCAAACAAATAGCTAAAAATACGGGTGAATGAGAGTTCTTTTACATTTTCATCTGTAAATGAATAAAAAAGGACTTTTTGTTTTGATTTCATTTTAAGTTAATCAGAGTTAGAAATTAAAATTTTATCTTACATTAAATTTAAAAATCAGAGTCTATCCTATTTATGTGCCAGATAAATATCAAAGAAAGAGCATGTGAGCATGTAAATATCTGAGTAAAATTAGTTGGACGTAATCCATTGTCAGTACTATTTACAATTAACGACGTTTCGGGAGCAGGTACTTCTCCCATCATCAGGTTCGTCTTGAGAAAGACGGTGTGTGAGTCAAGTGTTGGGTGTTAGGACTTTAACCTAACTTTGTAGGCAGGTATCAACGACTTTGTTATGCACTTTGAAACCTTGTCTACGATGGGAAGGCCCATCGGACAAGGTTTCAAAGTGCATAACAAGTCGTTGATACTGCCTACGAAGTTAGGTTAAAGTCCTAACACCACACTTGACTCACACCGTCTTTCTCAAGACGAACCTGATGATGGGAGAAGTACCTGCTCCCGAAACGTCGTTAATTGTAAATAGTCTGACAATGGATTACGTCCAACTAATTTACTCATAATGCACCATTGTCACAAACTTTCACGTCTAATGTAAATATCTCACAAAATTATATTGTGCCTTCTGATACAAAATACGGGGAAAAAATTGTGTTTTAACAAATAAATCTTGTTACATAAAATTTTAAATAATACAACTTAAATTTTTACAAATTTAAAATAACAACTTTCTTTAAGCTGTTTTCTAATAAGACGACTTATCATTATTCTTATATATCATAATAACTTTTTTCTCTTACATCTATTAAATTTACTTATAAGTATTTAAAAAATTAAATTTATACTCATAAAGCCTTTTATTTAAGTAATTTCATACTCACAATTATGTACAAAATAGGCTTTAAAATTAATTAAATGGTATTAACAAACAATAATAATTAAAAATTTGGAGTGATGATTAATGGTTTTCTTTTAACAAGAGATCAATTTATACAAGACAATACAAAAATCAAGAATAAATATTTCAGCTTTTATAAAGAAGGTATATCTATGGTTAATTTATTTCTAGGTTTATTTATAGCTTATTATTTCATTATAAAAAAGAAATAACCACAAAATAAATTTGTTTTTAAACATTTTTTTATAATTTTATTAAATATTTGTATTATTATTATTTATTTTTATTTGTTAATATCAGATTATTCTTTTTACAATAGGTAGAACTTATATAATAACGTAAGCATGCTTGATCTAAATACAATAATATATACTTAGTTTAATTACAAAAAATACATTATCCGTCCTTAATTTTCATAAAAATTAGAAATAAACCAAGTTCAAAGTATCATAGAGTAACAGAAAAACCCTATATAGACACTATTGGGTTATACTCTATCCTGCATAACTAGGCAGGTAGAGTAACATAATAAAAACACCTAAATAGATACTATCGGGTTATACTCTATTCTGCATAAATAGGCAGGTGGAGTAACAGAATAAAAAACCCTATATAGACACTATCGGGTTATACTCTAACCTGCATAACAAGGCAGGTGGATTGTAGGGGATCAATTAGTTCCTGCCAATACTTTGTGGTTGGAACACACAGCTATCAACCTGATGAAAAATTAGTGTCCTAGTTTGAGTGATTCATGTAAGTATGATCACTTTGACATATATTTTCCTATTAAGAATGGCGATTTTTATTTAAAATGCGGTGGTATAAATATCACATATACAGAAAAAATCCTATTAAGAATGGCAATTTTTATTTAAAATTGTTGGCATAATTATCGCATATATTGTCCTATTAAGAAAGGTGATTTTATTTAAAATTGTTTGCATAATTATCACATATATTGTCCTCTTAAGAAGGTGATTTTATTTAAATTGTTGGCAAATTACACATATATTTCCTCTTAAGAATGGTGATTTTATTTAAAATTGTTTGCATAATTATCACATATATTGTCCTCTTAAGAATGGTGATTTTATTTAAAATTGTTTGCATAATTATCACATATATTGTCCCTTAAGAATGGTGATTTTATTTAAATTGTTTGCATAATTATCACATATATTGTACTCTTAAGAATGGTGATTTTATTTAAATGTGTTAGCATACCTTCCATTATTTTTTATTCCAAAACAGCCACTAACTTAAAGAAAAAAAAAAAAATACAAAATTAATTAGACCAGGATGTCAGAGTTTTAATAATGTAACTAATCATCAGACTCATCAATAAAATGTAAACAACAACATTATTAACTAACACATAGATTAGTTAATCATGTAAACAACAACATTATTAACTAACACATAGATTAGTTAATGAAATGTAACTAACAACATCATTAACCTAACATACATTAGTTAATATGTAAACAACACATTATTAACTAACACATAGATTAGTTAATGAAATGTAACTAACACATCATTAACTAACACATAATTAGTTAATAATGTAAACAACAACATTATTAACTAACACATAGATTAGTTAATGAAATGTAACTAACAACATCATTAACTAACACATACATTAGTTAATAATGTAAACAACAATTATTAACTAACACATAGATTAGTTAATGAAATGTAACTAACAACATCATTAACTAACATACATTACTTAATAATGTAATTAACCACAAGACTCATTACATTAGTTAATGAAATGTAATTAACAACATTATTAACTAACGTATACATTACTTAATAATGTAACCACAAGACTCATTCCATCAGTTATTGCATAAACAATTTTGCAAACCTAAATTCAACGTTTTATAAAATACTTTGAATTACTTTCACACATATTAAAATTTTAACGATTTAACTAAACAGTAATTTGATAGAAAATAAGTAACAATGCTTAGCTCTCCAACTTTCATAAATTAACCATACAACAGGGTTACACTGTGAAAAACAAAAAGTAACACAAACAATAAAGATACATTGAAAAATACCTTAGATTACCACAGCTAAATTTTTAGAAATGAATATAAAAACAAAAGATTATTTGTAATGTTCTGTTTATTAATAAAACCAAACATTTTTATAGAAACATTAATGTTTAGTTTAATAAATACAAAACTTTAACTTTTTTAAACATTAATGTTTTATTTAAAACATTAACATTAGTAAAAAAACTTCTTGTTTAAGATCAATATTTCGTTTAATAGAAACAAAGCATTATTAATAATGTTTTGGATTAAACATTATTTTCATTTAAATTACTAATGTTTTGTTTAATAAAAACAGAACATTATTTATAAGTAACAAGGTTTAAATACTATTTAGACATGAATATCATAACAAACCATTAAAGTCAGATCATATAACAATGTTAGAGTGAACAAATCTAGTGAGCCATTCAAGTACAAATTGAATAATAACTCCAATGGAATTAAAATAAGAGGGACACATCTTACTAAATGGAACTAAGACAAAAAATTAAATTAAAATTTATTAAATGGAAAGAAAAAAATGAAACAATCCCCTCAAATCCACAGAAAACAAAAGTATTGAAGAAATTTCTTTAAAAAAGATTGCTGTTTCTAAATGGGAGCTATTTAGTTGAAAAAAAAATTGCTTAAAGTGATTCAAGTAATAAATGTTTTTCAATTAAACATTTAAAAAAAATAAAATTACATGTTTTACTTGAAGTTGACGACACACTCATAGTTGTGATAGCAACCAGATACAACCTTTAGTCCCTGATTTGACTTTAGCCCTGCATTTCGATTACTTTAGTCCTGTATTTTGATAACTGTAGTCCTATACATTAATTACTTTAGCCCCATATTTTAAGATGAGGGATGAAAAGACATGTACAAGCCCCTTGTAATAGAATCAATAAGTCAATGTTGTCCCGTTTAGAGTTAAAAAAAACTTTTGGCACAATGCAGTTAAAAACTATAAAATCAGAATATTTTTACAAGTTTTGTACAAGATATTAACAAACATTAAAAGTTTGATTAATTTAATCAAATAACATACATTTTTACATAACCTTGGGGCTTGTTTCTAAAAACTTTTGTTCATAATCCTAAATTATTATTGATTAATTACTATTTGACAAGTTTTTAAAACAATTAATTTCTATTTTTAGGCCAAACTTAAAGCAAAATTCTAGTAAAAGTTTCCCCCCAATTTTTATTTAATGTCATTAGGAATGAAGATATCAATGGCCTGACCCAGCAGTGAAACCTCAAAAGTTAAATTCAACTAATATTAAGTTAACAAGTTGAAGTTTTAAATTAATATTTAGGTTATATATTCTTTTAAATTGAGTTATTTAATAATATCTTTTTAAACAAGTTCTTTATTGGCATAAGTGTACAAGTGAACAAAAGATCAGTCATATTGTTTTTGATTTAGGTTGATTTTTGCCTCTTTAATTTTTTGATGTTTTTTAGGTTAAATTAATTTATTTTTTGTTGGAGAGGTTTTCAGGTTTAGGATATTTTTTTAAAGTAAAAAATAACTTTACCAAGTCCAGATTTAACATGATTAAATAAAGTAAATAAATAAAATCTGTACTGAAAACAGAATCAATAAGTTTCAAAATTTAATAGTTTTTATAAAAAAGAATGACAACAATCCTAAAAGCTACAATAAATTGTAATTTTTTTAGTTGTAATGATGAGTTAATCATAAGATAAGTTCAACTGAAACTACTATAGGGGAAACAAAAATTACAATTGGTATCATGGCAAAATACCACTTTTAGTGCAATTGGTCTTTTCCCTAAAATAAAAATTTGTTAAACGAAATTAGAGTCTAATAGTGAGTATAGAGTCTATTGTGTGTCTTAATTTAAATTAAGACAACAAGCTTCAAATTAAGATTGTAAGCTGGAACAATAGTAGTACTATTAAATGTAGTCTCACCAATAGAAAGCAGAACTAATTTTGAAAAGTTGGCAAAACTGACTGACTATGAAAATGGTTTTGCTTATACCCTCCTTATTAAGCCAAAATACCACAGTGCTTTAAACAAAATGTTAGTTCTTTTAAAGTTTTATACATTAATAAGAAATATTTCATGTATTTCAGATAAATTGAAGTTTCTTTTACTGTTTCAAAACATTTTATATGTTATATAAAACACTATAATTTTTAAAAACTTGGTTTTATTTATGCTTTGTCTAATATCACAATAAAATAAAATTAATCAGATGCGTTTCGGGATCTCATCATCAGCGTATACATCAACTTGATGTTTATACATACACTGACGATGGGATACTTTCCTAAACACATCTGATTTATTTTATTGTGATATTAGACCAAGTACACATATAAAATGTGTGATTATCAAAAAATCTTGCTCAAAACAACAAACTTTATTTCAAAACAATTAAACTATTTTATCTTTTAATTCACTGTGAAATATTTGGTCGGGTTATTTTTCTTTTATCTCTTTTTCAACTGATGAAATCAATTTATGAAATGGGTTTTATACTAAGCCTCAAAATCTAAGGGAATTTTTGTTTACCCTCAAAATAGTTCTCTTCTATTTTAGTGATCATAATGCTGATTTGAACCTACATTGAAAAAGTTTTCTAAAACAGGTTAGTAATGCTCCTTTCTATGGCCATACTCAATATTTTAGGATGTGTAACAATGTTTGACAGGTCAAATTTGAATTGGCTGAAATGTTAACAACTTGCCATACTACCATACTAACCAGGTTAGGTAATCAAGTTACATAGAAGAGTGGTGAAATAGAATAAAAATCGGTAATAATGAACTTTACATGGTTTAACAAATTCTTTCCTCACACACACACACACCACACACATACATACATACATATATATATATATATATATTTATATATATATATATATATATATATATATATATATATATATATATATATATATATTCCTCAATAATCAATAATTGATTCAATGTTTATATTTAGTTTAAATAAATAACTTCTATCAATGACAATCAGTCAATTTTTTTATTTTTGGTTACTCATACCAAACCTGGTTTAGTTTATATTAAACTTAACAAATACTTTTAAGATATAACATATTTTAAGGATAAATATTTCTTCATAAAAATGGGAAAAACCAAAATTCTTATGAGGGATAATATAAAATAAGATTATACATGATGGTTAGAGTTGAATTGGAATACAGCAGCTTTATTGGTTAAAGGAAAAGGTTTGGGTGGAAGACGCTGCCTAGATAAGGCAGGACTAGGTTGTTGTTGGTGAAGAGATATTTGATCCATACTGGACTGTCGTGGAAGAGTCGATATTCCTGAATCCCATGAACCATTTCCACAAGGTACATTATCCCATCGTTCAGGTTCAATAGGTTGGGACAAAGTGTTTGCCCACAAATTTGGAACACTTTCGCTTGTTTGTCTAGGGTGACTTGGTGCCCAAGAACTGGATAAAGTCTCACTTGCTTGCCTTGATGACGCCCATAAGTTCTCAGGCATCCTGGGTAATGTATTTGGTGTCCTATCGGTATAACGGGGTAAACTACCAAAATGACTATTGCTGTTATTAATCGGAGTTTCGGGGATTTGGCGAGGCAAAGTCTCGGGCGCCCAGATATCACTTGATTGCCTCGGTAGGTGTTGTCTTGGATTGATTTCCCTTGACTCAGGAATGCGGGCCTCACTCTGGTGCCTGTGAAGAGAGCTGGATATTGAAACAGATCTCTGACCTCCTAAGAAACAAAATTTGTTAAAATAACACAATCAAAAGTTTTAAGGATCATTGTAAAAAATATTTTAACAGCAGCCAACAAAAATTATCTTCACTGTCGTTAAATGTAATAAAAGATACAAATGTCTCCAAAATTAATTTATGTATTGAGTATTTTGTAAAAAAATTTAGTTATGGTGGTAATTTTTCATCTTTGGTTCATCATAAGAAATGTACTAGAATATCACGAAAGGTGGCAAACCTTTAAATTAAATTTTAAGGGTTTTCTACATAAGTTACTGTAATTTGGTACTGATTTTTTCATTATATTTGTAAGTGACGGTGGTCAGGTTATTTTTTCAATGTTTCAAAATTTAACCTATAGGGCCCCTCTAATAATAATATCTCTATGAAAAAAGTACCATATTTGGGTAATAATTATGAAAATAATAATGGTAAATTTCAACTAGTAAGAGTGAATTTGCTGGGTGTAGAGAGCATCTAGTCAAAAGACTAGAGACATGTTTTCACCATATCTTTAAGGATTTAATATTGTTGCATCTAAAATGTTCCATCAGGTATATTACCTGTGTAGTCTTTCTACTTTTCCTCATTTATACTATAGGTATATAAGAAAAGTATTGGGTTTGCAAAAAAATTTGAAACCGGGACGTCACAGGAATTATCTGTTTTAGGTGTATTTAAGGCCCCTTAAGTGGTTTTTACAAAGTTGTCTGTCTGTGTATATGTGTTTTGTGTGTGTGTGTTTGTTATCATCGAGGTCATGCTGTAGGGGTGACCGCTGAGAATGAATACTTTAACAAATGTATTTAGCATCTGAGGAAGAGTGAAGCAAGTCCAAAGAAGTGCTGCAGTTTAAATTTAAAAAAATGTATATTCTGAGGACGAGCAAAGCGAGTCCAAAGTTGGGAGGTTGAGAGCAGCAAATTTGATGTAATGAGCAAATATTCCGAGGTTCCCTTTATCCGATTTTTTAATTCTTAAAGTAGCACTTATTGATTTGCAAAAGTATTTTAATAGTTTAAAAAAAAGGACGTACCTTGATTATTTGGTAATGAAGGATGTCTGATATGATTACCAGACCTAGGAGGTAGTGGGGGTGGAGACTGTTCTCTCTTTGGTAACAACACAGGAGCTGCTGCTTCACTGACACTACTCTGTCTCCTGCGGGGGGGCAAGGGTGGTGGTGCAAACTGAACAGGTGCCACTGAGTTAGGCTGCAATGAGCTATTAGTAGAGGGGATAGGAGGGGCAGACCCACTTGGAGACTGACTACCGCTACTCATACCTAGCCAAAATAACAATAACATTAAATAAAACAACTAACAATATTTAATAAATATAAAGTTGTATTTCGCCCTATATTTCAAAGAGGTTCAAAATTGGGGTGAAAAATAATACATATGGCATAGTGAGCTTTTGCAAGTAATGTTTTCCCTTGACCTTGCAACTCGACATAAACTAAATACATCACATAAAAGGTTTCATTATTAGTCTTTCAAAATACTAATCAAGACCAGAAATTATTTTTAAATTTGAAAAATTTAAAAATTTTGACGTGTTAAACAAGTAGTCATTATTGGCTCTATGAACTACAAAAACCATAAAACGGAAACTTGGTGCTCTGAAGCTTGTACTGTAGTTGACTTCAACATATCCACAATCATAATGTTTGATTGATTTTCTGTTGCGTTAAAGTTGTGAATGCGGAATAATTTTGTGTCAAAATAAAATTTTTTTGTTTACCTTGTAAAAAATGAAAATATGGTTAATTTTTAATTTGAAGTCTTTTATTAACGGTAAGAATAAAGAGTAAACCTATAGAAACTTAATTTTAGACAATTTTTTGATAATTTGTTTAACTACCATGATTTAACAAAAAAAAAAAAAAAAAAAAAAAAAAAAAAAAAAAAAAAAAAAAAAAAAAAAAACAGGACATGTTTAGGTCCATACGATAGCAGCTGTGATACAAAGTTAGGGGATTTTATATGGACTATTTCTAAACATGTCCAAACAAATTCCTAAATGTTTGAGAATGAGAATGAGCATAAATGGACATTTAAATTCCTAAATATTGCAAGACTAAAAGTCAGGTCTGTATTTATTCTCAAAGTAGTATTATTTTTGTGAAGAGGATTGTTTATTCTTTGTTCATTCCCTTCTCTAGATCTTCCTTAAGAATAATTCTTTACAGTAGAGATCCTGAAGTATCATCTATACAGGCATAATATATGACTTTAACTTAAACCAGTGAATAAGTGGCTTTGTAACTCTTATGTCCAGTAATAACAAAAATTATACAATGTTATAATACATTATAAAAGCTACGGAGTAAGAAACAAGACAGTTTTTTTAACTCTACTCTTTAGTCCTATGTCTATGATTCTACGTCATAATTCTATAACCCAATGGTTCATAAATCTTATGACATAGAAAATCACGCTAGGCCTCTCAAAGTACCATATTTTTCTTTTTTAAAATATTCTTATATAAACATTAATAATAGTATTTTTGTCACCTCAGAAACTTACAAAAATTTGTAAAATGCGCTGAGTCAACTTACGTTACTTCATATCTCCAAAATTTATATCATTAATTAATTGAAACTTAATATAATTAAGTAAGATAAGGTATAGGAAAGAAGACTTTATACCATATTTTATTGACTTATTGATTCAGTATGAAATAAGCTAAAAAGTCTACGTCTTGAAAATATAGTGACTTCAACTAAAGAGTTGTATTCATACATTATGCGCATAGATACATAAGAAAGAACACAAACTTATTGCACTAGTATAAACTAAATAAATAGTAATAGAACTCAAACTTATTACACTAGTATAAACTAAATAAATAGTAACGAGTCTTACCTGAGCCAATTTGTATGTTAGCAAAGACAGAGAAGTCAGAATTAGTAGAATTAGTAGGAGTGGGGGGAGCAGGACCAGTATTAGGAGTTCTAGGTGTCTGAGATTCCTCTTCTAGATTATGAGATCCTGTCTGGGGAACAAGAGGAGGCAGAATAGGTCCTGATCTGCTCAGGGTACGTGTCTTAATACCAGGTGATTTTAAACTTAATTCTGGCCATTTCCTTAACTGAAAAGACAAATATTCAATTACTGGGAGCACTAAAAATGTTAATTTTTATAAAATCATACAGTAAAATTTCAAAAAAAAATTGCTTGACATGAAAAGTTAAAACATACCTAAAATCTAAAATGGGTAGTATTGGTAAATAAAAATACTACTCCCACCAAGGAGCAGATACTGTACTCTTCATTAAAATGAACATTGTATAGAATTATTTGTAAAGCATGAAAACTTTAACTTTTTATTATTTGTATGTATTTTATAGGGTTAAGTATATAAATGAACAAGAATTATTTCTAAAACATGAAATTCCAACTTTTTATTGTTTGTGTGTATTTTTAACTTTATATTGTTTGTATATATTTTATATAGGGTTAAGTATATAAACATGAACAATCATAATTTGAACAAAAATGTACAATTGTATAATACTAGGAATAAAGAAAATATATAGCCCAATATGTGCCAAATCAATATAGAGGCTTAAAAATCACGCGTAGGTCAGGGAGTTATTAGGCATAAATTTCTTCAAAATAAAATAAAGCCTTGAAATCAGGGATCTGCCTTAAGATGCTTTTAGTAAATATGTAAAACAATTTCCATTAAAAAACACCTGTATAGCAAAGAAAATTAATTTAAGTTGGATTTTTCGTAAAGGTAATTGTGTTAAATTTTATTTGTAAACATTATTTTTTTTAAAAGTGACTTTATACACTTCGTAGTGTCTTTGCAAATTAAATATTTAAAATTAAATAAATTAAATATTATTAATATTAAAGCAGTTTTTAATTATCAGGCAGTTTCTTAAAATATTTTGTTCTTTTAAATTTTGGTAAAAATTTGTATTTTTTAATGAATATAGTGAATTGAAAAAAAAATATCTGATAGTTTAAAGGCAATAAAAGTTGACATTAAATAATAGTTTATGGTTGTCAGTAAATGTGCAAACAATTTTTCTTTCTGAAATAGGTTACATCAGAAAGAAGATGAGTATGCTCAATAAATAAGGTTAAAAATTCCAAGTCTTCCACTTGACAAATTCTGTGATTAATTAAAGGCATATTTATTGTTAAATCCATAGTATAGTACTAATGAGTTTTTATCTTTTGATGTTATTCTTTGGTTTTATTGTCCTTTTAAGCAATTTTAAGATAAATGTTATGTAATATCTACATGTTCTTTTTTTAAACTTGTTAATATTTAGTAGATAAATTAAATTTTTAATCAGTCTTAATTTTTCTTTAATATAAGTAGCAAGTAGAGAAACAAACGCGATTTTTGTCAGACCTGGCATGTAGTTCACATTTTGTCCACCAGGGAGTTGGCTCTAATTTTCCTATGGGCGCAGCCATCTTGTTTTGCCCTTGTAAATGTAAACTAACTATTTACGGTACTCAACATTTTTTTTTTATTGCAAATTTTTGTACATTTTTGTACAAAATGTTAATAATTTGTGTAAGAAATACCTTTTGTCACATCCAATAAAGGTTTAAGTGCGTATCTTTATATACTAGGTTTGTTAAAATTAAATGAGCGGCTAATTAAACTTTATTTTTTGTGTGCACAATTTAACTTAGTACATGTTTGCGAGTATTTGTTTATTATAGTATATAATAACTAATATATTAATTGTAATTAGAATTTTAACAACTTTAACCCACAATTTTTTAGTATAATAAATGCAATTGTAATTTTAAGCCATATTAATTTTAAGTGTATAAGGCAATACACTGTTGTCTGTATGTTCTTCAAAAACTTAATAAAAACATATGATTCACCTATACTATAGTTTCTCTTTTTCTTTAACTAAATTATTGTAATAATAATTTCACTGAATTTAATATATAATTATTAAATTATCACGTACATATTAAAGCACGAAAACACCATAAAATTTAAAACTAACCTAATGTTATCATGGTTGTCAATAAAATGATAATAATAAATCTTTATTTCCCTTTTTATAAATTATCGTACACAAAAAACAAAATAAAAAAAAAATCTCTTAATACTAGGTAATATTTTTAGCAATGTCTAGAATAAGATTAAGATACATCAATGGCATTAACAGGAATGCCACTGGCATCTGACTACGTTTATATGGAGAGTGGAATGTGCCCAGATGCCTCTACTCTTGTGCACAAAAGGTTATTGTCAAATAATTAATTTGTAGAAAGATAGAGATTTGATTAAATATATTAAAAAGTATTTAGAATGGTAAAAATATAAAAAAAAGATATAAGTAAAAATAATAATAATTGTACGTAAAATTAAGTACATAAAATTACTTAATTTTACTTAATTGTAAAATTAAGTTATTATTTTTGAGCCAGCTATTAGTTGATCATGCATGTCTGATTTTTTTACACAGGTTAATATAGGAGTTTCTCTACTTGGTTTATATATTACTGCAGTTTCATGTTTAATGTGTGTTTTAAAATATGTTACATATTTTTAACCTTTTAGTCATAAGCATTATGTTGACTCTATTATACTATATATATTTTGTAATTGGGTCTAAAATAAAGATTTTTCAAAAATTATATATGACTTTTTCCTCATATAAAATTAACCTCTAGAAAGAGCAAAATATGATGCATAGTGCATTTTTGCAGAAGCCCTCCTAAATAGAGGGGAATATGGAAACATGAGTCGGGCAAATTAATCATGCCTCAGATGGAAGATAAAGAAGAAAAAGGGATGGATGTAAGACGGAATGAATTCAAATAATTTCTCCCACAGAATTAAACAAATAAAAAATGTCAAACATGCACAAATATCAGGGAAAAATTAAAAGATATCTATTCAGTTAAGAAACTGCTAGGAGGTCACTAGCAGTAACCCATGTCTTAAGGGGATCCCGCAAAGAGTGGGGGTAAAAATCAATTAAACTGAAATATCTGTGGTTCTAAGCAAAATATCAAAATTCTAAGACGGTACTTCACTTC
The DNA here is from genome assembly GCA_018340805.1 of Microvelia longipes. Classification (NCBI taxonomy): domain Eukaryota; kingdom Metazoa; phylum Arthropoda; class Insecta; order Hemiptera; family Veliidae; genus Microvelia; species Microvelia longipes. The sequence continues at coordinate 39,782,082 of JACMZG010000002.1, forward strand.
TAATTTTTACTCTGCATATTTTAAAACCCGTTTCAACCTTCTGGAGCAAAAAACAGTGGTGCAATTTGAGAACTACAATTTTTAAAGTAGTTCTCAAATTGCGCCACTGTTGTTTGCTCCAGAAGGTTGGAATGAGTCTGAAAATGTGCAGAATAAAAATTAGAAGTGAAGTACCGTCTTAGAATTTTGATATTTTGCCGAGAACCGGAGATATTTCCATTTAAGTGATTTTTACCCCCCCCTCTTTGCAGGATCGCCTTAAGGTTATGATTTAAATATGGTTAAAATTAGTTTTTTTGTTTTTCAGTTTGTCTAAAAAGGGTCTAAAAAAGTTTTGAATCGACAATGAATTTGATAAAAAGAAGTCAAAATATATTTGCTAAGAGTGATATTGGTGTGTTAAATGACGGATCATTCGCAAGGTGATAACAAACCTTGTTTTTGTTCAATACAATTTTAATTGATAGAAATACATTATTTTTAAAGTTAGCAATTTCCTGATCAATTAGAGTACTAAACAATTGTCATCGCTTCAGTACAACAAAAATTATTTAAGTTTTTGTAATTTATTAAATGCTGTAGGATGCAATGTTGAAACAGCATAATGTGATTATTACAAAAATTTAAATAACTTTTGATGTTCTAAAGCAACAAAAATCATATCGTACTAAACTTTATTACAAAATTACTGCCTTCAAAAATAAGGGTTTACTATCAATTAATATTTCATTGAAAAAAGACAAGGTTTGTTGAAATTGTTGAAATATATTTTAACTTTGATTCAAAACATTTTTAGACCTTATTTTGACATAAATTAGTTGGAAAACCCCTATTGTTAAAAATAATAAACTTTCAGAAAGTAAACTCTCTTCAGACAGAACTAACTAAGTCTATTTACAACATAGCCATTAAAATTAGTATTTTTTTATTTACATATTACATTATAATCCTTGTGCTATATCTTTCAACATGAAAAACAGCTGTTTTAATGGAAGCAGCAGACGTCCAACTTCGGAAAGAAAAAAATACCTACAGGTACAGCGTGCTATACAGTCTATCGTTTAGTTTAAAAATCCCCAAGGTCATAAGTATTTTGGGGATTGACCAATCAGAGAAGCCGCTGCCAACCTCTCACTTAAAATGATAAAAAAAAATCCCTACCACAATAACCGCTGTAGGGAGAAAACCTTCTTCTCGGCAATCGTTCAATTTGTTTGTAGTTCTTCTTTTGATTACATCGTTTTGAAAACTACTTTCAAATTAATCTTAAAAATTATATTTTAAAATAAAACTACACAAAAGAAATGTAAAAAAACATCGCCAAGTAAATACGGGTAAAACAACCTGATTTGTTTACATAGTTTTTTCCCGCTCCCTTATTGTAGGGATTTTTTTTCTTAAGAATCAGTGGTGTCTAAACTGACCTGTCAAGATTTTTAAACTAAACGATAGACTGTAAACACACATGTCCTGATCCGTTCAAATTGATCATGTGGAATAAATATATCCATTTTTAACATCGGCTGCTTTCTGATTTCAAAGCTCATGCTTATAACGTAAGAAATTAAAAAAAAATCAAAGCAATAGTTATCTGCACTGCCACAAGATAATGAAGATGCTGACAGCATTTTGTTTTTAACAAGACAACAATATCTTATATATCTATTGGGAAATAGATATATAAGATATCATCATGTTGAAAACAAAATGCTTTCAGCATCTTGCCAATATAAAATGATGACAGCATCTTGCTGATATAAAATGGTGTCAGCATCTTGCACGTTCCCACAAAGCTGGCTCGTTGCCCCTATAATGCCAACTAACAATGTATGGACATTAACATAGAATCAGTAACATATTAATATCAATATCAAGACGAAATTTAGTAATTAAAATTTCCTAATTAAATTTAAATTAATTTAGTAAGTTTATTAAAGGTATTAGGAAAGGAACACAACTGTGCTAAGTTATATCAAAATTGTCGTCACGATTTCTTTTTGAATTTTAGATGCTATTTTCAATAAGACCCACTCCTTTTTATAATTTTATTTTTTAAATTAGCTTATATTATGTCACAAAAAGATAAATATCTTTCATTTATTGTTGGCCAGTAAATTTTGTCTTGGACCCAGTACGAAGTTGTCTGGCATGAAGATTTTGAGATTAGCAAAAAATTTATATTGGAGTTTCTCACCTTCCTCTACGTCATTACATTTATTGTTGTAATTATTATTAATTGTAGATATAGTTTTTCCGGATTGAAATTATAAATAGTAATATAAATCAGATTGTGTATGCAAGAATGATATGAAAAAACAATGTTAAAAGAGACACAGTTTAAAGAAAAAAGAAATGATAAAAATCTAGTTAAAAATGTTTAAATAGTTTGTTTTGAATAGAAGAGATCAGATAAGAAGCGATTGAGATTACAAGTGCAGCAGGGCAGGTAAAACAACCTGACATACCCTCACCTACACATCGCCCCTTTGCAACTGTAGGGATTTTTTCATCCTTTTTAGTGTGTTACAAATGTTTCATTTTCTCCCTTCCAGATGATTTTAGTCACATGACCATGTCAAAAGATATATTGAGAAGAGTATATAGGTTATAAGTATATAGGTTATAAGTGTTTGAATTTTAATATACATTAAAACAAAATTAACAATGCAGGTTATTTACTGTTAAAAACTTACAAATCTAGGAGGCTGGCGACAGTTCCTTGGTTCGACCTCCAGTGATTTGTTATACAGATAGTTACTTATATCAGCATCTTTCATTGAAGAATCAAAAGGACACAGATTCTCAATAAATTTCTGAAAAAAGAACAATAAAAGAAGTAGTAATAATGCAGCAATAAGAGCAACTAATAGTTTTAGAAAATAATGCCATTAAAGAATCATTAAGACTAAAGAGTTGTAATTTATAGGTTGTTAATAATAGTAGATTAATATTAACAAAATTAAAACAAGATTAATTTCAATATGACCTTGAATTGGATTTAAATAGTTAGTTTATGAATGATACTTCTAGTTTAATAGACCAAGAGCCCAGGGGTGTTTTGTTAATAAAAAGTGTAATGGCTGGAACCGCTCTCAATTTTTCGTAAATACCTTCCTGAACAAGGATCTGCAATTCTGCCGACTCGTATCGGATGGGTGTCCCAGGCAGAACGCACTTTTAGGGGTCAAAGGTTCTGCCTGGGACACCCATCCGATACGAGTAGGCAGAATGCAGATCCTTGTTCAGGAAGGTATTACGAAAAATTGAGACCGGCTCCAGCCATTACAGTGTTTGTTAACTTGGGTGGTAAATTTGACCTGTAAAGTGCGTTCTGCCTGGGACGCCCATCCGATACGAGTAGGCAGAATTGCAGATCCTTGTTCAGGAAGGTATTTACGAAAAATTGAGACCGGCTCCAGCCATTACAGTGTTTGTTAACTTGGGTGGTAAATTTGACCTGTAAAGTGCGTTCTGCCTGGGATGCCCATCCGATACAAGTCGGCAGAATTGCAGATCCTTGTTTAGGAAGGTATTTACGAAAAATTAAACCCATTTCCAGCCATTACACTTTTTATTAACTTCGCTGGTAAATTTGACATGTAAAGTGCGTTCTGCCTGGGACACCCATCCGATACAAGTCGGCAGAATTGCAGATCCTTGTTCAGGAAGGTATTTACGAAAAATTGAGACCGGTTCCAGCCATTACACTTTTTATTAACAAAACACCCCTGGGCTCTTGGACTATAAGGTGTATTATCACAAAGAGAAAAATTTAGGTACAGGGTACCTTAAGACTTTGCTAAGGACATCAGATTGGCTAAGCTCATCTTCACTACTTCAGACTCTGCTTATTCCCCGATAGTAATCTGAATACATTAGATTTATACCCAGCCGTCACCCAAGTTTTGTACTAAGTTTCAACTCTTTAACATGAATACACAGGGAGATACGATGATAACAGATACACACACACATAGAGACAAGTAACTTAGTGTACACCACTCAGGAGGTTTTAAAAACACCTAAAACGTATTTCAGGTGAAATTACGGTTTGAAATTTTGGAAAACAGTAAAAATGAGTAAAAAATGTTTCTTATATTCAACCATAATCTGAAGATGCTAGACTCATTCATCAGCATAATTTGGTGATGAGTATAAAATTTTAAGTCTCTACAACAAATAGTGACAGCTCAATGTAGGGAATTTGATCCAAAAAAAAAAATAAAAATAAAAATGTAAAAATGATATTATATGATTTAGTAAAATGATTTATTTACCCTAATCCTGGGCTCGACACTGAGACAGTAGGACAGATTTTGATACTGCTGGATCTCTCCCGTTATTTCAGCAACTTTCCTTCTTTTACTAAAGTTAATTAACTGAGGTTGAGACGGCAAACAATCTGAGTTTCCTTCTTCTATGTGAAGGATGTTAGTCAGATACATACCTAGGAAACAATTCAACAATCATTTAAATTAGAAAGAGAACTGTAAATTAGGTGAGAAAGAAGGCTCTACAGAGAGGATGTACAGGCAGACTGTGTTTATTCTTTATTATTTAGAGTATATTTTCCAAACAATTTGGTTTACATCAGTACAAAATGAGGCAGGAAATTCCAGGTCAGGCTCCTGGTCTAACATAATACAGACATATCTCTAATCAGCTGCATTGCAAGTATTAGCGAACTAGAAAGTCTTATTTCACTCATCTTTTAACAAAAGCCGTCTTTTCTCAGCACAACACTCCATTTATAATAAATCATGAAATCATTTAGTGGAATAAATTAATGTCGGGTGTCCCATGAAATGCTACATTTTGCAAAAAAACATAAATAAAGTATATTGGAAGGAGACATTCATTGGGCTTTTTGGATTTAGGGATAAATACTACAACACTTTTTGCCCCTTGCATACTTGCTGAGAATAAGAGCCCAAAGTGTAAAAATTGGACATTTTAACTCAAAATTTAAGCTAAAGTATTGACGTTAGAAAGAATTGGTCAAGAGTAAAAATGCCTTATTTTTGGCCTAAAAACACAAATCACTAATTTACATTTTCCATTTTAAACAAGTTCAGGGAAAATATTTTCCAAATTTAGCAGCATTCGTGACTATAAATACCTTAAAATGAAGATAAGGCAATGAATGATTTGTATTCTTAGGGCCACTCTCACTCTCGGCAAACTTTTTCTATTCTCAATACTTAAGCTTAAATTTTGCAAAGTAGAGGTCTTTGACAAAAATATGCAGGTTGCAAAATGTCTTGTGTATCTTTGGAACCCAAAAAGCTTAATCAAAGTATACCTTCTTATTTTTAAAAAAAAAATAGATTAGGGTGTTGCATGCAATGCCCAAACCAAAAAGCAGCTCTCTTTACACAGAAAAAAGGACCCCAAATTTGAAAATTTAAGGGGGGGGGGGCTTTGGACCACCAGTATACTAATCTCACAAGTGTCATTTTGTCAAAAGATTTTTTTTCAAAGGAATAAAACATAATAACTTCATATTATTAAAAAAACTTACCAAAGAAAGGAACACATGGTGGATTAATGGATCGCAATTTCTCCTGATATTTTTTAAAATGATCATTGTTCAGGTCTCTTGCCTCTTCGAGAGCTTTTTCTAATCGAGCTGATATTTGCTAATAAATTTCAAAAACAATAAATTAGATTGAAAGAGAATCTAAAATCTAGAAAATTGAATAAGATAAACTACATAGATAACAAAGAGGAAGGAATTTTAACATTTTCTTATACAACATAGCAACTATTAACAAGCAGTAAATTGAATAAAATCTAAAATTAGTGTCAACAATAGTATTCATTTTCCATTCAAATACCAAAATATATCTAAAAACAAATTAATTAATTCAAGGCAAAGGCTTTTGGTGGAAATTGGATGGCAAGGTGGAATTTTTTGACTTTTTCAAATTCTTAAATTTAAAGATTTCTATAACAAAACAATACAAATAAACAAGACCAAAAGAAAATCAAGATAATCAGTCAAAATAGGAAATCCAGACATTTAAAGTAGAATTGAAATAAGAAAAGTTTCCTCTTCAATCTTTAGTTTTGGGTTTCTAAACAATTCATAACTCTTTAACATTTAACTCAATGTTGATAATAAAAAACTTAAAACCAGACAATACCTTGCAATATAAATTACCTGAAAAGTGAATTTGAGTCTAAAGACAGAAGCAGAACCCATAGCAGAAACAATGGCTAGAACACCATTGAAATTATTCAATTCTTGTAAAACTATCATGATTTCAATAAAACGAGATACAATAGCCACTCTTTCTTCTATATTTTCAGCTTCAACAATACACTTCTCTACCCATCTTGTAAACTAAAACACAAAAAACATTTAATCAGTACGCTGTGTATTATAAAGCAATCCTTATTATAAGGACAGCCTCACTGTATCGTCACATGTATTTATATATATATATATATTTGTAAATAAAGTGTTTCTCTCTCTAGTATGTGTAAAATTAGTAGTAATATAATAAAAATTAATAATAATATAATAATTAATAACTTAGTAATGATATAGTAACAATGTTTACAATAACAAATTAGAAAAACCATAATAAAATAGAAAAACACAATAAAATATCAAGACACTTCCAGCCTAAAAGATTGTAGTTCTCTGTCTAGACTTCTGAATGAAAAATTCAATTGTCATTCCAATTTAAAGAATACTTGATTACAAATAACAAGAAATTATTTCCCTAAATTTACGATATCACATTTTTTCTATTTAGGGATCAGGATGTCTTGTCTTTTTTCATTAGAGTAGGGGTCCCAACCCATGGAGGTTGGGGACCACATTTAACTATTTAAAATCAGGGAGAAACTAAATTACCTACCCCCGCTTAATAGCAGAGTTAGTATAGTTATTTCTTTATTAATATAACTTATCAAAGACCAAATACAGAGTGTTATTCAAATATACCTAAATATTCCATCACTTTTAACCCAACTAAAACTGATTACCTGAAGTTTTCCCACTAATTCTGTCTACCTTACAAGAGAACATTATTCTGTTTTGAATTCAGATCTTTAATCAACCAAAAATGTTGCAAACCACCAACACCTCCAATTATTAATATAATAGGCTTATGTGAGCTGCCCAAATTTGCGTATGCGTGACAGATATTAAAAATCCTCTGAGCTCTAATAGTGAATTTAAAGAGGAAAATTAGTTTATTCTAAAAACATTAAACTGAAATGCAACGTTATTTTAAATAGTCTTTCAGAAATAAGATATAGATAAAGTATGAAATAAACATTTCTAAGAATGAAATAAGGGTTTCTTTCCATGTTTATAATCTACTAATAGTCTAAAAAATTCTATATAATTTCATTATTTTTGTTTATTATAAATAGTATTGTAATTTTAAAACTCTTTAAATGTCTCACGGACCACTTGAAACCCCCTTCACCGATGACTGGTACAAAAACACTGATTTAGATTAGGTTTGGGATTTTTATTAAAGTATGGTTGGATTTTAAACATTCTATTTTTACTTTCTATAATCATGGGCTTTTAAAGTAAAGTGGTAGAGAGGAGTATAAAAGAGCTATGATCTGCTATGACCCTATAAAACATTTTCCAAATCTCAATTCTGGGACCAGAGTAGCATTCCTAATTGATTGCTGTTTTAATTTGGTTTAGGCTTCGAAATTAATAGTAATAATTAAAATAATAATCTTATCAATAATAAACTTATCAAGGATCTTGAATAAAGGGGATGACGCATTAAGTTGATTTGCCATACAAACAAGTGACCCCATAGAAAACCAGAAAATAGAGAGAATTCAACACGAAACACACATCAAAAACCAACTTCACATGCTTGGTACAAACTGCGCATGCTTACAATTCTTAAAACAGAGCAGGTCTTAAAATTTAGAGGAAAACTTACGTCACAATGGTTTCCATTGTTTATTGCTTGAGAAGGTTATAACAAAACACAATTAAATTATCACTCACTGAAGAGGCAAAGTATATTCCAAAATTTAAAATTATATAAGCACAAATGACTTAACAAGCACCACAAATGTAACAATCACGAGAAGCACAGAAGAAAGTTGAGAAGCAAACTCGACAACCTTGCTACATAACCTGCGTTTGGCGCTTTTTTCATTATAATCAAGGGGAAGGGGTAAGTTTGCTTCTAATTCTCTATCTCATACAACTTTCATGGGGTCAGAAAAGTTTCTTAATGCATCATCCCTTTTATTCAAGATCCTTGCAACTTATATGAAATGAAAATTCTATAATTTTTTTTTGTGACACTTTATTATTTTTTGATTTTGAATAAAATATTTTCCAACTAGAAATAATAAATGAGTCTTTATTAGAGAGCTACAGGGGTACCCAATAAAAAAAGATCGAAACAGATGTGAAATTCCTAAAATAAATTTAAACAAGGAAATTTGATTAATAATAAACTTACATTTGTTGTATGTTTGATCATCCTTAACAAATTAGGCGAGGTCTGTTCTTTGTCTTTCTTAGTCCAAACACTTCCAACCAACTCAGATGGTTTTACAGCTCTGTAGTACTCAAATTCTATTAGTGTTAGTTGACGAGCTATTTCTATTGGATGCAGCTAAAAAATAAAAAAAAATAAGCAGATTACTCTTTTACCAAAAAAAGAAGATTAAAGCAGTCTTTAATCTCACCATTAAGATGAGGTAGTAGTTACACATAATAAAAACACAAATTCGGCCAATAATCTTGTATTAAAAATAAAAAGGTATTTCATAAATTTTCATTTTTCATAAAAAATAATAGTTCAAGAGCCAGGCCTAAAAAATGTGGATCATTTTGTATTACTTCAAACCATTTTTAAAAAAAATATACCTTAAATTATAAGGGAAAAGCATAGTCTGCATATCCAGAAAATAGCACAAAGTCTAATTTTCTTGCAGTAAGTGGTTCCCTGTAGATCGTGTGCAAAAAATGAAGAAAAAATTTTGAGTGTTTTCCATCAAAATCGAATAACTACAACTAAAATAATGACATTTGTTAAATGGCCAAAAAAATTCACAAAAGAAACTCTTTTAAAAGGAATTCACTGATTTTGCATAAAATAACAATTTGTTGGTGATTTTGAAAAGCCATATTTGTAGTCATGCAATTTGTTGGTGATTTTGAAAAAGCCATAACTTTGGTTGTAGTCATCCATTTTGTTGGTGATTTTGAAAAAGCCATAACTTTGGTTGTAGTCATCCAATTTTGTTGGTGATTTTGAAAAAGCCATAACTTGGTTGTAGTCATAATTTTGATTTTGAAAAAGCCATAACTTGGTTGTAGTCATGCAATTTTGTTGGTGATTTTGAAAAAGCCATAACTTTGGTTGTAGTCATCCAAGTTTGATGATTAAACAAAACATTTCTTTTAAACATCTCCTTTTAATGCTCCCAGTGCCAACGCTGTGACCAAGACCATAAGGCATCTTGTTTTATTAACAGTCCAATAATCTGTTTTCTTTTAAACTAAATCAGTAAATAATGATGACCAAATAAATAAATATATAAAATCAAAAATATATAGTGAACTTACAGTAAGAACGTTCCACTCTTGTTCAGGACACTTAATATGCCATTCTATCTGAGGAGGAGATCTATAAAATGCAAAACTTAATTCCCTTTGATCACACTGAAAAAATAATCAATTCGCTATGACTTTGTAAAGAGCAGTGGAGTAATACTCAATATACAAAAACCAACACGTCTCTCCACCAAGAGTTTATTACATAAAATACAGCAATCATCTTTGTTTACTTGTTCTTTAGCCACTGTTGATGGCATTATTGCTGAAAGCCGGCTCTGTTTATTTTATGTGATAAACTCTTTCATGAAGAGATGTGTTGGTTTTTGTATTTTGATTCGCTATATTTGGAGAACTAAGCAACAGAAAAACTAAAAAGCTACGATAAAATTCATCCAAAATCAATAAAGCTAGACAGATTTCATGTACATATAAAGATACATATTAATAACAATTTTCCTGTTGGTTTGATTCAATGTGTTTTATTTCATAGAATTTAGTAACACATCAAATATAAGTATCATCTGACATGTTACCTCAATAAAGTTTGCACTGAAGAATAATGGTTTCATACATAGCTTTTAAAAGACATTTAACACTCAAATTTATAAAACAGAAAAGAACAGCCAATTCAATCTTATTATACAGGGTTGAACATTTCAGATGTGCCAACATTAAATCCTTGATACATGGTGGAACATTTCTGATGTGCCAACATTAAATCCTTGATACATGGTGGAACATTTCAGATGTGCCAACATTAAATCCTGATACATGGTGGAAGATGTGCAACATTAAATCCTGATACATGGTGGAACATTTCAGATGTGCCAACATTAATCAGTGAAACATTTTGTGCCACATTAAATCCATGATGTGATACAGGTGGAACATTCAGATGTGCCAACATTAAATCCTGATATATAGTGGAACATTTCAGATGTGCCAACATTAAATCCTTAAATCAACATTAAATATGGTTCTAGACTTTTGAATATTGTCTTCTATAATAAATTGACTCTTGCGAGAAATTTGGGATTATTATTTCGGTAAATATTATCCAAGTATGGTAATTTTGTTATCATTTTTGGTAACCTTGAAAAGTTTAATCCGAGCATACCATAATATTGCCTATTTTGAAAAATGCATTAAATTCATAGAGTATAGAACTATGACAGAAAGAGATCCAGCTACATTATGTTTACATTTGAAAATTAAAAAAAAATGCGCCTCCAAATTATTTAATTAGTAAAAAAAATTGAAATTTTAATTATGTGTTGACTACAAGATGTTGAAGAATTGGCAAACAAAGATGATTAAATATATGCACCCTAACATCAATCCTATGGATAAATAAACATATAAATGTATCATACGGTAATGAAATCCAAGTATTAAAGTTGCTTACAAAAATATTTATATCGAGAATCATCCAACTATTAAACAAGTAATGAAAAAATTATCAAATTACCTTGATAATCAAAAACACATTATGAATAGTCATTTATTAATTTATAAATCAAATTAATAACTAAATTTTTAAATTTAGAGTTGACTAGCTGACTAGAAAAAAAATAAAGAAACACATAACAAAAGGAAATGATAAAAACAAACTGACAAAAATGAAATATCGTTTAGATTCTTTCTAATTTACAGGGAGCCCAGCGATTTTAGTGGGTATAAAAATAGGAAAAGTAGGAGTTTCTGAGCAAAAAATTAGGAGTTTTGCCAAAAACTTCAAAGTTTTGATTAAAAAAATTAAATCTTTATGTTCGGGCAAAAATTCCAAAATTTAGTCAATATGTTAAAAATTTTGTGAAAATTGTATTATTAAGCTTTTATTTACGCTGGTATTAGAGGGTAGATAAGTAAAATGTATATTTATTGTTTAAATTTTGTTTTTACCAAATACCACTTGTTATTAGATGCCGCATCACTTGTGCGAAAGCCCTGATATAAAATAAAGTAATCTAATAAATCTTGGACTGCTGTTTTCATTATCTCATATTCCTTATTGAGATTTCTCAAGGTCCATTAAACTTAATTCTTAAATCTTTTATTTTCATTCTTGTTTATCTTTTAGATTTAAGGTGAAACTTTATAGGTTAGACAATAATTACTGTCCCATAACAAAACATTTACTTTAATGTTACCAATAGTAAAATAGTATTTTTACAGCCTTGGCTACTAGAAGAGAGCAGATAAAATGATGATACAGTACACATAAAAACAAAATGTTTATTTGAAGAGAGCAGATAAATGATGATAAAGTACCACATAAAACAAAAATGTTTATTTATTAGAGAGAGATAAAATGATGATAAAGTACCACTATAAAACAAAAATGTTTATTTATTAGAAGAGAGAAATAAAATGATGATAAAGTACAACTATAAAACAAAAATGTTTATTTATTAGAAGAGAGAGATAAAAATGATGAAAAGTATAAATAAAACAAAATGTTTATTTATTAGAAGAGAGAGATAAAATGATGATAAAGTACACTTATAAAAAAAATGTTTATTTATTAGAGAGAGAGATAAAATGATGATAAGTACCACTATAAAAAAATGTTTATTTATTAGAAGAGAGCAGATAAAATGATGATAAAGTACCGCCATAAAACAAAAATGTTTATTTATTAGAAGAGAGAGATAAAATGATGATAAAGTACCACTATAAAACAAAAATGTTTATTTATTAGAAGAGAGAGATAAAATGATGATAAAGTACCACTATAAAACAAAAATGTTTATTTATTAGAAGAGAGAGAATAAATGATGATAAGTACCACTATAAAACAAAAATGTTTATTTATTAGAAGAGAGCAAATAAAATGATGATAAAGTACCACTATAAAACAAAAATGTTTATTTATTAGAAGAGAGAGATAAAATGATGATAAGTACCACTATAAAACAAAAATGTTATTTATTAGAAGAGAGAATAAAATGATGATAAAGCTATAAAACAAAATGTTTATTTATTAGAAGAGAGATAAAATGATGATAAAGTACCACTATAAAACAAAAATGTTTATTATTAGAAGAGAGAGATAAAATGATGATAAAGTACCACTATAAACAAAAATGTTTATTTATTAGAAAGAGAGATAAAATGATGATAAAGTACCACTATAAAACAAAAATGTTTATTTATTAGAAGAGGAAATAAAATGATGATAAAGTACAACTATAAAACAAAAATGTTTATTTATTAGAAGAGAGAGATAAATGATGATATACCACTATAAACAAAAATGTTTATTTATTAGAAGAGAGAGATAAAATGATGATAAGTACCACTAAAACAAAATGTTTATTTATTAGAAGAGAGAGATAAAATGATGATAAAGTCCACTAATGTTTATTTATTAGAAGAGAGCAGATAAAAATGATGATAAAAGTACCGCCATAAAACAAAATGTTATTATTAGAAGAGAGAGATAAAATGATGATACAGTACTATAAAACAAAAATGTTTATTTATTAGAATAGAGAGATAAAATGATGATAAAGTGCCACTATAAAACAAAAATGTTTATTTATTAGAAGAGAGAGATAAAATGATGATAAAGTACCACTATAAAACAAAAATGTTTATTTATTAGAAGAGAGCAGATAAAATGATGATAAAGTACCACTATAAAACAAAAATGTTTATTTTATTAGAAGAGAGAGATAAAATGATGATAAAGTACAACTATAAACAAAATGTTTATTTATTAGAAAGAGAGAGATAAAATGATGAAAAGTACCACTATAAAACAAAAATGTTTATTTATTAGAAGAGAGAGAATAAATGATGATAAAGTACCACTATAAAACAAAAAATGTTTATTTATTAGAGAGAGATAAAATGATAAAGTACCACTATAAAACAAAAATGTTTATTTATTAGAAGAGAGAGATAAAATGATGATAAAGTACCACTATAAAACAAAATGTTTAATGAAGAGAGAGATAAAATGATGATAAAGTACACTATAACAAAAATGTTATTTATTAGAAGAGAGAGATAAAAGATGATAAAGTATAAAACAAAAATGTTTATTATTAGAAGAGAGATAAAATGATGATAGGTTTATTTATTAGATAGACCTGGGGATTTACAGGGTTATATGAAATGGCTAGAAGAAAATATTGCTTTATTAATTTTACATTTTGTTGAAGCAAACTTCACACAACTTACCATCCTTCTGTGAAGAATCTTCTGAACTGAAACCACCCACTTTTTCATTGATTTAGCATTAATACCCTTTAAAAAGTCTTTAAGCTGTTCTAATAGATTAGGATCCCTTTCAAAATCATAAAAATGATGGTCAACCCAATGTCTTAAAACATTTAGTACCCTATAAATAGAAAACAAATCTTTAAAATAAGGTAAACAAATAAATCTTTGTTATAAGATACACAACAAAAAAACAACTTTATTTAAAGATGAAAAAATTAAGGATATAGCAAATCAACTAAAGAGTAAATTATATGGTAGTACTAAATTATAGCATGGTATAAAATATACAGTACATACACTTGAGCACGTACTATTGTTAAGCTTAGGTGACATTTTTTCATAGGCAAAAGAAATAGTGTATGTGAAAAACTTTCAAAGATAAGTTTATCACTTTGTCATAAAAACTATAATAAATATGATTCTGGCACAGAGGTCAGCAAGCCAGGTGAATTTTATTTGCAATGGGTGCTATCTTGATCATTAATCTATTTCTTGCTTATATTTCCGGTAAATGTTTCATAACCTGAGTCAAATACACAACTTGCTCAATCAATCTTTTCAAATTTTACTAAGGAGACGCGCTTATTTATCCCATAGATTATTTATAGCATACTTTTCCCATAGATTATTTGCAGGCATTTGAAGCTCAAATTATGATAATTTTTTGCTCATTTTCTTTGAAAAATTTTTTCCAAAAAAAATTTTCACATAACGTATTTTTTATGATCAGGGACCTCTGAAACAGAATTTGGACACACTCCCAGAACCACTCCCCTCACAACACGAACTACCTCATAAGCAATTTTTGTTCAAAAAAAAAATTTGCAAAAAAATACGGATGAGACTCAAAGCTAAATTGCTTTATCTACTCCTTGTATTGTAAGTTCTACATACAGTATTGTTATCTCACACTGTAAATGTAATTTTACTCCCTAGGGAGGAAAAGTGTTGCCAACTTGACAGAATTTTTTAGTAACATTTTTAGGAAATTTTTTCGGTGTTATGTTGGTACTACAGGTAATGTTTAAATTACAAATATAGTATTACACATTATTCTATTGACAGCTTACAATAAAATAATGTGAAGATAGTGGCTTTATTCTCTCTTCATCAGAGTAATTGACATGGTAAGAATAAACTAACCTAACACAATAACAATTAGGGAGCTGAAGAATATATTAGTAGTTGTTAGTATTAGTTCTCTAGTCGTAGATAAAATTTAAAAATAATTCATTTAAATTTAAAATGAAAGTTTTCAGCTCTCGTATTATCTCCCTCGTCAAGCCTCGGGAGCCAAAATGTAAGTTAACTCCCTCGGGAGCTAACTAGTTTATCTCCCTCGGCCTACCGGCCTCGTGAGCTAATGAAGTTTCCTCCTTCGGCGCTGCCTTAGGACGAAACTTTAACTTGAGCTGTAAAACTTACTTTCATCCCTTGTTGCATAAATAACTATTACTGTTTTAATTTTGAATTAAGAAGCACCATAGTACAGAAGAAGTCAAGATATCCATTCTCAAAATAAACACTATAAACTATATTCAAATCCAACCCCAAAACTAGTTCCAATGAACAGAGAGAAACATCAAGAATAACCTAAATCACCAAAAACTGTTTTATTATAAAAAATACCTGAATTGAATAGGCTGACAATACTCCTTCTTATATCTTTTCAGATCCTCTCTTTGAGTATTTAAACCATCATTAAACATACTTAAACCATTATCTTCATAGACTTGTGGTGGTTCAGGAATATTAAATCTCTCAACTAATAGAGTTAATAATGTCTGTAAACAAAAAGTGATACAAAAATTAACAATAAAAAAGTTTTGAAACCTTAAAAAACATAGTTGCCACCTACTTTGATTATTTGAACACTTATTTATTTTTTGAGCTGCATCCACTGTATCTAGCTGGCACTGCAACAATCATGCTTACCTCTTTTTTGAACGGAGGATATTGTTATTTAAGGTTAC
Organism: Microvelia longipes; assembly: GCA_018340805.1. Classification (NCBI taxonomy): domain Eukaryota; kingdom Metazoa; phylum Arthropoda; class Insecta; order Hemiptera; family Veliidae; genus Microvelia; species Microvelia longipes. The sequence continues at coordinate 39,797,850 of JACMZG010000002.1, forward strand.
AAAAACATTTTTTTATACAAACATCGTGATTCATTGAAGTTGTATCATCTTTGCTTATGAGGATATTAAATAACTTTAATCCCTAAAAATGTAAAAAAATCGGACACGGGGTACCTCAGAACTTTCCCTCATATCGGATTAGCCACACACAACATCGGACTCGCTTCGGTCATTCTCAGAATAAAAAAGTCGTTAAATTTATACTGTAACACCTCTTAGGACTCACTTTGTTTGTCCTCAGATAGAAAATACATCCATTTTAATTCCCAGAGGCCATCCATCCAGGCACTGACCACACTAGATGCTGCTTAACGGTAAATCTTCGGTATACGCTGCACCCTGTTATCAATACTATATATCGATATATTTTTAGTCTAGCGATATGAAGTAGGAATAATCGATATATGCCTTTTTTTTACATTTTACGTTTATGAATATTATTCTTTTTTTTTAAATGTTTTTTTGTTGTTTGTGTTTTTATTTATTGGTTTATAACTATTTTCATGTTTTATTTTAGAAACATAAACATCTGAAGACGGGGGTGTAGTTTGGGGGGATACGGTATATATCGATACATGGTAACAAGGAGAGTTCGATATATATCAAAATAGGACGTTGATAACAAGGGGCACCATATACCGAAGTTCAGCCCCGCTTAACGTTTATAATTCAACAAAAAAATGGATATACTCGTCGTATTGAAACGAAACTTGGTGTACTTATTAATTACGTAATGGTTTACATTTATACCAAATTTCAACTCAATTAGATTATTTTCTGATTTTTTTTTACAATTTTTTAAAAAACACACACAAATCCTTTGATAATAATTGAATTATTGCTGATAATGAGATGTAACTCAGCACGTATGTAAGTTTTAAACATAGCCACAAGTGTGTCAAGTCTCCAATTGATATCAACATTTTAAATACACAGGGAGCTGAGATGATAGCACATACACACACACACACACACACATACACAAACACACACATACAGACAGATAAATTTGAGAAAACTACTCAAGAGGAATTAAAAACACCTAAGACATATAATTCCAGATGTCATCCTAGTTTCAGATTTTTTTGCAAACACAATACTTTTCCTCTATACCTACGTTATAAATAAGGAAAAGTAAAAACAGTGTGATAAGCATAACCTTGTGCAGCATATCAACCATATGCTCGATTTTACTGAGTGATAAACATAACCTTGTGCAGGGGAATGGATGAAGCATATCAACCATATGCTCGAATTCACTGAATGATAAACATAACCTTGTGCAGCGGAACAGATGAAGCATATCAACTATAAGCTCGATTTTACTGAGTGATAAACATAATCTTGTGCAAGGGAATGGATGAAGCATATCAACCATATGCTCAAATTCACTGAATGATAAACATAACCTTGTGCAGCGGAACAGATGAAGCATATCAACTATAAGCTCGATTTTACTGAGTGATAAACATAATCTTGTGCAAGGGAATGGATGAAGCATATCAACCATATGCTCGATAAACATATTCTTATGCAACGGAACAGATGAAGCATATCAACCACTAAGCACTCACATCATTAAAATACAGTTTTATGATATATTTGTTGTCAATTTATTTTAAGTAACTAAACTCAAGATTACCTGTGGAGAACAGAAGCTTCTATATGTAGTTAAAAAAGTTCTCACAAACATTGGATCAGCATAAATATGATATGTTAACCTTTCTATTAATTTGTACAATGTGGCACCCTGAAAGAAAATAATTGTAAAATCTCATTAAGAACAAGGAGTTTGAAATTTAAAAATAAATAAGTTCATGCACTATTTTTATAAAAAATTAACAAACACAGTCAATTTTTTAACTGTTATAAGTTAATATAACAATGGTATTATAATGTTAAACATTACGTATGATTTTTTTAATTTAAGTTTAGTAAAATACAAAAAAGAGTTTTTATTTAAACTATTTATATTTTAAATGTTTACTTGTAATTTCATCTGCCTCCGTAGCCACAGTCGTAAAGTACTGGACTTCGGCACAGGAGGTCCGGAGTTCACAGCCTGGGCTATGCTTTCAGTTTTTTATGAATAGAATTTGTTGTAAGAAGATTTCCCCAACTTAAGCTTTACTTTGAGCATAATAGATGTGACCCACCCGAGGTTTATACTTGTAATTTCAAGACAGTGTGATTAAAAATATATCGGTTAAGTAAATTAATATAAATCAAGTGGGATATATCTAAGACAAAACAAAAAAGGCATTTTTGTACTGTCCATAAATAGGGTAACGCATATGTATGGTGCTGGAAAAAAGACACTTTTCATAAAATTTTTCATTTGACTTACAACCACTAAGGTGTTACACCTTTTAACTCTTACACAGTTATATTGTGTCAACTATTTATGTTTGCAAAACTCGGTAGTATCAAATGATACAAGTTTTGCTTGCCAAGCATGATGGCAAGCATTAAAGGAGCACCGATCGTCTCATCACATAATATTCTTCAGAATTTTAATTGACAGTCAGAGTAAGAGTTCAGGCTCTGTCGGCGCCCTGATGAGTTAGACGTAACGAAACAGAGTGGGACATGACATTATGTCGAGCCATCAATGATGACAAATTTCGAATGATGGAACACTTCCCAGATGTAGCATTGCATTTAGCTTGTTATATTTCCTAGGTGTCTCTCGCACAATTATATTGTGAAAACCAAGATTTTTCTTAATTTTAATTTAACATTTTGTACCTTGAACCTAATAAAGTATTATTATTTTGGAAACCAACAAGAGTAAAGAAGTTTAGAAATCATTATTTTTGAAAAAATGCATTTCTTCGTAACTATGTTTCAAAGTTAACTATGTTTTAACTTATTATTTGCTTTAATGAAAAAAGTTTTGCAATAAAAATATTTAAAATAAAATTGATGTTCAAAACTTAATTTTATTCTAATAAACTTACTTTAATAAGTGGTACTCCAGCATTTTCTTTTTCCTCAAGTACGATATTTTTAGGAGAATCTTCCTCAGCAAACCTGTATTTATCTGGTGATGGTAACCTGAGTGGATGCTTTTTCTCCTCGTCCAGTATTATACTGTCCAGTGTTCTTTCTAACATACTGAGAAACAAAAACAAAACTTTTAGCTAGTTTTCTATAGAAAAATTATGCTTATGAGATATTTAAATTTATAAATGGAGTAAGTGCAGTGGGATGTGGTTGTAGAATAGTCAAGTAAGTCGTAGAATGGTTAAATAAATGGAGTAGAATAGTCATGTAAGTGCAGTAGAATGTAGTTGTAGAATATTTAAGTAGTAATAGTAATATGGGGGGAGTGGTAGTAACTACCAGGCAAGTAGGCCACGTTGTTGGGCCCATTTTGCTAGCTCCCTAAGATAGTGTTTTACTCATTTTAATTTCAAGTGTAGGTATATTTCACCTAATCTAGACAGAAGAGCCGTGAGTTTCTATGGTTCCTCTCATGCTTTTCCAAGCAATCATACATATTTTCACTGACTCTTATAGTCTAGTGAAAACTGGAAACAAAACATTACTACACTTTAAACTACAAGGCAGAAACAGTATAGCATTATAATGAATCTACAATAAGGGTCCTAAATTTTGCCTATACAAAGTTTCATTTAGGGTAAGGGATCTTTAACGAGTACCTGACAACGCACAAGCTCGAAACCACTGGGTTTACGTCCCTTCTGAAGGACGTGGTACGCAGAATTTTTATCCCTCTCATAAAAATCCTAGATGCCAGTGCTAGGATTGAACCCATGACTAAAGTCCATTCATTCTGTGTATTGAACGCATGCCTTAACCACGCCACTTCACCACGGCTGACTCTTTGTAGAATAGTGAAAAGTGCATTTGAATGTAGTTGTGGAATAGTTGTGAAAGTGCAATGGTCATAAGTAAGTGCAGTGGAATGTGGTTGAAGATTAGTTGAGTAAGTGTAGTAACATAAGTAAGTGCAGCGGAATGTGGTTGAAAGATTAGTTGAGTAAGTGTATAACTTGAGTAAGTGCAGTGGAATGTGGTTGAAGATGGTTGAGTAAGAGTAACATAGTTGAAGTAAAGATTAGTAGTAAGTGTAGTAACATAAGTAAGTGCAGTGGAATGTGGTTGAAGATAAAGTTGAGTAAGTGTAGTAACATAAGTAATGCAGTGGAATGTGGTTGAAGATTAGTTGAGTAAGGTAGTAACTTGAGTAAGTGCAGTGGAATGTGGTTGAAGATTAGTTGAGTAAGTGTAGTAACATAAGTAAGTGCAGTGGAATGTGGTTGAAGATTTAGTTGAGTTGTATAACATAAGTAAGTGCAGTGGAATGTGGTTGAAGATTAGTTGAGTAAGTGTAGTAACTTGAGTAAGTGCAGTGGAATGTGGTTTGAAGATTAGTTGAGTAAGTGTAGTAAGTGCAGTGGAATAAGATTAAGTTGCATAAGTAAGTGCAGTGGAATGTGGTTGAAGATTAGTGAAGTAGTGTAGTAACTTGAGTAAGTGCATTGGAATGTGGTTGAAGATTAGTTGAGTAAGTGTATAACATAAGTAAGTGCAGTGGATGTGGTTTGAAGAATTAGTTGAGTAAGTGTAGTAAATAAGTAGTGCTTGGAAATAAAATTAGTTGAGTAAGTGTAGTAACATAAGTAAGTGCAGTGGAATGTGGTTGAAGATTAGTTGAGTAAGTGTAGTACATAAGTAAGTGCAGTGGAATGTGTTGAAGATTAGTTAGTAAGTGTAGTAATTGAGTAAGTGCAGTGGAATGTGGTTGAAGATTAGTTGAGTAAGTGTAGTAACATAAGTAAGTGCAGTGGAATGTGGTTGAAGATTAGTTGAGTAAGTGTAGTAACATAAGTAAGTGCAGTGGAATGTGGTTGAAGATTAGTTGAGTAAGTGTAGTAACTTGAGTAAGTGCAGTGGAATGTGGTTGAAGATTAGTTGAGTAAGTGTAGTAACATAAGTAAGTGCAGTGGAATGTGGTTGAAGATTAGTTGAGTAAGTGTAGTAACATAAGTAAGTGCAGTGGAAATGTGGTTGAAAATAGTTGAGTAAGTGTATAACTTGAGTAGTGCAGTGGAATGTGGTTGAAGATTAGTTGAGTAAGTGTAGTAACATAAGTAAGTGCAGTGGAATGTGTTGAAGATTAAGGTTGAGTAAGTGTAGTAACTTGAGTAAGTGCAGTGGAATGTGGTTGAAGATTAGTTGAGTAAGTGTAGTAACATAAGTAAGTGCAGGTGGAATGTGGTTGAAGATTAGTTGAGTAAGTGTAGTAACATGAGTAAGTGCAGTGGAATGTGGTTGAAGATTAGTTGAGTAAGTGTAGTAACATAAGTAATGCAGTGGAATGTGTTGAAGATTAGCAGTAAGTAGAAGTGGTTGAAGATTAGTTGAGTAAGTGTAGTAACATAAGTAAGTGCAGTGGAATGGTTGAAGATTAGTTGGTAGTGTAGTAACTAATAAGTGCAGTGGAATGTAAAGATTAGTTGAGTAAGTGTAGTTAACATAAGTAAGTGCAGTGGAATGTGGTTGAAGATTAGTTGAGTAAGTGTAGTAAGTGCAGGTGGAATGTGGTTGAGGTAACATAAGTAAGTGCAGTGGAATGTGGTTGAAGATTAGTTGAGTAAGTGTAGTAACTTGAGTAAGTGTTGGAATGTGGTTGAAGATTAGTTGAGTAAGTGTAGTAACATAAGTAAGTGCATGGAATGTGGTTGAAGATTAGTTGAGTAAAGTGTAGTAACATAAGTAAGTGCAGTGGAATGTGGTTGAAGATTAGTTGAGTAAGTGTAGTAACATAAGTAAGTGCAGTGGAATGTGTTGAAGATTAGTTGAGTAAGTGTAGTAACATAAGTAAGTGCAGTGGAATGTGGGTTGAAGATTAAGTTGAGTAAGTGTAGTAACATAAGTAAGTGCAGTGAATGTTGGTTGAAGATTAGTTTGGAGTAAGTGTAGTACTTGAGTAAGTGCAGTGGAATGTGGTTGAAGATTAGTTAGTAAGTGTAGTAAATAAGTAAGTGCAGTGGAATGTGTTGAAGATTAGTTGAAGTGTAGTAACATAATAAGTGCAGTGAATGTGGTTGAAGATTAGTTGAGTAAGTGTAGTAAATAAGTAAGTGCAAAGGAATGTGGCTGAAGAATAGTTGAGTAAGTGTAGTAACATAAGTAAGTGCAGTGGAATGTGGCTGAAGATTAGTTGAGTAAGTGTAGTAAACATAAGTAAGTGCAGTGGAATGTGGTTGAAGATTAGTTGAGTAAGTGTTAGTAACATGAAGTAAGTGCAGTGGAATGTGGTTGAAAGATTAGTTGAGTAAAGTTAGTAACTAAGTAAGCTGCAGTGGAATGTGGTTGAAGATTAGTTGAGTAAGTGAGTAACATAAGTAAGTGCAGTGGAATGTGGTTGAAGATTAGTTGAGTAAGTGTAGTAACATAAGTAAGTGCAGTGGAATGTGGTTGAAGATTAGTTGAGTAAGTGTAGTAACATAAGTAAGTGCAGTGGAATGTGGTTGAAGATTAGTTGAGTAAGTGTAGTAACTTGAGTAAGTGCAGTGGAATGTGTTGAAGATTAGTTGAGTAAGTGTAGAACATAAGTAAGTGCAAAGTGGAATGTGGTTGAAGATTAAGTTGAGTAGTGTAATGTAACTTGAGTAAGTGCATTGGAATGTGGTTGAAGATTAGTTGAGTAAGTGTAGGTAACATAAGTAAGTGCAGTGGAATGTGGTTGAAGATTAGTTGAGTAAGTGTAGTAACATAAGTAAGTGCAGTGAATGTGTTGAAGATTAGTTGAGTAAGTGTGTAACATAAGTAAGTGCGTGGAATGTGGTTTTAGTGAGTAAGTGTAGTAAATAAGTAAAGTGCAGTGGATGTGTTGAAGATTAGTTGAGTAAGTTAGTAACATAAGTAAGTGCAGTGGAAGTGGTTGAAGATTAGTTGAGTAAGTGTAGTAACTTGAGTAAGTGCATTGGAATGTGGTTGAAGATTAGTTGAGTAAGTGTATACATAAGTAAGTGCAGTGGAATGTGGTGAAGATGAGTTGTAAGTGTAGTAACATAAGTAAGTGCAGTGGAATGTGGTTGAAGATTAGTTGAGTAAGTGTAGTAACATAAGTAAGTGCAGTGGAATGTGGTTGAAGATGGTGAGTAAGTGTAGTAACAAGTAAGTGCAGTGGAATGTGGTTGAAGATTAGTTGAGTAAGTGTAGTAACATAAGTAAGTGCAGTGGAATGTGGTTGAAGATTAGGTTGAGTAAGTGTAGTAACATAAGTAAGTGCAGTGGAATGTGGTTGAAAATTAGTTGAGTAAGTGTAGTAACATAAGTAAGTGCAGTGGAATGTGGTTGAAGATTAGTTGAGTAAGTGTAGTAACATAAGTAAGTGCAGTGGAAGTGGTTGAGATTAGTTGAGTAAGGTAGTAACTTGAGTAAGTGCAGTGGAATGTGGTTGAAGATTAGTTGAGTAAGTGTAGTAACTTGAGTAAGTGCAGAAGAAAGGGGTTGTAGAAAATCGAGTGGTTTAAAGAGCTTTATGTTATGCTGGTATCTTGCTAAACAACAATCCCAGTAAAAACCACAGATCCTATGCAAGTAAATAGGATAATATCAGTTTTACTTGTTTTGTTTGATTGTATATGATGTATGGATTTGACATGTTGAGAGAAACTAATTATTTCGAGATGTGCACAATGTTAATTCTAAAATAAATTTACACTTCACCAATCATTTCCACCAATTTTCACTCTCTAATTAGATCCCCTTAGCATTTAAAAACATAACTCAGAACACTTTCTCATTAAAGAAAAATACTAACAAATTTGTAAGTGCACTACAATATTAAAAGATATGACAGAAAAATAAAAGAGACAAAATTTAAAAAAAAATACTGAGTTCATACATCAATAAAAAGAAGGAAGAGAGTTAAAAGAAATAAATTGATAACCCGTCGGACAAATCAGAACATGAGTCAGACCAACAATTGTAAACTAATTAATATCTATGCAAGGTATGATATCATCTTATCACACTAGTGCTAAATAATTATTATATTTATTTCCATCTCAATAAAATATTTACAATTTCAAAATAATATTTTAAAAAATTAGGTACGGGGTACCTCAAAACTTTATCTCATTGGACTTGCTTTGCTGGACCTTAGACAGTTAAATTTTTCTCATTACTAGGCAGAAAACCATCCAAGCACTGACCTCACTCAGCACTGCTTAAATTTTATGATCCAATAAAAACCGTAGATACACTTACTGTATTGAAACAAAACTTAGTCTACTTATTAATTACTTAAAGGGATACACTTGGACCAAATTTCAACTCAATAGGATCTTTAATGGAAATTGGCGCACACGCACACAAATATATATATATATATATATATATATATATATATATATATATATATATATATATATATATATATATATATATATATATATATGACTAAATCAACATTTTCCTGTGTTTTAATGAATGTTCATAATTTTTGCTAAGTGATAATTAAGTTAATGACAACATAAAGAAATTTCTGAAGGTTGATTTTTTGAACTAAGTTTCAACTCTAGCATAAACACATCAGGAACATTAATTTTAACAGATACTTGCAGAAAACAGGCAGAATACTTTGTAAAAACCACTTAGGAGTTCTTAAAATCACAGGACTTTTAGTGCAAACAAATACTTTTCCAATATACTTACAGTATAAATAAAGAATATACTTACAGTATAAATAAAGAATATACTTACAGTATAAATAAAGAATATACTTACAGAATAAATAAAGAATATACTTACAGTATAAATAAAGAATATACTTACAGTATAAATTAATAATATACTTACAGTATAAATAAGAATATACTTACAGTTAAATAAAGAAAATTAAAAAACAATAAATTAATCTTCTTAATTTTAATGAAAAAACGAGAAACTTTCTCAAGACAAATACCATCATTCTGAATAAAGGATGAGCTGAATAAATATCTTTTATTAATAATCATACCTTTTAGTATTAAGCATAATGAGATCAGCCATCCAATTACTTTTATCATCGGGGGATTTAGCAACTAAAATTACTGTAGGTTGTAGTCTTGGAGCTATTTCAAACGCATTCTTTAATTCTAGAACAGAATGTTCAAAATCCATTAAAGATCAACTCAATTCACAAAATACTTTATTGCCAATTTTATAAAAGATACATAAAAGTATGACATTTAAATTATAATAAAATTATTGCTATAATTAAAGGATTAACCCATAGTTAATTAATAATAATTAAAATAAACACACCAAAAACAAACATCTTAACAGAAGTTATGTTTGAAGAAAATTTCAACTGCGTGTAACTTCTGTGGTTATTGTTAAAGTTCTTTCGGCAATGAAAGCATGAATGTAGTTGTTATCAGACATTAGATAACACCAAAATTGATGACATTAAACATAAATGAATCTGACGTTTTGCTGCTACCTTCAGAAAGCAGATATCAGGGGATATCTTCAGGATTGTATGACATTATGATGGATAAAGATTGCTTTAAAAAGCTGATCTGAATTTAAAGAGCATTATTTTGTTATCCAAAACCTCAGCTTTGCTGATTTAAATATATCATATTAATATGTATTCTATTTAAAATCATATTGTAATTAATTAATTTATTTAAATAAACGGTTTATTTATTTATTTTATTTTGTTATCCATTATGTTTAACAACCCTGAAGATGCAAAAAGTCGGATTCATCATCCACATTGACTGGACGTGATCACCATCGAAAGATCAAAACCTCCAAGGAAATCTCAACAAAAGTTACATTTACTATAAAAATTTATAACAAAAATTAAAAAAAAAAATAAGTATTAAAAGTGTTCATTATTCAAACAATACTTTCCAAGCTCTTAAATTACAGCTTGCTACAAGCACAGTGTGCCGAATCTAACAGTCAGAAAATCTTAAAAAAGAACTGTCAAGAAATCGCAGACTAATCATAAGCCATCATAATATCAATTAATGTGTTACATACATTAAGTAGAGTCTACGTTTCGAGATAGACTACATCTTGAAAGAGCCAAGCAAATTTAAAGAGTAAATATACTAGTATTATACTTTGAGTACTAATTAAATTCAATAAAATATATATTAACATTAAAAGCATAAAACTGATAAGCGGAATTTTAATGGTGTCCTATGTAAATACAAGTACTGAGTTACTACACATAAATTTAATATAAGATAAGAAATTTAAGTTGGCTTTACGTTTATATTTATTGAAAAACTTTATTATTTGGTATTTCTTTATTATTTATATAATTAGTCATTATTGTTAATGACAATACGTATAAATTTCTTTAATGACACTATTTCAAATTATTAAACTGCATAAGCTAAAAAAATATACGGTTAAACTGCATAAGCTAAAAATTATACTGTTAAACTACATAAACTAAAAAAATATACTATTAAACTGCATAAGCTAAAAATATACTATTCCTATAAATATTAAAATAAGAAATATATTTCTTTATTACCTTCAGTATCTTCTCTATCAATAATTTCAACTTTTCTAATAAAGAATTTTTCTTTAAGTCTAAGATCAGCTGCGGATCCCCCCAAGGTAGGAGGCAGGGTTGCAACAACAGGTGTTCTCTTGATATTTGGTTTGCACAGTAGTAACACGCCGTCGAATAAATACACTTTCCTATCTGTCTGTCTTTTACCTCCCGAAGCAACTTTTAATAAAACATCCTCTGAAAGAGAAAAAATGAGATCAATTTGTTAGATTCATTTGAAAAGACCTACAAATAAATACCAGATTTTTATTTTCTAAGACTAATAGAACTTATATTTAAAATATAAGTAGAAACTTTATATTTAAATATAGTAAATTTTATTAGGTTTTAGTGAATTTTCTTTCTATTTCCCTAGCTATTTTCCTTAGCTATTTTTCCAGGATAGCTGCTGGCTTGTATGGCGGACGTTGGACTTGGTAATATGACCAATAGCCATTTCAGAGGTCCCTGATTAGAAACAATAGATTTTAAATACTTTACACACACACACACACATGCATATATTTACACAATATAATTGTGCGAGAGACACCTAGGAAATGTAACAAGCAAAATGCAATGCTACATCTGGGAACTGTTCCATCATTCGACATTTGTCATCGAATAAATAGAACTAAAGTTATAACATTTGTTAAATGGCCAAAAAAATGCACAAAAAGCCATTATTTTTTCAAAGAAATTCGCTGACTTTGCATAAATTAACCATTTGTTTGGTGTTTTTAAAAGAGCCATAACTTTGGTTTGTCATCCGGTTTTATAGGAAATTATATCAACTCTAAAAAATGACATCTTTATGTTTTGCACACGATCCACAGGGAACTGGAATTAGTGCGATTTTATAAAATTTTGAGCATGTTCTATCATATGAAAGGCGAGATAGGCAGACTATGTTTTTCCTTCATAATTTAAGGTATATTTTCAAAATAATTTGGTTTGAAGTAGTACAAATGAGTCACATTTTTTCAGGTCCGGCTTTGGACCTGAAAAATGCAAGAAATGGATAAATGGGCAAGAAATCAGGAAATTCAAAGTAAATTCACTAGGCTTGGGGAGCACTGCAGCAAATATTACTTTCTTAATAAAGATCCCAAGACAGTGGAGACGTAATTAAATTTTTTATGGGCGTGCCCAATTGCAAGTTTAGCATAAGTATGTTTTTTTATTAAAATTTAGATAAAATCAAACAAGATAAAATTCTGTTTAGGAAGTCCGCAAGGCGGGCATGTTTGCTTCGCAATGCCCTCTTCATGGCTCAACAATCTATTCCTTGCTTAATCTTTTTGTTCATGCTTTCTTCATAACTTGAACAGTAATCATTACAACTTGTTACTCTTTTTTCCCACAATTTTCGAAGGAAATGTGTATAGTGATCACATAAATTATACAAAACTATGCTCATTATTCCAAAATTGACATTACACAGCATTATCTGTACTCGTTAAGAGCTCAGTTTACACTAATTTTTAAAATGTTTTAGCACAGTGCCTTTGACAAACATTTTTTTAGGTTAGGGACCTCTGAAACTTCTGATACACTCCTGAAATTGATTCAAATTTTTTGTCAGAGAACATTTGTTAAAAGACAAAATAAAAACATTACATAAAAATAATTAAGTAAAATCTATCTTTTGCAATAGTAAAATTATTAAAACATAATATAAACAATTTTTACTTCTAATTAATTCATTACAGAACTGCGCCAATTCTTTAGCTTCCCACCCATCTATCGTTTTTTGTAATTCGCTCGTTTTTGCTGCTCGCCTTCGCAATCTTCTACTAGTTTTAAGTGAAACCCCTCTGGAAAAAAACAAAAATAAAGGAAATAAGTCACAAATAATTTCTAGAAAAAGTATTATCAAAACTTATTGATGTAGAATGAATTATATCTACTTAAGTGGAAAATAAAGATGAAGTGATATTAAGAAGTTTACACAAAAACTAAATGATTTTTGAAGAATAACTTACTGTTGATCCTTGCTTTTTCATGATAGCTGAGTATTCAACAGTTTACTTAACTTAATAGTAAAGAAATAAATAAAGTCATTGATTCCGTTAATTATTTACATATTAATAGGATGCGTCAAATAATAAACAAAAACAATCAGTACAACAAATAAACTAAAATAAACTGAAAAACTCTTCTACTTTTTTAAAATGGGTTTTCCAACAATAGTTATTTAATATGAGATTTAAACTCATTCAAATCTAGACATTTAATATTATGCGGCAACTTATTAAAAAAGTTGAGAGCCCAAGATACTGAGACCAACATCTGCTTTCTTTAACCAGGTAAGTTGATTTCTCTTTTTCCTAGTATTATGTTCTTAGATCAACCTATATAGAAGGAGCATAGGACAGTAAACATAAGGAATTCCACTGATAACACGAAAGTTGGTTTACTGGAGGTCTTAAGTAGAGGTAACACTCTAAAAACAAAACATTATTTTATAAATGGGTCATAAATATTCACCAAAAAAGAAAGATAGTAAGAAAAAAATATAATAACAAAAAAACCAGCAACATATTTAATAAAATCGGTCTTAGATAGCAAAAGCGTAGCAGAATACAAGAATCTAAATTACGTTCACAAGGACTATTTTTAATTGAGAACTTTAAAATATAATTTAAAATGCTTGAAAAATGATAATGCACCAATAGAATAAATAAATAAAAGCTTTATTGTTCAAAATTTGCAATGGCAAACATACAAACGTCAATCATAATATTTCAAAACAATGAAAAAAATTCTTCTATTTTATATATAGGATTTTCCTTCAGTAAATTTTTAATTTTTTTATCAAAATCATTGTCATCAAGATTTCTAATTTCTGCCGGGAGGGTGTTGAACAGCTGAACTCCTAAGTAAGAGAAACCCGGCTCAGATCTGGTAAGTCTATGTTGATTATTGTATATATTATTTTTGTTTCTGGTGTCGTGCTGATGAACATCTGACTTTTTAATAAATCTATTATCTCTTTTCACATACTTAAGACTGTGATAAATAAATATAGCCGTCATAGTCATCAGTCTTAAATTTTGAAACAGAGGCCTGCACTTAGTCCTTCTTGGGACCCCGGATATTATCCTTACAAGGCATTTTTGCTTAATTAGAAGTTTTTCTGGTTGCCTGTGACCCCATAGTATTATCCCAAACTGTAATCTACTTTCAAATAAAGCATGGTAAGTAGATTTTAAGCTTTCTTCAGGTAAATAATGCTTTAGTACTTTGAATAGATAAATTAAGCTGGAGAGTTTTTTATCTAATTTATCCATGTGTGGCATCCATGATAATTTAGAATCGAGAGTAAACCCTAGAATATAATAATCCATTGACCTGAAGTATTGCCAACTTTGTTACAAGAAAATTGTATATTGTTATGGAGGCAGAACCACTTAGAACCACCAGTAAACAGGCTTTGCTGTTATCAGTTATGTTCCTTCTATACATAGTGTCATTCCATATCAAAGCAACACAGGTAAAAACACGTGATATCTCCAATTTTAATATAATTTAGCAGACAGATAGGCACCATAGAAGGAAGAAAAGACCCAGATTTTTGGTTCATTTGGTGCAGCCATATTGCCGCAGTAGGGTGGTGATTTTCCAAAAAATGTGATTTTCCAACAAGGCTGTATCTAAAATTCTGCACAGGGTATGATTTTTTATTTGGGCGCATTTGAAAGCTTAAACTCGGCCCTTTCAAATACTTTTAGATTTTTAGTTACAAGTTTTTATTACAATCAAATATAAAATAAAAATGCTAATATCTGAAAAAGCCAATTTTAAAAAAATGTAAAAAGAGCCTAAACTGGTAGTAAAATGGTTAAAAAGTTTCATTTTGGGATCCCCATGGGATTGGACACAGTAGAGCATAACATATGTCAAGGTAAAGTCACTTATTTAGCAAATTCTATCAATGATTATAAGATAAATTCTAACATGGTGGTCCCAAAATGAATCTTTGTGAACATTTTACTAACAGTTTAAGCTCTTTTTACAATTTTTTTCATAATTTTTAAAAATTGGCTTTGTGAGATATTAGCAGTTTTATTTTATATTTGCTCATAATAAAAACTTGTGAATAATTATCCAAAAGTATGTGGAATCTATTTAAAAGGGCCAAGTTTAAGCTTTCAAACGCCATCAAAATAAAACTCATACCCTATGGAGAATTATAGATACAGCCATTTTTGTAATAAAGAAAAGTTGAAAAATCACATTTCTTGGAAAATTCATCACCCTACTGCGGCAATATGGCTGCACCAAATGAGCCAAAAATCTGAGCCTTTTCTTCCTACTATGGTGCCTACTTGTCAGCCAAATTATAATAAAATCGGTGACATCAAGTCCAAAAATGAACTTTTTGTGTTGACAAGGAATGACCCTATAGCATTATTCTAAGATTATCTAGATGATGAATGTTGTTTGTTTTAAAATGTTATTTTTAACAAACAGTAAGACAGTACATACATACAGATCAGTAATAGACGTAATTTCAAGTGTTTTAAAAGAAGCTTACA
The DNA here is from genome assembly GCA_018340805.1 of Microvelia longipes. Lineage (NCBI taxonomy): Eukaryota > Metazoa > Arthropoda > Insecta > Hemiptera > Veliidae > Microvelia > Microvelia longipes. The sequence continues at coordinate 39,812,934 of JACMZG010000002.1, forward strand.
GTTAGGCAAATAAGCAGAGGTTGTCATGATTATGAAGCAAAAGTATAAAAAAGCACTATTTTCTTTTGAAGCAAAAACAAACTTTCTAGATTTGTATACATATTAAAAGAAGACTGAGTATAGACAGAGACTGAATGCAGACTGTCTGCATTCAGTCTCAAATGTAATAATACTAGACTCAAAAAGAAAAAATAATTTCTTCTCACCGGTACTGAGGTTGACCTTTATTTGGTCGAAAGCCGGTTTTAATATCATTATATGCTTACAACTATATTTGTGGATAGACCTTTATTTGAATCCTTATAATATGGAATGCACTGGCGCTAACGTCACTCATAATACATATTAACTTAAACTTAAATTTTAAACTAAAGTCAGAGAGCTGCCATAAAATAACTATGTAGATTTAATCATTCATCTGTCTCACATTACATGGGTATATGAAGTTAGTTTGGTTGGGTTGACTATAAGCTAAACTGGAAAAATCATATAACCTTCTTATCCAATAAACTTAGAAACTTTATATATTTAAAGAGATTTTGGCAATGTTGATATTTTAAAAATAATTATTGTATTTCAGTACGATCTATTTTGAAATATGGAATATTGCTTAGGGTGGCGCTTGTCCTACAAATGTAAAATTACTGGAAGTCATACACATGTATATCATTCAAATTATATTAAGAAAACCAATAGATTACTCTTCAAACCAACTTTTCCAAGACTTTCCAGTCCTCACTAAAAATCAATTATACAAAAAAAAAAACATTCTTACACAATCTGCAATTCTTACATTTTTTAAATCTAAAAATAGAAGTCCTCGACTATGCAATTGTAATACTCGTCAAAAAATTAGGTCAGCTAATTAAAACCTGGTCAACTTTTGCTCAAAACATGCATTGTTTCAGGGCAACTAAATTATTCAATTCCTCCCTGCCCATAGAAATAAAGGCTAACTGAGGAGTGAAATATCTCTGAGTGACCTTAAAAAGACCTGACACTAACAACAAGCTATTATTGAACCTTAACATACTGTACAAATCGCCAAATAAAAAAACTCAGATCAAAATAGAGCACACCCTAACTCCTATCCCTTAAATTCGCGATTCAAAGTCCGTAAGCAGCGCAACGTCGCTGAATAAATTAACGAAAGGGTGATCGTTGTAAAGTCCTTATAGCAATGTCTTGGTTTTTCTTATTTGTACGATTTCTTTCAAATTTTGAATTCAAAGTGCTTTCTAATATAACTAATTAGGGACTTTTTATTGAACTTCAGTAGACACAATCTCTACTTGATAAATAAGTCTTTTTAAAAATGAGGTTTTCTACCTGAGTATAAAATTGAGTGATAGAATTAGAACATATATATAAGTGTTTATATTATTTATGTTATTGATGTAAACTTTTAAACTAATTTCAGTTTGCAACAACACACATAATATTAGACCATTTTAAATATTGGCATTATCATTGTTTAAACATTTGATAAACAGAATTTAAATTAACTATAAAGAACCCTGATTAATCCACATGTATTAGTGTTTAATTATTAATCCATTTAAATTAATCGCCTAAAAATACAATCACTCAAGTAAAATCACTTTATTGTAAGAATGTCTTATAATTTATGCCGTTTAGATTTATTCATTTCTGTTCATATCGGACAATCTAAGTCGTAGGATAAAGCCTGATCATATTTAAGATCCTGAATATGAAATATTTATCTATGAAATCTTCTAATTTTTACTGTTAGCACTCAAGCACGGTCGATAGCTAATACTATATTTCCTGCACTTTACCCACAAATGAAACAAAAACAAGAAATTAAATAAGAAAGAAAAAATTTAAACGACTCCCATAGCAATCCCTCATGAAAAAAAAAAGATTGATTTTGAATCAACCCTTCTTATCCCGCATGTTATGCCCACTTACATCTCTTTAATACGAATAATAAATGGTCTTAACATAAAACCCTGCTTTCCAAACTATTTCCTCATTTGGCTCAAACCTTCTCCTCGTCACTCTCTCACTAGAAAACGCAAATGAGATCATATTAAAAACATGGATAATCAATGCACTAACTGGCACGTTGGATTTAAGATACCTATTTGATGGACATAAACAACCAAATCTCCTCCATAAAAACATGTTTATTTATTACTCACAAACAGAGCCACTTTTTGACCATCATCACGCACAAGTGCTATCCCTCGATTAAGAAAAAAGAGGAATCAAAAATCAAGGCTACTAAAACACTAACGAGGACTAAGAAATACTACTAATCATACCCCTAATAAAAACTTGGATTTACTTTCGCTATGAGTTCACCGCCAACTGATAAGGATTTGAGATTGAAACCGGCTCTATCTATACAAAGAAAATGTTTGTGAGACACTTTGGTGTTAAATCTAATTTTTTATACAACGTATTTAGTAGTAAGTATTTTTATTGAGTTCTTAGTAGGTTTAATTAGTGGATTTTCTTTTTCTATGTTGTTGGTTAGTCACTGAATGATGACAAAAGCCGCTCGTTATAATATAACATTGTGGTGAAGATTCTTGGTGTTTTAATCAAGTTAATTTCTTACCCTGACAAATGGACTCTAATTAGCTGGTCAGACCCTAACAGAATTAACATATTTAACAATCAAATACACCACTTACTCTTAAAAACAGCACAAACATAAGAAGTATACAGTTCCATTTGGGAGAGGCGTTAGAAGTCCCTTCTACTGGTTGCAGAAACTTTCTTGTCTTCATCTAGAGGGATAATCTACGTATCATATCTAAACAAACCAAACACAACAAATTTAAAGATGTATAATTATTTTATACATGTAGATTTTTTCAATGAAAAAAAGAAATGATAAACTTAGAAACAGAACATTCCATACATATATAATCATAATGTAACCATTTCATAAACAGATTGGTAAGGGTACTTTAGCATCTTTCCGCACCGCACATTCGATTACTGCACTCATCCTGCACCGCATATTATATGTTATAAATGAGGAAAAGTAAAATGGAACAGAACAATTCTTTTTAAAATAGTAATCGATTAACAGGTATAAAATTAAGGTAAAATTTGGTAGCTATAACTGAAAAATCCATAAGTAATATTAGACCAAAAGTTAGAACTAATAGTCATATATCAGACGATATAGAAAACTATGTTCCGATCTGACGTGGCAATATAACATAGGGATTAAATGTGTACACAATTCATGCTTTGGTGCTACAGCTCCGGATTTTAATTGAAGATCTGAGAACAAACTTCTTTAAACTTTAATCTCATAGTTGATAGTCTGTTATCTTTAAGAAAACAGTTCTATTATGATAGTCCTCAAAGAAAATAATTAATTATTTGTTAACCTGCTAGTAAACTAAACTGACATCGTTTTTATGTAACTATTCAGACTAATAAGAGTAGCCAAATATACAAATAATAATTTAAAAATAAAACACATTTTTTAAATATTATAAAGTTAAAGTTAAGGACGCAATCAGGTAAAATAAGAAAGGCAAATATTTTTTATTATTATTTATTTAGTAAAGTAAATGACTACAATACGAAGTATTAACTTATGCAAAGTTATATTGTTGTGTCTTAACATGAAGAAAACTAAATTATATATCTAACGTTCAGTTTTAAAATCATAGAAACAAAAGAGAAATATAATAATTCAAATTTACTTTGAATAAATTAAACTAAGAGATCTCTCGGTCACTGTCTTCAGCCGGCTAGGAGGAATGTCTGGAATGATTAAAGAGGAAAGAGTCTGAACAAAAGGATCATAATGACAGATAAGGATTCATAACGGATACAGAGGATTTCGAGACCACCATGTAAGTTTTGGTTGAAACATAAAAGGGAGAGTTGAGAATGTTCTAAGGATTTTAGATTGAAGAGTTTGGAGTCTGAGGGAATCGAGGATTTGGTGATACGCTGCAACCTCTATCATAGGTCCAAGCTGGCTTAGGAATGAAAAGGCAAATAGAAGAATAAAAACAATTTGAATAAATATCTACTATGTGCTAATGATAACAAATTTATTTGTTTGAACTTTAACAGCTATCTTAACAGCTGATCTAAACACTTACAGGTAAGTTCTAATAACCAACTTCATATTCCTAAATTCTTGCTACACCATGAGGCGATCAATAGAGAGTAAAAGTCCACAAATTGACGTTTTAGGAAAATTTCAAAGTGAAACGAGAAAAGAAAAACTCAAAAAGAAAAATTGGGGTCATGGATAAGGGCTGAATAATACTATAAATGTTCAAATTGCGCATGCGTTTGTGATAACAAGTCTTTTTCAAAGATTTCTACTGTTTAAAAAAATATCCGGTTTTAACTCATATGCAACTCTGAAACTGGGTAAGAACAATAAACTAAATTTACAACTAAACACTGAAATTAAAGAGATTACTTCTGTGCTTATCTATTGCAAGAAAAACTGAAGGAAATTCTAATCAATACATTTTAACGGAAATTTTTCAACACAATATTGTGACTTTTGAAACTTAAGATGGCGGAAAATTCTCAATTCTAAACAAAACAACATATATTCCAAAAAAGTATTGCTGCAAGAATTGATCTTGAAAACAGTTTTACCTGTATGTAAGCAATCACGTTTTTTGACTAATATATTTGAAAATTCGCTTATATTGTGGGAGTATGCCACATATAAACTGTTACAGTACAACAACCATATGGCCGCTAAGCGTTCACAAGGAGGCGTGGGGGCTACAGAGTGGCTAAGAGGTCAAAAGTCTCTTTTTTTAGGATAACCACCCGAAAAAAAACCAATACCTTTTGATGTCGCTCAATCAAAAGGCTAAGATATAAATTATATAGATAACATGATAAATTATAAGAAAAACTAATTTGATTTTAAATTACCTTAATATATTCAAAATATAGAAAGCAATGAGACAAAGATGCTAAGATTAATTTTGGTAGATAATATTTGACTGCTTCTCTGAACCCATGGCCAGCAGACTGTAGAGCGTGGGATACTGCCGGCTGACTGACTAGATTCAGAACACATTCCCTCCACTCACTGCTAACTATTTCTTTAGCAAGTACACAAAAACTCTGCTACCTACAAAACAAAGTACTGTATGTTAAGAAAATATTAAAGCATGTTGGAGGCAACATTGAAATATATCTCAATTTTTGTACATTCAAAATGTTGTTAAAGATAAATATAATATTTTATCTCCAGACGTTGCATAATGTGAAGTTTTTGACTATAAGGGAGTAAAGAACTCTTTTTACTCCAAGGGAGAAAAATATACTTTCCACTCCCTTGGGAGTAAAGAAGCTCTTTTTACTCCCAAGGGAGAAAAATATACTTTCCACTCCCTTGGAGTAAGAACTCTTTTACTCCCAATAGAAGACCAAAAAATATACTTTCCACTCCCTTGGGTAAAGAAGCTCTTTTTACTCCCAAGGGAGAAAAATATACTTTCCACTCCCTTGGGAGTAAAGAAAGCCTCTTTTACCTCCCAAGGGAAAAAATATACTTCCACTCCCTTGGGAGAAAGAAGCTCTTTTTAACTTCCCAAGGGAGAAAATATACTTTCCACTCCCTTGGAGTAAAAGAAGTCTTTTACTCCCACGGAGTTATACTCCACCCCTTGGGAGTAAAATAATTTTCTCCTGGGAATAAAAGTTTCCAATATTGGGTTAGAGCCAGTATATATCCTCATTTTTTATGGCAAGTGAATATCCACTAAATTATACAAGAGACCAATCAATTTTTAACTCTTTCCTGGGGTGCAACCCAAATGTAAAAAGAGGACCAGAATATTTTAATGCTGATGAAAGTCCTATAAAAGTGTTTTTTCGTTAAAATCGGATTACTAACAACAAAGTTATGACATTTTTAAATGACCAAAAACAAAGGGCCAATATTTTCAAAGCAATTCTCTGACTTTGCAAATTAACTATTTTTGCTGTTTTTGAAAGAAGCCAAACTTGGTTGCAGTCATCCAATTTGATGATTAAACACTCGTTTTATAGAACATTTTATCCCCTTTAAGAATGTTCTCTTCATGATTTGCACACAACTACAGGGAACACACTACTCAAGAAACTAAAATTTGTGCGATTTTATAAAATTTGAGTATGCCAATCATATAAAGGCTCACTCTGGATAGGCAGACTATGCTTTTTCTTCATAATTTAAGGTATATTTTTAGAAAAATTTAGTTTAAAGTAGTACAAAATGAGTCACATTTTTTCAGGTTTGGCTCTTGGAGTATAAGATTTAAAAGATAATTTAATAGTTTTTAACCATCAAGGGAGAAAAGCAAGTTTTTACTCCCTGGAGGCAGTCAAGATGATTTCTAAGACCAAAGCCAAAGGAACTATGTTACTAAAATTCCAAAAGTGAGAATTGAACAATACACGATGATTAGCTACTAATAAGCACTTGATAACGGAGAATTTAAGGGCTGTGGAAACTAAAGCTGAAAAATAAATGTGAAGCTGCAGACAGTGATAAATGCTTGGCTCTGACCCAACGGATCTGTGACCAGGTGTGGAGAGTTAAGGATCCTTTAAGCAAGCTTGGAACAGACTATGCTGTTGAGTGGTGCCAAAACACTCAACTTGCCAGAGACTCAAAGCAAAAAAAGCAATATATGTGCATAAATAAAAAAATAAATATTTCACTGAGAGTGACTTACAAACGTAAGTATACAACATACGATAGATTAATAAAAAAGTATACAGTAGTTAAATAATAGAATAGTTTAAAGCATGATTTATTGTTATAGAAAGGATTTTTCAGAGTAGAAGATTTTTTATTCTTTTGACAAAATCTATATCCTCTTATGGCTTTTGTCCTTGCAGCTTTGGCTGTAATGTTATTTATGTCACAAGCTATCCTTATTTATTACTGAACTATTATTGCTATTTTCATTCAGAAACTTTATTTTGTATTCAACATACAATTTATATTACCTCGCAATTCTTCAAAGCATATTCCTACGGCTGGAACTTGTTTGTCATCACTGATTTCAAGCATATTCAACAAACTTGATAATAACTTGTAACTCATAGATCTATTATAATGTTAAACATCGTATCTAATTCCTATAACATAAAAAGTTACAAATATACAAAGGGATATATATATATATATAGAGGATACGGAAAATCAGTTGTTATAAGAAAAATTTTGTGCAAAAGACGGAGTTGATGTTTTTTTCATTAAAGACATTGAACAGCGTAGTAAAATATTGAAAAATGGATAGCTTCTTATCCCAAAAACAGCCTAATGAAGTCCTTTGAAAGGTTCAACCCAAAAAATTATCAAAAATAAGTTTAAATGCTAGTGTTTAAGTGTGCTAAGTGTTTAAGTAACCCAACAGTGCTAACACCTAATCCACATTTGTAGCACGGTTCTCTAGACTTTTAAGTTTAAATGGTAGGCAATTTGAAATATAAGATTGTTTGTACCTTATTATGACCTGGTGGTATAAGTTTGCATATTTCCTCTCTAAATACTTTAATAATCATATTCAGATCTCTAAGATGTTGCTTCTCATCACGTAGAAAATCTCTAACAACTTCCTCGTACACACTACCACAATTCTTTTCCTCTACAGAGAAATCGTCATCTAAATAGTAACCTTCGTAGAACATATCTGTCAATGCCTGTAAACCAAGTTTGTACATTAAACCCACTATTAAAAGAGGAAATACTTAAATGTCATCATTGAATAGTAAAGTAAAAATATAATGATTAATATTATAATAATAATTAATAAAATAAAATAAAAAATAATACAATAAATTAAAAAAATGTTATATTAGGTATCATAGTTTAAAATTGATGATTAATGAGGTCAGGAAAAACTGTTGTGACACACAACTAGACGTCAAGATTAATTTGGTGTCAAGTTTAACTCTCAAGACTTTTTTAAAAAACAACTAGACCATGACCATAAGAACACCTGAAATGGATATTCAGGTGAATGAAATATATAATATTATATATATATATTATATATAATAAATATATATATATAAATATATATAATATTATAATAATATTATTTATAATATATATATATATATAATTATATATATAATATATATATTATATATAATATATATATATAATAATATATATATATATATATATATAATAAGATTTTTGTTTTTCCATTCTATTTTTTTGCATAATTCATATACTATTTTAGGGTTATTGAAGGTCTTTATAATATAATAAAAATTAAAAATAATAAAAATGGGTCACCTGGTCGGCATACATGGCTGTTTTTAAATCCTGACATGATATCTCAATGTGTCTTATATTCTTTACAAAATTACCAGCAAGCTGTAAAATATTAATAAGGTATTAATTCACTCATTATTTTGTAAAACAATATGCCAATCATGGAACAAGGCTTACTTACCAATAGGCTTATAAATTACGGGAGAACATAAATGTCATTACAGTCCCATCGTTTAGTTTAAAATCCCCAAGGTTATAAGCATTTTGGGGATTGACCAATGAGAAAACCCGCTGCCAACCCATTACTTGAAAAGAGAAAAAAAAAATCCCAACCCCCATAACCGCTGTAGGAAAATAACTTCCATCCTGGCAAGCGTTCACTTTTTTTGTGGTTCTTCTTGTGTCTACATCATTTGGAAAACTACTTTCTAATTAATCTTGAAAATGAATTATAAAATAACACTACACAAAGAAATGTAAAAATACATTGCCAAGAAAACACGTGTAAAATAACCTGATTTGTTTACAAAGTTTTTGCCCCTTCCTTCTTGTAGGGATTTTTTTAGAATCAGTGGCACCTAAACTGACCTGTCAAGATTTTTAAAGTAGTCGATAGTAGTTGTAATAATAATAATAAAGTAGTAGACAGTAAAATTAGCGTTTACATAAAATTCAGACAATGAGGTCCACAAGCCGGACAAATTTTCTTTGAACTGAGCTTTTTCTTATTTTATTAATCCAATTATACTTAAGTTTTCGATACATATTTAATAAAATTAAAGGAACGAAGAAAAGAGTCTCTCCACAAAACTATTAATTTATTCAAAGCTCTTTCAACCTAAATGAGGCCATCATCATGAACAACTCCACTAGTGCTCATTCAAAATCACATATTTAATAACCTGAGCAGTAGTATCACAACTTATTATTTTTTTTTAATTTTTCAAAGAAAATGTGCATATTTATCCTACAGATAATATATTATACGGAACAGCATTATCTGCACTTTTTTAAGTGAACGATGAAACTAACACATAAGTTATTCTAATTATACATATGTATAAGTCCACGCATATAGCCCAACATGCATGTTAAATCTCAAATTGATGGACAGTGTGTTTGTGATCCTTTGCTCCATCTACACTGACATTATTTTAAGTGCACCACAGATAAACAATAGCATAAACTTTATAGGCTTGACATTAAAAAATACCTTCAAAATATCAGCAGAAATATATTCGAGAACGGCAGTAATGTATAAGCTGACCTGAGAGTCTATCTTGCATTGAAATACTTCCTAGAATCACAAAAAAACATAGCATTTCTATTATCTTAGGTTTTAATATAACATAAAAAAATATTGATACAACAATAGTATTTATTAGAATAGCAAGAATTATAACAATAATAATAAATAATAAAGACAGGAGTCTCTTTAGCATAAAAATTTACACTTATAAAGTTGTTTTGATGACGGAAGTAGATTTTTAAAAAGAACTATTCCCTTCATTATAAATAAATAAATAAATAACCTTTTATTAAAATCAACATTCACACTTAATTAACATGCAATAAGTAATAATAAGGACTAAAGTCTTCATAAATTTAATTTATATTAAAAAAAATATTAGGTGCTAAGAAGTACCAGAGTAAACATTTGGAATAGCATGATCAAAATCTTTGTTTAGATAAAAATAAAAACTGCTAATCTCACTTTGGTAACATGACAAGGCAAAGAGCTGTTATACTATTTCTTGGCATTAAAATCTCAAAATTATTTTATTTTGTTTAATTCATTTTCAAGTTTGATTGATTTCTTGAATGAGTAACACATTTACATTAACTTTTATATTTAATCAAGTAGGCAAACTATGTAAGATATCATTTATTATTCATTAAATCGAAAGGTAACTTTAATAAAGCATACCACAATTATAAAACTCGGTGTTTGTTATAATACTAGTTTCATCCTCCTGGGGGTAAAATCTTAAACATACCATGGGAGAAACAGGACGATTCTCTCGAGCTGTAATTAAATCTCTCGGCCTTGCCTCGTGAATTGAATAAAGGGTTCCCTCGGCAGGCCTTGAGATTGAACCAACTTGACTGCCCAGGGAGCAAAATCTTACATTTATCCCTTGGTAACTTAATAGCTATATTCCAAGCCGGTCAAAAAAATGTTGAATTAAGACCTAATTTAAAATTCTTTATTAATAAATAAAATGTTTCTATGAAATTGATGAAACATATAATCTATTAAGTAAAAGAAACTGTCAGCCTTCGAATGAGGCTTCCCTACCAGTAGGCTACAAATTATAATACAATGAAAGTATATAAACAAAAACTGGCCCCCGGCCCATAGCCGTGGTATTTATCAACATGTATTTAGTGAATTTTCAGCACCTCGGTTTATAACTGTAAAATAATTCTGGTGTAAAGGCCCACAAGCTGGAAGAATTTAATTTTGAAATGGGTGCTTTTGTTATAAGACTTGTCACTCAATTTGTCTTGATTTTTCAGAGGAAACTCACTAAAAACTTTAAAATGTAAACATTAACTAAGGTTTAAATTAAAGTATAATACACAGTTATAATCAGTAGACAATGTGGAAAAATAATGTGAGGCAGCCAATGAGGTTAGTCCTGATTGTTAAAGCACACCTACAATTTCACATGCGACCAACCTCATTTTCCCACACTGTCAACTGATTACATAGTGTCCATGTACTTTACTATAGTGCAAATAATAAGGTGTGCTGATAATTTTGGAAGGATAAGCATACTTTTTTATAACAGGAGGCATAAATGTTTGCATTTCCAGACAAATTGAGTAAAAAGTTGCATATCGGAAGCATGCATTCCAAAGGAAATTCACCCGGGATGCAGACCTCCGCACAATTTTTTATTCTGTTTAAGAATAAAAAAAAGCAAAGAAGAATAATAATATAAGGGAAAAAATAGTAAAAGTAAGATAAAGATACCTTCTGCAACAGTTGGTGTAACTTTTCCGATGGAAATACCAAAGGGTGACTCTTTTTCCTTCCCTTTTCTAAAGCATCTATGGCATTGTTTATAGCCCATCTGGAAAGGTAGAAAAATTAATATCTATGTAAAAATTACCTTTTTGACTTAATTAAATAAATTAATGGCTAAACTCTTCATTCTAAGATCTAAAATATAACAATAATAAGGATAAAAGCTTTTAGGATAATGGATAGTTCATATAAAATCATTCCTCTGGGATGATTGGTCGATTCTTCATGTAAGTAGCATAATCTTTGAAATCAACGATAACATCAAAGTGTTTTTGTTAATTGTCTCGTAAACAAATTAACTGCACTGGCATTTAAGCTGATAAGGACATATAAAAAATCAATACTAGCTGAACTTACTTGTCAATAGGGGCAGAAAATAATCTCTTGACCCGTTCTTCTACGTCCGCAACAGTGTGAGGTGATAAGTTAGCACATAGCATGCTAAGCAGTTTAAGTAAAAGACTTTCGACATATTCCAGTGCCTCATCACTAGGTCTCAGTGAAGGGTGAACTTGTTGACAAACCTAAACAACCAAACATGATCATTTGCTGTTCCATAAGCCTTCAAGTTATATTTGCCACCGTCGCTGATAAGAAATTGATAACAAAAGGGTGATCGTTGTTAAAGTCCTTATGGGGATTTTCTGGTTTTTCTTATTTGTGACAATTATTTCTTTAAATTTTTTATCAAAGTGCTTTAATTTAACTAATTTTAGGGCGTATGAACTTAGAAGAATCAGAAAAACTAGCGTTTTAATGGGTTGTCATGAGTATTTAAATTGAGTGATAAGAAGATGAAGATCATAATATAGTGTTTTATTTTATTTATTGTTAATTGATGTTACTTTTAAATAATTTTGGTTGGCACAAACACACAAAATTACCATTTAATTGCATTAAATTAGTTGTAACAGGTATTTAAATTAACTGATAAGAAGCAGATTTTCACTGTGATGGTGTTTTAATTTATTAATCAATTTTATTTACGCACTAAAATAATTAATAACTCAATAAATTCACTTTTTGTAAAATGCTTGTTTAAATTATCCGTTTAGGTTTTATTATTTCTGGGTTAAATCGGACGAATCAAAGTCTGTAGTGATAAGAGCCTGATTCTATATTTAAAATCCTGGAATTATCAAAATATTTATCTATGAAATATTTGCAATTTTTTTAGCACCGATGGTCGTTCTAATAATTTTTATCACATTTATCACAAATTAACAAACAATACATAAATAAAAGAAGAATTTTTATCAGATCCCCAGCTAATCCTATGATAAAAAATTTTTGATCACCCTTTCGTTTTCACGCCATTGGAATTGCCAACCTTACAACTATCTCTTTGAATCGCGAATTAGGCTTGACTGTAAAATTAAGTTTAACGTGAACTTAACTTAATTTTACAGTCAAGCCTAACGGATGGCAAACTTGCCATCAGAAGGTTTCCTGTTGTTTTGCTTATATAGAGTGTATAAACAAATAGAAAAAATGTATATCTTTTTTAAATTTTGACTTTTCCTCATTTATACGAGAGGTGTATAAAAAAAAAAGTATTGTGTTTTCAAAAAAATCGAAACCAGGATGTCACGGGAATTATCTGTTTCAGGTGTTTAAAGACCTCCCAAGTGCTTTTCACAAAGTTTTCTGTCAATTTATGTGTGTGTGTGCGTGTGTGTCTGTTATCATTGCTCCCAGTGTATTTACACTAAAATGTCAACACTTCGTACAAAAATCAATCTACCGCTCTAGTTGAGTTATTCAGATAAATAATTTTTTTTATGACGTCATTAACCTGCAATGACTCAGCAAAAATGTTGACAAATCATAAAATGATGCGATCAGATTGAGATTTGGTACACATGAAGCCATTTATAAGACTAACATAGTCCAAAGAGATGTTGCAGTATTAATTTAACGACTCGTACACGCTGAGGAGAGTGAAGCGAGTCTAAAGTAGAGAGGATGAGCATAGCAAATACAATGTGATAAGGAAAAGTTCCGAGGTACTCTGTACCCACTTTTTTTATTGCAATTGACTTAACAAGTACCAAAGATAATGAAAATCACGACCAACACTGAACAAATATTTGTTGAATAACCTGTGTTTGGCAACAAACTATAACCTTGGGAAGGTAAGTTTGCTCCTATTTATCCATCTCTTTTAATGTCCCTGGAGTCATTATCAAAGGATCTTGACACAATATGCCCAATTTGTACCAACCATGAGTCATTTGTTTGTAATATATGTTTTGAGATGGAATCTTCCTATTTTTTTGTCTTTGATTTATATAAATTTCTTATATGAGTAATAGACTTAGTGAGTCATACCCCTTTATCCAGAATCCTTGATCTATCAATTTCTATTCAAAGTACAAATTTAATTAGACAGACTAACCCTTTTTTACTTTTCCTTATTTATACGGTAGGTATATAGGAAAATTATTGTGTTTGCAAAAAAATCCGGACCGGAATGAAACTGGAATTATCCATTTCAGGCGTTTTTAAGGCCTCCTGAGTGGTTCTTGCAAAGTTGTCTGTCTGTATGTGTGTGTGTGTCTGTTATCATTGTAGCTCCCACAGTATGTATGCTTGAGAGTTGAAATTTTGTACAAAAATCAGTCTATCGCTGTAGTTGTGCTATTCGGAAAATAATTTGTTTATGACGTCATTAACCTACAATAATGACTCAGCAATAATTTCGAAAATCATAAAACACAGGAAAATGATGCGATCTGATTGAAATTTAGCACGCATGTAGCTTGTATAGGACTAACATACGTGCCAAGTTTCATCTCATTATTAGCATTAGTTCAATTTTTATAAAAAATTGCACACAATTTTAATAATACAAATTGTACAAATTTTTTTATAATACAATGAGTGGGTGGATCATATTATTTACTGAAATTATGGTTCTCTGATTGATTATCAGATTATAAAACTAAGGTGTAAAGTATATGATATCATCTGTATAAATTTATTGATAGGGCAATTATAAATTCTAAAGCAATAAATATCACTTCACAGCAAAATGAATGCTTCATAATGACAACAGTTTGTACACAAATCAGAAGGATAAACTACGACAACAAGCTTGTTAAAAAATCAAAACATTCCCTTAAAAGTATTATAAATCATTGAAATGTTTGTTTTTTGTAAATATAAATGCATTTTTTTAAAAATTGCTGCTTTATATTGAAATGCTGGCACATATTATAGAAAAACTGCCCAGAAGATGTTGACGATATTGACAGAGATGTCAATATCGGGACTGCCCCACCAAAATCAGGCCACCTAGGAACTCTAGACCTGTTGATCCTCTACTTCTGTGTCTCTTGACTACATTTTCCAAACCTGTATTTTTGAAGTATATTAAAGGTTATTAATTTTTAAAAAAATTAGAGCCTTTTAATAAATTAAATAAATTTAAGATTTGATCATATTTCTTTTTAGATATAGATTAAAATTTTTGAGTAAAGATTCGAGTTAGCATGAAATGTACAGCCTGCTATCCTCAATATCTGTATTTACGAACCCAACTTACATTGCTTAACCAAGAAAATCATATAATTTATTTGAAATCAGGTTATCAGTCAAATTGTTTTGTTATTAAATGGAATTCATATAGAAAGATAACCTAATCAAAGACTTGTCATTCAACAAGTTACAATTACATTATCGCATTCCAACAAATTGTAACAATAAAATTGACACATTAGATAATAAAAATTAATCGCTGACTCGTAAACAAGTTAATGAGAAATACCACAAATTGAAGAGATAAAAACAGGGGATGACGTCTGTCAACAAACCTTCCGCAGAGATGTCAAGAAAATTCCTTTCCATTTCCCCTGGTTTTCTTCTTTTTTAAAATCATAATCCGACACAGACGGACTTAAATACATTATAACATTATCAAATTTAACAACAATTAAAAATTTACTACAAAATATAACATATTTTAATGGGTTATAGCAGCCATGTTTGAAGGTTCTTCACAATAAGACGAATCAATTAATAAAAATAGACATTTCCGAGGCTTTTAAACAGCAATAAACGATTCGCTTCGAACGAGATAATTTAAAAAACAATATTAAAACAAAATTTAACTGTGTTGTAATTAATAATCGATTAATATAAAAATTAACAAACGCAAGAAATGAAAATGTATAAGCCTGACGTAAGATGTTTACAAACACTACTACAAACGCAGCCTCCCCAATCAACAGCCGCAAAAACACTGGAAATACTACAGGACTACTGCGCATGTCCCCCGCCTTATCACTAGGGATCGATAGATTTTTAAAAAAATTACTTCAAAGGTTGGCATAACTGACTTTTTGAAGGATTTTTTCCCAGAGGATTTTGTATTCGATTCAAATTTTTCTTTGAAACAACTAAAAAAGGTTTATTCAATAATAAAATTAACAGTTTTCATTTAAAATAGTAATAATCAAGCAAATAAAGACAAATATAAAACAAATAAGCCAATCGGGATTTAAATCCGAACATGGAATTTCTGTACTCTTATGTTATCCTAAAATTGTGAATCACAGATTATTGACGTAATAAGAATAATTTTAAAATAGCGTTAATTCAAAACATTGATAAAAATATAAAGAAAATATTATGAAATAAATCAACGTAGGCATTAAATAAAAAAGATTCCAAATATAATTTTTAATTCTATTTTTAACTTGAGTAAGAGCAGATATAGGGGTTTTCAATCTATCAGGTTTATTCTTCGAAGAAATTCAAAGGAAAATATAACAATTAGATAAATGTTAAAGTTATAGTTATTGATAAAAGAATAGAAAGAAGAGTGGGTCTAGATTTACTAGAAGGACCAAAGTTTTACACCATGCAGGGCTATAGGACGGCTATGTATGGATTTCTCGAGAAGGCACCCCCTCTAAAACCACCCCAAGTTACATAGAGGGATGAAAAAGCGAAACTCTGGCGGATCTTCCATAAAACTTGAACCATACTTACCCCTCCCTATAACCCGATATACTCAGTTCGTGTCAGTGAAGATGGCGGTCGGAGGGTATGGACTGGGTTTGGTAATCATGAATGACAATATTTTAAGTGCGTTCGATATCGTTTGAAAATAATTTTTATACCCATAATTTTTTTTTATTTAACTAACGTAAGTTTAATAGATCAGAAAAGTTTTCAATTAAATTCCACGTAAATTAGTTTAAAAAAAAACAATTTTTAATTTTTAAAAAATAAATAATAATTAAAAAACCGCCATTTTGTAAATAAAATTTTACAATAAATTGTTTTTAAATAAAGCGATTTTAATACAGCATTAATAAACTTTTAACTTTTTAGTTACTTGATTTTTCAGTTAGATTTTGCCGATAAAAAAGGCGAAATAAGATGTATATAGATATGATCGGTTTTGTGATCAGTTAACATTAATTATTTTTATTTTATTCCCTTTTTTAATTAATTATTTTTTATATCTAATTAATTTTTTCCTCGCACTGTCTTAATTAGTTTTGTTTTCGTTTTGAATTTTTCATTTCTTCCGCGATATTCGGCTTATTTATAACCTACATCTACGAAATATTGACGATTATTTTAAGGTACGTTGATAATTAGTTAAATAATTAACAAGTATTTCTTTTTACATAAATATTGAGTTATAAATGTAAAAATTCCGAGACTATAGGAGCCTGGTACATATTGGCATGAGAAGCCCCCTATAGTGGTGTCCCACAAGGCTCTTCCATGTTCCACACCCTTTTCTTCAAAGCATATGTATGTCAACCTTTCCTATATCTGTCTACTAAACAAACCTATAATTAATACATTAAACTAATTACTTTTTTTATTTAATTAAATACAAACAATTTCAGAACTGTAACATAACCATAAAAATTAAATAAAGTAATTAAAAAAAATTAAATTAATTTTCATTTCTTACATCCGTTAAAGAAGCCGTACAATTTTCTTTCGAATTAATTTAGTTTCAACTTTTCTTTTTTTTCGGGTATTTTAGCACACAAAGACAATGTAGGTTATATTGTATCCTAAATTGCATTTAAACATTAAAAAAATCAATGTTTCAGAAATTATCAGTAAAGTTTTAAAAGAAATAGTTGATTTTCAAGAAAAAATAAATGAGGAAAAGTTAAAACTAAGACATTTTAAGCATTATTTCGGGATAGCTGATGCGATGGAAGAATTTTAGCAAACCACACCACATGGCTTAACATAGCCTCAAAGTTAAAATGGTCCCTCCCATTTTTAAGAGTTGGTCATCAAGTATTTTTAACCTAATTGTAAAGCAATTTTCAAAGCTATTGCACTAGAATTCACGGGATATGAATAATAAATCGATTTTAGCTGGCCTTAACCGATTTTATCCATTTATTGTACTTGTTTTTAAATTAAAATTGTATTATTTGAAATAGGATTACAACAAAATCACTCGCGGTAGCTAAATTTTATCCTAAATTTAACCACTACGCCAATTGTCCAATATTTGCTACATAGTGACATAAAACATGTTACTAACTTCATCAAAGACTTTTTCGAAAGCCATTGTTGAAAGTTAATTAGTCGTCGAAATTTACACCAATTACAAAAACCATTTGGGAAAAACAAGCTTACACCCTTGTTAAAATGTTTTTGTTAAAATATAAATCCCCTATATGCATCATAGACATATGCAGACGTATAGACAAGACTTACGTCGAGCTATAAATCTAGTATTGATGTAATATAAAATCATAACCCAAATGTCCGTTTTGGGCTTTTATATCTATTTTTTGGGTTTAACAATCTACCTCAGATTAGTCACAGCCACTAAGATCCAAGTATGTTTTAAGTTGTCCAGATATTATGTAGCGAAAACTATTAATTAAAACTAAAAGTATAGTCTGGGCTGCGAACCACGGAACTCCAGTGCCAATATCTTCGTCATACGACCACGGAGCCACGCAAAATCATTTTTTCGTCCCTGAATACTAGAAAGGACATAAAAATTAATAAAGTAACAATACCTAAGGTGAATCTAAGACATTTTTCTCTTTTAATTTAATTTCTTAACATTTTAAGCCCTATCTAAACCTTTTGAGGCAATACATAGAAATGCAGTTTTATAACTAGATAAAACCTTACATCTCGAATAAAGAAGTTAAGATAGAATCAAAACGAAGAGAAGGCACTTCTTCGATGATATAGTTTTCAGTAAAGAAAATATTTAGAATTTAGTGAATTTAGCCCTAAAAACTGGGATCTAAAGAATTTGACGGGGGACTAAATACAAAGAGAAGTGCCGTCTTTGATTTTTGATTTATTTAGTTGTTTGATATAGTATAGTAGTATAATAGAAAATATCTATAATTCAGTGAATTTGGCCCAAAAATCTAGAGTCTAAAGAATTTAAAGGAGGCCTTAATACGAAGAGAAGAGCCGTCTTCGATTTTTGATATAGTTTTCAGTATAGAAGGTATTCAGAATTCAGTGAATTTGTCCCTGAAGACTAGGGCCTAATGAAATTGAAGGTGGACTCTTCGAGAAGTGCCGTCTTCGAATTTTTTATATAGTTAGTTGTTTGAAATAGTATAGTAGTATAAAAAATATCTAGAATAAGTGAATTTGGCCCCAAAAACTGGGGTCTAAAGAATTTGAAGGTGGACTTAGTACGAAGAGAAGTGCCGTCTTCAATTTTTGTTCATAGATAATATTTAGAATTCAGTAGATTTGTCCCTAATTTTTCTCACTTTTAAGTAAGTAAGTCTTGAACAATACTTAATAAAAACCTTAAAAATCAATGCAGCTATCATTTGTTATAACAGTTAACTAAAGGTTAATGTTTACTCCTTTATTCTTTATTATCGAGGATTAAATTGTTAGTAATTTTTAATGTTGAAGGTCATATAGAATTTGAGATGCAATGGGAAATGTCTGGGAAAACCTGCCCTTTATTTGAATCAGACACGATATTGCCTGACCAGTGACAATGTCTGTATTAGTTTTGATTTTTAGTTCAAGTGTAAAAATAGAAGGTATATCGGGTAATACTTTTTTAGTTTATGGTATATAAAGATAGACATACAATTGATAGAGATCAGTTAGAATGTAAGCTAGTTGTGTCCTATTTTTATGACGTGCATATCCTCATACTCACCCATGAACTATCATGGTTGCGTTATAGGAAATAAGTATAAATAAGTGCAAATGAAATAGTAGGTTAAAGCAGCATGCTTAAAAGTACCACTTATTTAATTGTATTATTTGAGAGAAACACAGGACATATACACTTAGATAATATGATATATATATCATATTATCTACTTTTTTCAATCCAGCAGAATATACATTATACGGCACAGCATTATTTGCACTTACTACAAAGCTCAAGTCGGCGCTAAATTCGAGTGTATTTTCTTTGAAAAATTAAAAAAAAATCATAAGTTGTGACGCTACTGCTCAGGTTATTAAATATATGTAATGTGTATTGAAAACAAGTAAAAATTGGATTAATAAGCAAGAAAGCTCGCGTATTAAGCAAATTCACCTCGTTTGCAGCCAGCCATTCCTTAACGTTTTCCACTGTATAGCTAGGGAAGTGTGACTTCATCCTTGTGACTGTGTATTGCATTTAAATCATCTGAGAAGATGGCAGTATCCTCGACGAATTCAGGTAGCGAGCTTTCCTCCTGATAATCATTGACATCGTCTTCAACCATGAGGAAGACGATTGCACCTATGACCGATCCTTGACTGGATCCTTCTTTAACTTCCCTAACTTGAGAATCTACACCTCCACAAAAAACATACTGATACCGACCACTTTAGTATGAAACGAGCATGTTCTTAGAGATACCCTCTGTATCAAAATATTGAAGTTTGAGCTCGGAGATATCGTGAGGAAGAGTATCAAAAGCTTTTTTAACGTCAAAGGTGTTCTCTATCCGCGACTTTCAAAACAGCTTGGATTGTAGAACCTCGAGCTCTGTAGGCAAACTGATTTTTACTTATTAGATTATTAAGCCTCGAGGTGACTATGACTTCCAGAACTTTAGAGAAATATTAGAGAGAGAGAGAAAGATGCCTGTAGCTAGAAAGATCTCTGTCTCCTTTCTTAGAGAGCGGAACTACTTTGAATAATTTAAGATCATTAGAAAAACATCCTGTAATGATGGATCTATTAATTAGCCAATGAAGAAGTGGTGTTATAATGACTCCTATAATCTGTTTTAGTAAAATATTACAGATAACGCAACAGTGTCTGGCGTTGGAGTTCCTTATATTAAGAGCAGTACAGTACAAATGATTTCTTTAAGAGAGACTGGTCGTGGCATAGAGTCCGGTTTACTCCGATAATTTTTTAACAATTTCCTTAGCATCGTCAATATTATGATGCTTTTTACTAGAAATCTCAGTATAGTCAAAAATATCCAACTGATACAGGATTGAAAGTATGATCCTACTAATACAAGGGTTCTGCCGGCGTTTGAAAGTCCCTATAATCGATAAAGAAAAGTTCATTTGTAGGTCCAATGAACCAATGGGATCCAAATGATACACCAGTGGGGTTTGTTCAAAATTCTAACATAGACTTTAATGAAAATAGAGCAATTGTTTTCTAATCCTTCCAGCCATGAAGAGTCTGAATGGTTATCCTTCTTGAATTGATTTCAGAAAACAATTTAAAATCATAGTTTAGCACAGAGGCTAAAAGGCTTAAAAATTAATGCCACTGATACCGGCAATTTGTAAAAATAAAGCTGCTTCAAATACTTGAGCTCCATCCTACTACCGGTCATAATTTATTTTTGGAAGGAATGTTCAGCGTTAATTTTACAAACATTTTGAACGCATGTGGCACCCCTACTTAAGACCACCAAAAATCCAGCTTTAATCCTATCATTGAGTTAAAAGTCTTAAATAGAGACATGTAACTAGAGAGGGCATACTTTATCTTAATATATTGGAAGGCTTAAAACATTTTGTAACCTCCTCCAAACTTATTTAAGGTTATAATAATATGTGTCAGCCTCAGAGACTATAGATACTTGTTTTTATTTTGTTATTTATTTAAGTTAATTTAATTTTGTTCTGTTTATCTGATTATATTAAAGTAACCTTACTTATATGGCTACTTTTGATGTTTCAAATTTCAACCGAGAGTGCCTCTTTATTAATAATAACTCTATGGTCCAATGCTCCTTTTATGCTTGTATTTTAAGTCCGGCGACTATCTTGCTTTGCATTGTACTTTAATAAGGGAAAACAACGTTGTCATAAACAGTCACCAACAACTTCGTCTGTCTCTTCACCAACAAAAAGATTTACATTCTGGGTAGATTAACGAAGACTTCAGTCCTTTAAAATTTTCTGTTTATTTACATCATCATTAACAACAAGACATCCTTTAACATCTTAAATGACTAAAGTCTTTGTTCTCACCCGTGGTGTAGAACAAAAGTTAAGTGGTTAAGGTACGCGGCCAATACACAGAATAAATGGACTTTAAACTTCCGAGTTTATTTAGTCATGGGTACAATCCTAGGACGGACTTCTGGGATTTTTATGAGAGGGAAAAAAATTCTGCGTACTACGTCCTTCAGAAGGGACGTAAAGCCGGTGGTCTCGAGCCTGTGCGTTGTCAGGTACTCGTTAAAGATCCCTTACCCTAAATGAAACTAGGTATAGGCAAAATTTAGGACCCTCATAGTAGATTCATTATAATACTATACTGTTTCTGCCTTGTAGTTTAAAGTGTATGGAGGTTTAGTTTAACAGCGAGGGCACGTGTTGTTCCTAGTTTTCACTAGACTATAAGAGTCAGTGAAAATATCTATCATTGCTTGAAAAAAGCATGAGAGAAACCATAGAAATCCACGGCTCTTCTGTCTGATTAGATGAAATATACCTACACTTGAAATTAAAAGGAGTAGAACACTATCTTAGGGAGATGGCAAAAAGGGCCCAACAACGTGGCCTACTTGCCAGGTAGTTACTACTATAGTCTTTGTTAATCTACCTATATTTAATTTTTAACAGTCCAATAATATATTTGTTAAAAAGATTTACTTTGATAATCATGTATTTTTTTTGTAATTTGATGTTATTTTTAAAATTTGTTGTCTAAGACGAAAATTGTGGTATAGATATTTTTTTCTTAAAAATGCACTTTTATTTTTAAAAGTGTAATCTACGATAAATGTGGTCGGAGATAAGTTTTATAAAAAATATCACAACAGACAAAAGAAAAGATAGCCAAAAACTATTTAAGTTCTTGAATTAGGTACATGTAATGAAAATTTCTTTGAGTTAAGTTATAAGCTTGTAGAAGGAAGGTACTGGAGGATTTTCACAAGGTATCTTAAAAGAATACTTCTTTTTCTTTTATGTTTCAAAATGTCCGGTAAGGATAAAAGACTTTATTCCCTGGAATTAAGCCAAATGAAGATAAGGTCTTTGGGATTTTTATCGACCTAGGAGAAGTGAAAAATAAAGAAATGAGATAAAAACCAGGCTAAGTCTTTGTAAAGATTATAGAGATTCAAATCTTTATGAATATACTATCACTATAAGAATCTGATGATAAAAGTTTATAATTATTTCAAATTATGGATTTGAAACGTTTTGTTCTGTAAGAGAATTCATCAGATGGCGAAACCCCATCGGATAAAAATCTCTAATAACTTTAAGAGCCATCCAAGGGTCTTGAATTAAGGGGATGACGCGCTGAGTCTATTTGCCATATTATGCTATATTACAACGAAGTGAGAACGTTGAGAACAAAAAAATGGAGAAGAAACCATCACGAAACACAAGTCAAAAACTAACTGCTCATAATTGGTACAAACTGCGCATGTTTGCATTAATTACAGCGGGTCATAAATTTGGTGGCAATTACCTTCCGATGAAAGGTTTTCTATTTTAGGTTATAAACAAATAGTGAAATGTAATTTACTTTATTTTCTTGTTACTACCTCGTGTCTTTATATTTTTATTAAAACTAATAGGCATCAATTAAATTTTTTATTTGTTCTCAAGTGTTGATATGTTAAGCTCTGCTTATCTTTGTTGTATAACCTGCGTTTCGTGCCTTTTGTTATAACCATCGTAGGGATGGTAAGTTTGTTCTTATTTCTCTGTCTCATACGACGTTATGAGACAGGATCATGCGAATTTCTAATCAGAGTGCAAAGTAATCAGGGCATGGTTTTTCATCAAATTGGCAAATGTGCCATTTTGATTTGATTGAGACCAAAACCTGATATTCAAACATAGATAGTGTCTTATAATTTATTAAATTATAATACATTTTATTTAAATTTAAATTAATTTATATATTATAATATTTATAATATTATTATATTATATTATATTAATTTTTTAATTAAATAAATTAAAATTAAGATTTATTTAAATGTTATTATATTAAATTTTACATCGCATTTAATTATTTAATTTTTACTTTTCCTCATTTATACTGTAGGTCTCCTTAGTGTTTTTCACTAAGTTGTCTGCGTCTGTATGTGAGTGAGTGTGTGTGAGTATTTGTGTGTCTGTTATCATCGTAACTCTCAGTGTATTTTTGCTAGAGAGTTGAAACTTAGTGAAAAAATCAGTCTATAGGTGTAGTTGTGTCGAAAAAACAATTTTTTATGACGTCATTAACCCGCAATAATGACAGCAAAAATGTCGAAAAATCATAAAACGCAGAAAAATGTTGCCATCAAGTGGAGATTTTGCATGCATTTATGAGACTAATAAATGCCAAGTCTCATCTCATTAGTTCAATTTTAATATAATGACTTAATGACGTTTTTTAAAAAATTGTAAAAAAATCGAAAAATAATCCAATAGAGTTTAAATTCAGTACAAGTGAATTTAATTTAATTTAATACCTTTACGTAATAAATAAGTGTACTAAGTTTCGTTTCAATAGGACAAGTATCTATGATTTTTGTAGGGTCATAAAAGTTAGGCAACATCGAGCGTGGTCAGTACTCGGATGGGCACTGAAATGCTTCATGCTTAAAATGAAACGGATGTGTTTACTACCTTAGGACGAGCGAAGCATGTTCGAGAATGTGTTGCAGTGTACATTAACCGACTTATATACTCTGAGGACGAGCGAAGCGAGCCCAAAAGTGGGAGGATGAGCGTAGAGAAAAAAATTTGATGAGGAAAAGTTCCAAGGTACCCCGTACCCGATTTTTTTAATCTAATTTTTAAAAATAAATTTTTATAATACATTATAATTATGTTATTTTAATTAATTTTATTTTAATAAAATCCACTGTACATTTAATTCCTGAATCAGGAATCAGGATAAATTTAAAACCATTCAGACGAGGTGAAATGCTGAATAAAACTGCTGAAATATTTACATCAAATCATTGGGTTCAGCATGAGTAAAAAGCTATCACTAGCTATATCGGACGTAATAAGCGGTTTCTAGGGTTGGCAGTAAAAGCACATAAGTCATTATTATTAATTATTATATCATCAAATTGATAAACAGTTGGATGTAGACATAATGTATTTTTTTTAGGTAGTACGTAATTGACCACTTTATTGGACCGTTTTTAGGATGAGAAGCCAATCATTATTGTTATAGGAGGTTATTTAGTACTTTTCACCTCCGAGGACAATAATGAATGTAAAAAAAACTCCTAGGACGTAAAAGTAATTCATATGTTGCCGCCATTACTGTAATGTAGCGTGTTCAAAAAAACAATCTGTGTAAAACCTTCATGAGTTTTCTTTAAAAACATTCATTTTGTTTCTGTTTTTGTTCGTAAAATAATTTTTTTTCGTTTTTAAAAAGTGTTCTAATTGACAATTTTTGTGTGTTTATTTGTAAGCTTTTACATTTTTGAGTAAAAGTGTGAAGCTATGGATGAATTTAATGACGACGATAATATGGAGATAATTGGGCGTTTGTTTTTTTTTTCAATTAAGTATATAGCGCAGTTTATTTAATGAGTGCTACCTCAAAAAAATAGTGTATGCCATCCGGCTGAGAATGTCTTTATGTCTAGGCAATTTTTCCCGACTCGCTTCGCTCGTCGGTAAATCTAATTGCCGTGACATAAAGACACACTTCTCAGCCTTATGGCATAAATAACTATTACTCAATTATCTTATTTGACGATAGTTTTGTCTAAAGTGATTTTTACGTTTGGTTAAGTATGGTCTGAGAAATACTTTAATCATATAAAAAAAATTGAAAAATTTGACTTATGTTCTTTTTCCCTAGAAATGTATTAGCGAAGGATCCAAATAAAAAATTGTCAAGCCCAGATTCCATTATTTTCAACTCCAAACAACTAAAATGAAGTCTCCTTAATTTTAACCAAAAAGCTTACGTAGACACTATCGAAAACTAGTGAATTAAGGATACTCTACTAAGTGTGAAAACAAGGTTTGGATCTTAATATACAGCAGTTCTATCTCGAGCCCTTGCAAGAGACCAAGCCTTGCAACATCAGCTAACGATAACCCAGACTAAGCCATTTACCACCTCGACATCTTTATCCCTTTTTTATACTTGGAATAAGAAGAGAAAAACAAAAGCCTTTAAAAACTACAAGCACTGACAATGGTGCATTGCAGGCTTGGTATCACGCAGGGCAACGAGCACATCATAATATCTACATTTTATATCCTTTCATTCATTCCATTTCATTCGATGTGTTATTTGTTTTTCACATGTTTTTCAGTTTATAAAAGAACCGAGTGTAATAATAGGCAGTATAGAATCTAGAGAACAATGATTCTCTTTTTGATACCGTTTAACTTAAATAAAGGCATAGCACAATGTAAAAGGAATGAATTAATAAAAGTCAGTCTTATTTCAAGTAGCACTTAAAATATCTTCTGAATAAGGTTTTAAGCTGAATAAGTTTATTAATTTAACAGCAGCTATCCGACTCTCGAACGAAAAAAACTTTTAAAAATTATAATACTATATATTGTCTGGCTTGAATACAAAATCTTAAATAATACGGATAGAAAGCTGTGGAAAAACTGTCGCCAACCCCCACCCTACTTCCTCGGACAACTCGTAACCCGTCTGCACCTTTCTTCAGGTTATGAAGAGGGTTCACCGGTGAGGTTATAGGGTCAGATTTTAGTCCTTTAATTTCGTGTAGTGACACAACGTTTAAAGTTACGCTAATTATTATTTGACTCAAAGGACAAACACTTTGATACTATTATCCGGCTTGAAGGAACAAAAGTTTGATACTATTATCTGGTTCGAAGGAACAAAAGTTTGATACTATATCCAATTTGAAGGACTAACACTTTCATAAATTATCTGGCTTGAAGGAACAAAAGTTTGATACATTATCTGGCTCGAAGGACTAACACTTTACTATTATCTGGCTTGAAGTAACAAAAGTTTGATACTATTATCTGGCTCGAAGGAACAAAAGTTTGATACTATTATCTGACTCGAAGGACTAACACTTTCACAATATTATCTGGCTTGAAGGAACAAAAGTTTGATACTATTATCTGGCTCGAAGGACTAACACTTCATACTATTATCTGCTCGAAGGACTAACACTTTCATACATTATCTGGCTTGAAGTACAAAAGTTCATACTATTATCTGGCTTGAAGGAACAAAAGTTTGATACTATTATCTGGCTTGAAGGAACAAAAGTTTGATACTATTATCCGGATCGAAGGACCGAAAGTTTGATACTATTATCTGACTCGAAGGACTAACACTTTCATAATATTATCTGGCTTGAAGGAACAAAAGTTTGATACTATTATCTGGCTCGAAGGACTAACACTTTCATACTATTATCTGGCTTGAAGGAACAAAAGTTTGATACTATTATCTGGCTCGAAGGACTAACACTTTCATACTATTATCTGGCTGATCTAAGGAACAAAGTTTGATACTATATCTGGCTTGAAGGAACAAAAGTTTGATACTATATCTGGCTTGAAGGAACAAAAGTTTGATACTATTATCCGGATCGAAGGACCGAAAGTTTGATACTATAATCTGACTTGAGGGATCAAAAGTTTGATTCTATAATCGTGATCAATGAATCAAAATTACGTTAATATGATCTTGCTACTTATTAAACATTACTATCCCAATCCTAACTAATAATTAGAATACACCATGTAGAAAAGAATACTTATTATTAATTAATACATTCAGAACATATTAGTACATATCAACTCAGAACCTATGTAAAAAAGTTATTAATTAAGAATCAGTTTAGGGCACACAAGAGGGCACACTAGATTTCATTAGATTAAATAAACTATGTTTCACTACTTACACGCAGCATATTCATGTTTAATTAAGCCATTCCATGCAAAATTTATGTATTATAGAAATACACAAGTATTAATAAAAGAAATTAATTCATTTACTCTTTAATCTTAATTCGGTTATACTTATTGATTAAAACAAATAATTGAAAAGGAAAGAAAACCATGAAAATAATTCAAGAAAAAATAATATTTAAAAAGTCAAGGAAAAGTTCCATTAGTCTGAGAGGTTTCAGAAAAGATTCGATTATTCGATAAGAGCTTAGGGAATAGAAGTGCTAGCTCCGGCTTTTAAAATTAAATTCTCTTGCTTTTCCTCATCATTTAATCTTTTCTCCAAAACTTCAACCAAACAATTTTCAATATTTTTTTTGACTTTTAAGATTGAAATGCGTTAAAAAAGTTTTACGATTAATAGTTCTCACAATTGGTGTCAAATGCAATTCAACTGATTTGATTTTTTAAAAGAGAGCCATAAACTGAACATTTTTAGGCCCAAGGGGAACAAAGTTTTAATAAGTTAAAGATAAAACTTGGGGTTTACTTAAAGCCTCTCTGTTTAAGATTATAGAAGATTTAAACAATTATCAGATTTTTTGTTGAAAAGTTACTAGTGCTAATTAGATAGTTTTAAGGGGTTTTTTTGAAATTATAGTCCTTAACCTTGGTCAGGCTTCAGTCTATGACTTTTTGAGGCGTCTGTCAGATGCCTGCACTAAACTCATCGACACTGTTGATGGCTTTATTACCATCAAACATACTATCACTATCCGCTTAGTAATAGGAGTAGGAGAAAATGAAATCATCTAGCAAGTTGGCCACATAGTTGGGCCCTTTTTAGTAACTCCTCCCTTAGATAACAGATAGTGGTTTTACCTGGTGAGTTCAAGCATTTGTGCGCGTAAAGTATTCTAATTTAAAGAAGAACAGGGAGGCTTGAGCTTATATATATATATATATATATATATATATATATATATATATATATATATATATATATATATATATATATACATATACATATATATATATATAAAACTGCTTCTGAGGTTTCTAAATTTTTAGAAACTATTAGAATACGCGTTAAGTATTCTAATTTACAGAAGAACAGGGAGGCTTGAGCTTATATATATATATATATATATATATATATATATATATATATATATATATTAATATATATATATATATATAATATATATAACTGCTTCTGAGTTTCTAAATTTTACCTAAACTCAGGTAACGTCTCTTTCAAAGGACAGCAGAAAGTGAAAGGATTTCTATCCCTTTCATGAAAACGCTAGAGGCCCCGACCGAGATCGAACCCAGACTGATGAGTGGGGGAAGCACGTGCTAACCATTAAACCAACAAGATGCTTATCTTTTAATAAAACATTTGGCAAAGAAACGTATTGGCGTTTGTATATTTTATACCTTTCTTTCAGAATTTTCATCTGAAAATTACGTTTCTGAGGTTAGACAGGTGATGAAAATAAAGGAGGAATCAATTCCGTTAGCCCGTTTTATTTTTGATTCGAAAATTTTAAACAAATAATAATATATATATATATATATATATATATATAAATATATATATATATATATATATATAATATATATATATAAACTTAACAGTATATTTGTGTGTGTGTGTCTAGACGCTTTTTTTTACTAGCCATAACTTTTGTTTCAAATCAAATTTAAATAAAAAGTTATTATTTAACGTCAAAGGACTTGTTAATCGATACACATTGCATGATATATTTCATAACTTTAGAGTATCACGATGTTTATAACAACGTATTCCTTTCCCTATATATTGACCTTTATTAAATGCTTATTGTAAAAGCTCTTTATCCCCTCCCCCTCTGACGGTTCCCTATCGATTCCACTTTGTATAAATGACCATTAATGGAATAAATGGAACAGACAGTCTAAAGAGGGGAAGGGGGTCAAATCGTCATTTTTATTTGAGCCCTAAACTCTCTGATAAGATATTTAGTTAAAATTATCCATTTTTTTCACAGTTAGCCTGTTTATTACCTTTTATCATATCAATCTATCTATAATGTTTAATCTATAAAGAGGTAATTTTCAATTTTGATTACGAGAATTAAATGTAAATTTGTTACAATTACGTGTAATATTCAGAGCAGAATAAATTTTAAATTAAGAATATTAAATCTTTACTTTTACATAAAGTAATACATTTTGGTAAAGTATATTGAATTGGTATTGTAATTTTACTTATGTATTACATGCATATTACGTGATAGCTTAAAATAACAAGTAAATCCGTAATTTAGAGATATCGGCTCAAAAGCATTTGTGATTCCCAATTAGGGAAACTATACTTAATCTCAGAGGTTTAACAGATTAATATAAACACTTAAACTAACTTAACCTTTTAATTTATACATATACAAGAATACACGCATGCAATACAGGTCCGTAGCCAGCTAGGGGCCAGGGAGGAATACACCCCCCCTTCTGAAAGAATTTCCAGACCCCTCTGACAAGGTAGATTTCAGTGGAATTCCCTTAAACAATTTGTGAATTTCGCTCCCCTGTGGGATTGGTTTCGCCCCCTTCCCCCGCAGGTTTTGGCTGGCTATGGGCCTAGTACAATAAAACAGGCAAAAAATGAAGAATTTGACAACATTCGATGCTTAGCCTCGTTGCAGAAGATAATAAATACTAGACTCTGACCCACAGACTAATGACCGAACGTGGAGGGTTAAAGTATCCTTTCTACAAGGTTGGAACTGATTCTTGCTGTTGAGAGACGCCACGCCACTCATCTCGCCAGAGACTCA
Organism: Microvelia longipes; assembly: GCA_018340805.1. Taxonomy (NCBI): domain Eukaryota; kingdom Metazoa; phylum Arthropoda; class Insecta; order Hemiptera; family Veliidae; genus Microvelia; species Microvelia longipes. The sequence goes on from JACMZG010000002.1 coordinate 39,843,328, forward strand.
ATGCTTGGAGATCCAAAGTCTGATACGGATATATATTATATATTCTTGTCTTTGTGTTGTGGATTCTTTAAGAGTTAGCCGTATTAGACTTTTGATCTCCAAGCATTGAGTCTCTGGCGACATGAGTGGTGAGGCGTCTCTCGACAGCAAGAATCAGTTTAAACCTTGCAGAAAGAATACTTTAACCCTTTACGTTCGGTCACTAGTCCGTGGGTCAGACTCTAGTATTTATTATCTTCTGCAACGATCATATTCTTTGCCTTACAGACATACACACACGCATTATAATATATAATATATATATATATATATATATATATATATATATATATATATATATATATATATGCGTGTGTGTATGACTGTGAGCAAATAATTAATAGCATAGAATAATAATAGGTTGTGAAGGTATACGAGAGCGTCAGACAAAAGGTAGGGATGAACACGGTGCTGGTCTCTAGCGGCAGCTCTGGAACTAAATTTCCTCACCAATACATTCTTCCCACTTTCCTAAGTTATTATAACGAAATCATCTCGATCTTTATTACCGTTATAACGACACGTTTATCAACTTAAATTATTATTATAATAAGAAAGGGATTAAAGAAGGTAGAAAGGTATAGGGTATTATTATAAAAATAAAATATTTGTATAAATCGGTAAAGTGCTACGAGTAATTAGCAAAAAAACGACAGGAGCGCATTCTCGTAGTTGGCATGGTGAAACTACTAAATTACATACTAGCGCTCCTGTTAATTGGCTACGGAACTACTTTTTTCTTGTCCGAATTAATAAATCCCGGGTCAATCTTTCTTGATTTATATATTATTTGGTGTGGGCATTCCTTTCCTTAAGGAACAAGGAGAATGTTAGGTAAATGTTAGGAAGACGTCTTTGAATACGGGCCGTAGCCTGCTCGCTAGCTAGGTGATCTATGACCTCTCCTTCACTATCACTATCACTGGAGACAAGAGAAAAGTTCAATGGACATGAAATGCGGTGGTTTTAAACTACTAAGCGTGATATTATACGACCTAATAACTTGTCAAATTAATAATTCATTTTCATGCGTCATGCTTATGAAAATAGACTAATATTTTATCCCTAAAACAATTAAAAAAATTGAATTACTTTAAGTAAATGATACGTTAGCGTGACTGCTATAAACCTTCCTCAATTACTTAATTATTTCATTAAGTACTATTACCAACACCTAAAGCTGCGTGTGGCGTGTGCTCCTATCTGTGTGTGCTGCGTAATGGCCAAGTCACATAGAGCAACCGCCAAGACCTCGTATATTTACTTTGACTTGGCTTATCCAATGATCTCACAACTTTTTACGCAAGACTTGACTCCTTTTTTGTAAGCTTGAAACTTATGTCTTACAAAAATACGCCATGAATTGTTATTAAATTATTAATTAGTTTCAGTATATTACATCATTATTTTATTACTAAACAGCACCAATTTCTTTAATTAAACATTAGATTAGATTAAACATTAGGTAAATTGCATAAAATATTCTTAGTTTTAAAGTTCTCTACTAGGTAATGCTAGTTGTCAAAATTTTTCTTTATACGTGAAATTGAGGTTAGTATTGCCTTTCGACTTAGGTAGAACATATTAGGCAGCAGAACTGCAAATGTTAGATGTTGATAATTTTTTATTAATTTTTACATCATCGTTTATTATATATACCAAATTTCAAGTATCTATCGTTTGCTGGAAGTGCCTTAGAATTTTGACGAGTGAGTGCCAAAACTGGTCAACTTTGAGCTCCTTATTGCATATCTCATTGCATTTGAATGGCAAAGAGATAAAATTCAGTAGAATTGGTCAGCTCAACAAGATCTATTATTTGCTATTAAAATGATATTTTTAATAGCATTTTAAAAATGCTATTAAAAGATACGAGGGTGTGAAAATAGCGAGATACTTCCACTAAAGGATGGTACGACAGTGACAGCTAGAAATGGCGGGGGCAGTGCCGTGTCCCCAGAATGAATATTATAAATATGAATAAGTCAAAATAAACAAATATGACATATAAATTGAGTTCAGTTTACTCTTATAGAGCATTGAGTTTTTATTCATGATATCTTACAAAGATATCATGAAGGATGAGACATCCCTAAGGATGTCTCCCATAGTGAAAGCGAAACATCGGATTCTTTCTGTACATTGACGTGGTCACCACCGGAAGAACTTCATGACAATAACAACGGAAGCCATGCAGTTTACCTCTACAAATAGCATGTAAACTTTTATGAATCTATGAATTGGCAATACTGGGCTACGTCTCCAGTGATAGTGATAGTGAAGGAGATGTCATAGATCACCTAGCTAGCAAGTAGGCTAGGTCTCCAGTGATAGTGAAGGAGATGTCATAGATCACCTAGCTAGCAAGTAGACTACGTACTTGTTCCTCCTATCTCTAGATAGGATATAGTGTCTACCTTATGAGTCCTAGTGCTAGCATTGCGCGAACAATCCACTGTAGAGCCTTGTCTTTACTATTAGTTTCCATAGCTTCAACAAGGAATATGACTGGCAGACTGTTTTTCCGCCCTCAAAACAATAAGGCATTGTTGCCTTATTGCACATATATACATATTTATATTTTATATAACTCACTGCACATATATACATATTTATATTTTATATAACTCACTAATGAGGTTATTTACCTCATTAGTTTATTTATAACCCTAATTTATTTAGGGTTATGGATATTTAAAAATACCTGACATCACACAGGCTCGGAACCAACGCCTTAGTGTCCCGTTCAAATGACACTTTTTAAGGATTTCCATCCCTTTTATCAAAATCCCTGAGGCTAATCATTACACTACCGGAACCACACAAACAATCCAGCTTTGAGTGAATTAGTTTTTTTTTTACTATAGTACAACACACGGCTAAAATCAGTTGACAGCGTGGGAAAATAGTATTGAGGAACCAATAAGGTTGGCTTGATTTGAAATTCAGAGCGTGGCTTAACACCCAGGACTAACCTCATTGGCTCTCTCGCATTATTTTCCTACGCTGTCAAATGATTTTAGCCGTGTTTCGTTCAATAATGTATTAATTCTGTCATAAAATTAAATTAAGTATCAATCAAATTAAAGCGTTAAACATCGACAATATTATAGGCGGATTGATTTTAATTTTTTGATGACTCACATACAACACTCACAGACAGACAGCATAATGAAAACCACTTCGATCGTCATAAAAGTGCCTGAAACGGATAATTTTGATGTAACCTCGTCGTAGGATTTTTAGGGTGAACACAACATTTTTTCCTATACCTACGGTTGTAGGTGAGGAAATTTTGTGTAATTTTTAAAACAATAGCCAAATAAATAGTGGACAATTTAATAGTTGTTCTATTGTCTTTACTTCACTACTTTAAGTATTAAAAGGTTGTACTCTATGATAAGATGGTTGAGTAAAAGTAGCTAAAGATTAACCTAAGCAGTGCGTGTTCCAAAATTATCAGATTTTTTAAAGGCTCTGTGTAATTAAAAAAATAAGTAAATAAATAAAGTCCCAACACTAAAAAAACTCACCGTAACATAAATTCTCTTTAAATAGAAAATCTTTGAAAAAGATCCCTTTATTATTCTTCAAAATAAATTTTGCTCTAAAAACAAAAGGGGATATCCTTCGTCAAGCTATTTAATAGCCCCTTAAAATATTGCCTTCAGCGTATACTTAAACCTATCCTTTAGATTTTAGGGTCTTTCCTAACTAAAAGATATATTCATAGATTTTGTCTCCAGTTGTATGTCAAACGATGCACATATAATGTTAAAATGTCTAAAGAATTATCACCTACTAATTAAATCATTACAGTAATATTCTTACGAATATTATGTTATATTTTTTGAAAAATGGTAATTAATTAAAATGATTGATTGACATTTATTTATGAGTAGTTATGAAACAAAATCTATGGTTATGGTCAATATACCTATTACCGTATAAAATCTGAAACGCCTTAGATTTACTGGTTATGCAAAGTTTGTCTAACGTTTATTTATTGCTGGTTTATAATTTTATGACGTCAGGAGTAAAGGTATTCTATCATACATGGTTATATAATATTTTCTACAAAACAGTATAGGCCACTAGGGACCAAATTCTTTAATCTACGTATAAAATTGAAAACTGTTGTTTAAATGAGAAAAGAGGGGCTACACTACAGCCAAACTAAATCTATACACAAACACATTCTTAATATATATAATATATAATATATATAATATATAATATATATATATATATATATAATATAAATATATATATATATATATATAATATTATGCTCCAAAATAATATAATTTGGGGACAATTATATCTTCTCCCAGACTATGCATACCTTTCAGCTGTCAAAAACGAATTCTGCGCTTAATTTGAGGTAAAAGAATTCATCCGTTAATAGTTTCGATACCCTTTATTTTTGCACTGGTTTCAGCCGTGTCATTAATAAAGTAGAAAAATTATCGTGTTTCTACTAAAAATCCATAACCCAGAGACTTTTTAGGCGAAAAAGTTTGGGAAAAAACATAATTGACATAAGCGAAATTATCTGGTCTGTCATAAAGAAAAACAGTGTTACAAGTAGGATTTTAATCCTCTAGACTTCGTAAGACTATACGGTGCTTTTTATGCTAAAATGAAGTACTGACGACTTTAACAAGGCTATATTTAAATATGCTTTGAGGTATGCATTTGATTTTGATTAAAGAACCGATTTTTGTACATTTTTATAACCAAATTATAAATATTAACTGTTTTCCTTCACTCATAAAAAAATCTAACCCCACTCCTCTCCCTTCATGACCCCAACCTCATAAACACATTTTAACGAATTTTCAAAGAAAAAAAAGAGCTTACTTCTTCGAAAATTTGCTAAAATGAAGTATAAGGAAAGAATATTATTCCGATTTTTTATTGGACTTGATTACATCCATCAATCTAAAGCTGTTTGCTCGTGATTGTATAATTTTAACGGTTTCACGGTTACAAAAATGACCGAGAAAATAACCAATAATAGAGGAACAAAGAAAAACGAAATAACAGATGATTTAAACTGTCTTTATGTAAAAAATCAAGAAAGCGTTACATTCTAGAAACTGGACATTGTGGAAAAATACCTTCATAATTAATATGTTAGACAGGTCAGAAAAATAACTGCGTTGTATTAAATAAAAAAATAAAGTAAGTCGAACTTACACATTATATAATATTACTATCAAATTTAATTCACATAAATATTATATAACCAATATATTATTAATATGTAACAAGGGAATTATAGCATTAGTTAGCAAAATTTTAACCAAAAAATTATCAAGAACCCTTTAATAATTACTTACTGTAAAAAGTAGCCTAATAATTGCTGCTAAAGAGATTAAGATTAACTTAATTATCAAGAATGTAAAATAGAATGCTCAAATAGAGTAAAATATAATTTAACTAAAATAGTTAGAATGAAAAGAATGTAAAATAGAGTATAGTGAGTAAGACATAGTCATTTTGGGGAAGTAATATGGCAGAAGTTTAAAAAGTAAAAGTAAAAGATAGTTTGAGAGTAAATAGGTAAGGAAATAATTAATATCTCCAACACAATATTTTGATATTCCTCAAGCCATATTTAGTTCTAGCCGTAATATCATTGGCCAAAGAAGGCCAAAGGCCTAAGAATAGCCAAAGAAAGCCATTGAATAAGTCGTTTAATATTAAAAGACTTAAAAGATTTTAATATTAATAAAATCTTTTTAATATAAATGAAATTAAAGATTTCATTAAATATTAAAAGTCTCTAAGTCTTTACTACTAAAAGACTTATTCAATGGCTTTCCTTGGCCTCTTTGGCCAATGATATTACGGCTAAGAAACTAAATTATATATATATATATAATATATATAATATATATATATAATAATATATATATATATATATATATATATATATTATATTATATTATATTTTTGAAATATATATATTAATATATTAAATATATAAATATATTATATATATATATATATATATATAATATAATTACGTTTTATGGGAACGATATCTTTCGAACGCTTTCTCGGAGCGAACTTAAATCAAACTTAAATCTCCAGAACCCTATTGTTTATGAAATATGTATAACGCCATTAACCCATATTAATGGCCCAACAAACATTTTAAAAAATTACAAATCTTCAATAAGTGCTCAAATCAAGCTGAAATTTTTTACACATGTACTACTTGTGTAAAACTATACATGTGTACTACATTCATTTTAAAACACGAAGCTACATTATATTTTACGATCTTAGATTTATACGTTTTTTGACTAATACATTTGAAAATTCGCTTATATCGTGGCCATAGAATTTTATCAGTGTCAAAAAACTAGAGGCCTTCGGCCTCTGTCGAATGCAAAGAGGAAGGCTTTTAGGTCTTCCGTCCCGAACAGGGTTTTTTCTAGGCGGGAATCGATTCTACTAGTTCTTGGACTAAATCTAAGATGATAAACCAATAGATCCATTTCCGCTTCGAATTCCTTTTCCTCCCTTTCTTCATAGGATCCTTTTTCCCATAGGAATTTGGAAAATAGCTTATGAATGCTACTTTTAAAACTAGTACTGTAATGTAAGAAACAAGGTGCTTCCGGCGGTAGGAAAATTAAAATAATATATGGAAGAATCAAGCTGCCAATTTTGTAACGAGGCTTCCTTCTCCCGATCACCAAGAATCATAAAAACGCATCGATAGCCACAGATGTGGTTGTGGTCTTGTTGGACTTAGAACACCTTTAATTAGCTTTAAAAACTATTTTTAGATTTTTTAATTCTGGAATCGTTTGAAAATTTAAACGGTCTTCACTTAATTACTCTAAAATGTCATTAATTCATCCTTTTCATAGGATTTGATTTTTCTTTTAATTTCGCGTTTCATCTAATTTCGGACACATCCAGACATACATAGCATTACACCAACTTTGTTTTTAATTTTTGGGACCCTTAGTGCCTGGCCAATTTAGAAAAAAATAGGTGTTGTACTTTTTCATACTTATATCCTTCCCCTTTCAGATTATAGCATTATAGTGTAATAAAAACTGATAATAAGATAAAAAAATAAATAAAAATGTTTGGATCGTAAAATAAGTATTTGGGATACTTCAGTATGATTTTTATCAGAACAAAAAAGCAAAATAAATTTGGTCTTCTGCCAAATGTGTTTAAGCCAATCTTAGCAACAAAATCAATAGGGTTTCTTCAATCTAGGAAGTTGAAATTATCTCACATTATGTCTTCACAATAAGATCAATTTGAACTAGAGCTTTAAAATAAAGCACTTGAGAATTGTTATTACAGTATTTTGAACAGACATTAAAATAAATAAATATTGTTATTGCAAATTTATTTTTCATATTAGAAGCTGACCAAAAAGTAAAAAAATATTACTCTATAAATATTTTTTAAATACAATTTACTTATTTATTTTATTTTATGATGTATGATTGAAAAAGTGTTACCCTGTAGAATCTTAGTTTTATCAAATGGAAGGTCAGGTCAAGTTTGATTTTAATATTAACTAAAGCCTCAATTAAAAGAATGAAGATGTTTCCACCGATTTTTCCACTTTTTGGTCAGTCTTTTTTAAGACTGAACAAAAAGACTTTTTCATATTACATCGACTTTGCTACGCTTACCCTCCCTACGTCAGACTCGCTTCGCTCGTTCTCAGAATGTACAAGTAATTACATTAATAGAGCAGTACCTCTTCGGTGTGTTTGAGTGTTTTCACAAAGCTGTCTGTCTGTTTATGTATGTGTAGCTGTAAAGCTGTATGTATTACATTATTAAAGTACGATGTTATCATCGTAGCTCCCAGTGTATTTATGCTAAAGAATTAAAACTGGGTAAAAACTTAATTTATAAAAGCAGTTGTGCTACCTAGAAAATAATTTTTCAAGATGTCATTAACCCGCAATAAAGACTTAATTTTAAAACACGGAAAAATTATTCGAAAGAATTGAGATTTAGTATGGATGTAGCCATGTATAAGACTAACAGGTGCGCCAAATTTCATCTCAGTCTCAGAATTAGTTTAATTTTTATCATACAACTATATGGAACGTTTTATTAAAACATTGTAAAAACATGAAATAAAAAATTCACTTACAAGGTACAAAAGTATACCTTTACCTAATAAATAAGTTTACCACGTTCCGTTTCAGTGCGACAAGTATTATTTACGTAAATATTTACACAAATCTAGCGGGCGATATCTTTATTTAATAATAAATTATTTATTTATCATCTATTGTATCTAGCGAGCGATGGGAACCCGTTATTCATTAATTTTTTATGTATTCTTCTAACTTGAGTTCCAGGCGCAACGCATTACTAGTTATATTTTAGTGAAAAATAGTACAATAATAACAAATTGTTTACTGTTTTAAAATGTGAGTAAATCAATTATACGTTATGTTAATGTTAAAACTAATCATGTTTTGTTCTTTTCTCTTTCCAGACGTCTATTTCCCACATCCCCCAATAGTTACTGCATATCTTAACATAAACGTAGTTTTATTTTAAACAAGTTCTTTATTGACAAAAGTAATATAATATTTATTTTGTGTGTACCGGAGCCATAACGTAGTTAATAATTTAAATGGAATAAAACACTTTCAAAAAACAAAAAAGTATAAGTTAAAATGAATGTAGCTATAAATTGATGTTAAATAATAAGCCGTTATTTAAAAATATTATAAGTATGTAAAATGCGCGTCTTTTGTGATAATTCAACTGCTGAGCTAAGCATTTTGTTTAGATTTACAATTAAATCCATAGAAATAAGTTCTTATATATAT
>JACMZG010000002.1:39854037-39974037 GCA_018340805.1 Microvelia longipes
CGCCAATGATGTATAATAACCTTAACAATCATGGAGGAGGTTTTAATGAGGTTCCACAGAGCCTCAAAATGATCCTCTATAGTACGACACACGGTTAAAATCATTTGACAGCGTGGGAAAAGAGTGATGAGGAACCAATGAGGTTGGCCTGATATTAAATTGTCGGCATGGTTTAACATCCAGGACTAACCTTATTGGCTCCCTCGCATTATTTCCCCACGCAGTCAATTGATTTTAACCGTGTTTCATATTGACATACTATAGTAATACATCTCTATGAATGTCCCGATTTTGAACCATTTTATCGCTTAAAATGATACTTATAACTAATTACTATTGTTACTAATTAATTATTTTAGATTAATTATTGAAGTTCCAGACCAATAAAGTACTTTGGGCAACTTGATGAACTTTGGGGCAAATGATTGTTTCATTTGTCCTTCGTTCATCCTCTATAAGTTATAAGTCATTAATTTTATACTAGCAACACCTCGCGGGGCCACGAGACTAGATGATGTTAAGATAGACTAGACTATAATTCAGTTGGGCCCTATTTTTAGGAAAATTCTATAAAACTTCACCAAGGGGGCGCGTAACTTGACAATCTTAAAAAAGAATCTCTATACTGAGATTAAACGGGGCCCTACTTTTAGGTAAAGAGATTCTATAAAGCTCAAACAAAGGGCCTCGTTACTTGATGATCTTATTACTAGCTCCCTACACTCGTCAATTTGTAATTTTTCAAGTGCTCCAACTAAATAAGCAACTGTAGATAATTAATAATTAAATAATAATAATAATTTATTATTCCACAATTACCATACTCTGCAAGTTCTATTTTTCCAAATTAATTTGGATATCATCTAAAATACTAAGGCCACAAAACTTCTTTACATATCAATTATCAGAATTGTGCCACGTGGTAGTTATCATACAATTTTTAGGTTGTGGATCAAAAAAAGTTAAACACAAAAAAATTAAGTTTATCAGTAAGTATTAATAAAGTTTCCTCTTGAGAATACCATTTTTAACGTAGTTTAAAATATTCGCTCTAAATTGAGAAGAATAACGTTAAAATATTAAAAAGACAGGTTAATTACACAAAAGTCTTTATTGTTAATATATAAATCACTAAGCTTCGACTAAAAATAGTCATCATCAGAGTTTTAAAAAAAATATAAATAAAATACAATTTACAAATGTAAATTGTATTTTTATTTATATTTTTTAACTCTGATGATGACTAATTTTAAGTCGAAAGCTAGTGATTTATATATTAAACAATAAAGGACTTTGTGTAATTAACCTGTTTTTTTTATATATTTTTTATAAGTCCACAAAAGAAACTTTTTAATGTTAAAATATTATTTTTTTTCTTGGATCTGTGTGTCCAACACTTTTTACTGACAACTTATTTACTATTTCTGAACATGGCAACACTTTCTTTTAAAATGTTTAAAACGAATATTTCTTTAAAAAATGTGACTCTAAAAGTTTGTTAACTCATTAGTAACGCTCAACTATATCAGTGAAATGTAACGCCTCGTAATATCTCGTTTATATCTCAATGATGTCCTCTTAACTAGGGCAATTAATTTTGACATTGTTGGTAGCAGTGATGGTGTATACGAAAAGTAATCTTTTCACTTTATATCCCAAATCAGGATTTTCACAAAATATTCGTTTCATATGTTTTCAAGACTTCCTGAATGGTTTTTGTCAAGTTGTCTATACGTGTGTATCAGTTACGAATGTATCTCCCAGTTTAGTTTAGTATAAAGATGAATTTGGTACCTAAAATCAATCTTTAGGTCTAGTTGTACTTTTCAGAAAATAATTCTTCTATAGCGGCATTAACCGTGACTTAAAATACAAAAACATCAAAGAAGAACTAAGGTGAGCGTTAATGGAGTTCATCTTAATAAAAGAGGAAGAAGTCTCTCCACAAAAATATATTTCTTTTTAGCAAAGCGAAAATTAGATATCAAAAATAGATATCAAAAATAGATATCAAAAATAGATATCAAAGATAGACTCATAGAGTCTATCTTTGATATCTGATCTGTAAGACTCATCTATCACCCTCTTCTTTATTCAACGGCTAGCACTGATGATGACCTTTGTTAGGTTGAAAGCGCTTTGCTAAAAAGAAATATATTTTTGAGGAGAGACTTCTTCCTCTTTTACAAAAACATCACGTAAAGCCTAAGGTCCCTGTTTTTGTATTTACTTTAATCACGAGTATTTGAACTTACTTTTAATGCAATCCTTGTGTACTCTACGCCCGGCTGCAAATAAGTAACTTTCGAATTCTCTCAATAGCTCCATTCCTATTTGTCCTACCTTAAATTTTACACAAATGTTTAACAATACTGATAAATTCTGGATCATTTGACTTATAATAGAATTCCTAAAACTTACATATTTTTTCTTATGAAAAATCTGATACTGCTGGACGCATTTTACAGACCTGAATTACCCGTGTCCTATTTGGTGAAATTCTTATGAAACTGTAGCTGTAGTTTAAGGAATGTAATAGAATTATTGAATTATAAGTGGAGATTTGCAGATGTGTGACATCAAAAAGATAAACACGATGAAGTAATTAATATATAAGATCTGAGGTCAATTAGGGTATAAATACTAAGTTCAATCGAGGGTAAATTTTGCACTTTCTGAAGAGAAGTGTTTATCTAGAAGGATGAATAAATACTTTGTTCTCACGCAGGGTTTGGCTGGGGTTCAAGCCCGTGTTCAACGCCCTTGGGTATTTTTCACCGTGAAAATATGGGTTTCATGGTTGAATCCCGTATTCCCATCCCGTTTCAAACGCCACTCCGGGGCGGAGGTTAATCCCCTAATAGGAGATTGAACACGATGTTCACCCCCCCTGCGTCCCTCCCCCGCGTCTGAAAAAAATAATAATTAAGTAAATACTAGACAAGATTCAAGGTAAATTTAGGATATAAACACTGGGTTCAGTCGACGAAACATTTTGCATTTTGTATCGAGAATTGTTTATCAAGGAAGATGAACAAAGTAAAAAATACTAGATAATTGAAGTCAATTTAGAAAATTAATATTAAGTATATCTGAAGATAATTTTTTAAAATTTTGTCACAGAGGAGTGTTTTCTATATTAACAGTACTCCCTTTACAGCCAGGACCCCATTTAAATGGTGCTGAATTTAATCTCAAAGTAAAATATCTCTAGGAAGATAAGATATATTTCAAAGTATGTTATGCGTTAATTCCATTTTGTAGCGTTACCGCCATAGAATGAAATTATGCGCGTCTGAACTTAATTGACTTCCATAGAATATTCGAGCCTAATTAGATAACGTAATCAATAATTAGTTATTATCAGAAAGTTCTAGGCTCATTGGATAACTTGAATCCTTCCGGAGTGTAAGATTCTTTCAGTTTTCACTGGATGGTACCCTACCTTTCTTTTTGACGGGTAGGGATGATAATACTAAACCATCTGACTGTTTTACACCAGTCCTAAGTCACTATACACAGCGACCGAACCTAGTTCTCGTTCTGAAGCCGGCCTCGTTTATATTCCCGGGTCCACTTTCATTTACTCTACTCTTTCTTTTGGAATACGCAGTGTTATCCTGTTTGATTTATTATACGAGTACAATAATATCAAGGTATGATTTTTAAAATTAAAGTTTTTTTAAAATTTTTGAGTGAAGATGTTAAAAGTGATTTAAAAAAATAATCACAATATCCAGATAAAAACACCAAACAAAAACAAATTTTCCAAATTAGTAATGATTTTACCACTCAAAATGAATTTAACTACAATCGAAGAATCAGCTACTGTCGATACTTGCTGTTGGATATAAATATCCCATTTTTATATCCAACAGCAAGTATCGACGGTAGCTGATTCTTCGATTGCTTCTTCAACTTGCGGTAAATACAACCTTTTGAATTTAACTACACCTGGGAAATTATTTCTCTCAAGTATGATTCAATACGTACATAAGAAATATATAAATCCACGCAATTATTTTCTAAAATAATTATGATAAAATATGTTAATCCATCTATTAATTGATTAATTTTCCTTATTTATACCGTAGGTATATAGAAAAGTTTGTGTTTGCATAAAAAATCCGAAACCGGGATGTCACCGGAATTATCCATTTTAGGTGTTTTAAGAACTTCTGAGTAGATACAAAATTGTCTGTCTGTTATCATTGTAGTTCCTAGTGTATTTATATTCTAGAGAGTTGAAACTTTGTACAAAAGTTAGTCTATAGCTGTAGTTGTGCTATCCGGAAAATATTTTTTATGAGTAATCAACCCGCAATAATGACTCAGAAAAAAAAATCTAAACGCGGAAAAATGTTGCTATCAAGTTGAGATTTGGCACTTATGTGGCCATATATAAAACTAATATATGTGCCGAGTTTCATTTTATAATCAGCTTTACTTCAATTGTTATTAAATGACTTGAGTACATTTGTTTTTTAAAAATTGTAAAAATTCGGAAAATAGTCTAATTGAGTTGGAGTTCGGTACAAGTGTATTACCTTTATGTAATAAATAAGTACACTAAGTTTAGTTACAATACGAAAAGTATATCTATGACTCTTGTAACTTTTGTTGGATCATAAAAGGTAATCATCATCGAGCGTGGTCAGTGCCTGGATGGATAACCGCTGGGAATGAGTACCTTTAACGGATGTATTTACTGTCTGTGGAAGAGTGAAGCAAGTCTGAAGAGATGTTACAGAGTAAATTTAACCACATATATATATATATATATATATATATATATATATATATATATATATATATATATATATATATATATATATATATATGTATATATTATGTTTAGTCTCCATTATAATTGATAATATTAAATTATGACACAGGATGGGATTAAATTATTACGTCCCATCCTGTGTCATAAATTAATATATACATATATATATATATATATATATATATATAATATAATAATATATAATATATACTATGATCTGTGAGTCTCCCCTTCAAAATAATCCACCTCCTCCTATTCCCCCTCATAAAACCACGTTTCTTTGAAACTTCGCTATAAGGTCAAGCAAATCCAGTCCGAAGTAGGGAGAATGAGCGTAGCGAATCCGATTGTTTATGTTGTGGAACAATATGTGTAGCTGTCTGACATTGACATGAGGGGGTTTTATGGCATTGATTTTTTCATGGGTTTTATTTGTTATTTCTTACACGTGCAAGACTCAGTTTTTTTCTTACACGAGACGATGTATTGTTTAATATTGTTGTTTACTATTGATGCATCTAATGCAAATTTGAAAATTCATCAATTTATGTATTTACGTAATTTATGCATTTCCAATGAATGTAAGAAAATTGTTTAAAACGGAACTGAGAGAGCATTTTATAAGTCGCAACATCATATATGGAACGGTTTAAATTGTTTTATATCTATCGTCTACTTTGATGAGTTAACCAATTAACTACCTAAACACTTAAAGACCAAACCACCTAATGATCTAACCACCTAATGACTAAACCCTTCACACTACCGCGGAACCTATTGCAGGTTATTATAGTAAGTGTTATACATTTTATAGAATTTTTATGTTAAAATAAATTCCCACTGAAAAAAATGTATTACTTATTGTAATTCATACATTTACAGATCTACATTTTGATTATAATAATTACATTCAATTAAAATTGAATATTTAATATTAATTACAAAAATATTATGTTGTTACTTAGAATCTATACTTTTTGAATCTATTTATTTTCACTGCTATATAGCTGTCTTATTAACTCTATGTTATTACTAAATGCTACTGTTTATTTAATAATTATTTTTTAATTATTTTATTGTTTTTATTGTGTATTTTTATATTTTGTAAACATTAATCAATTTTTATGTAATATACTTTTATTTTTTATTTTTATTAACAACTTTTTTACAAATTTTAATATTTTTATTAATTTATACAGTTTTGGTGCTCATTTTTACTGTTTCTTCGTATTCTTAATTGCAAAATTACATTACCTTTACTATATTTTAATGTACTTGCCATTTACTGTTGAATAAACAAAATAAATAAAATATAAGATAAGGAACTAGGTATGTGTTTTCTTATTTTTACTTATTAGAGGTATGCTTTTAATTCCAATCATAGACGTACGAAAAGTAAAGAGCTAGTTAGAAGACAGATTGTAGTGGAATTATTTAAGGTCAAACAAATTCTATTAAATTATAAAATATATAAAAAAAAATTGGATACAGGGTATTTTGGAACGTTTCCTCGTCTTATTCCAATGTCCATGTCCAATGGATGTCCATGTCCATGTCCAATGGATGTCCATGTCCAATGTCCATGTCCATTTCCATTGACATGGAATGTCCATGTCAATGTCGATGTTCGCGAAGCTCATCCTAACAACTTAAGACTTGCTTCAATCCTCTCCAGGCAGGAAAGATTAATTTATTTATCTACTCCTTGTATTGTAACTTCTACTTACAGTCTTGTTATCTCACACTGTAAATGTACTTTTACTTCCTAGGGAGGAAAAGTGAAAGTGTTGCCAACTTGACAGATTTTTTAATTAAAATTTTAGGAATTTTAGGAAATTTTTAAGTTTTTTTTCGGTGTTATGTTGGTACTACGGGTATATTCTCAATATAAACCCGCTAATGTTTAAATTACAAATATAGTATTACACATATTCTATTGACAGCTACAATAAAATAATGTGAAGATAGTGCTTTATTCTCTCTCTTCATCAGAGTAATTGACATGGTAAGAATAAACTAAACTAGCACAATAACAATTAAAGAGCTTAAGAATATATTAATAATCGAAAAATCAGCTAACCGTCGATACTTGCTGTAACAGCAAGTATCGACGGTAGCTGATTTTTCGATTGCTTCTTCAACTTGCGGTAAATACAACCTTTTTAATTTTAATATATTAATAGTTGTTAGTATTAGTTCTCTAGTCGTAGATAAAATTTAATATGCAACAAGGATGAAAGTTTTCAGCTCTCGTATTCTTCCTCGTCAAGCCTCGGGAGCCAAAATGATAGTTAACTCTCTCGGCAAGCCTCGGGAGCTAACTAGTTTATCTCCCTCGGCCTACCGGCCTCGTGAGCTAATGAAGTTTCCTCCTTCGGCGCTGCCTTAGGACGAAACTTTAACTTGGCCACTCATTAACCGTCAGAAAACCCTTGTTGATTATGAAATTATCAGTAATAATACATGTGTTGAATCTTAAGAATAAAAATGCAAAATGAATTGTTACAAAATTATGACAGCATCCTTACATAACTATAACTATGTAAACAATTATTTCTTAACAATCGTTAATAATTAAATTCAGAGTTGAAGAGTAAATTATATTACATGACTGATAAACAGAAAGGTAAAGGTAACAGTAATGTTACCTTTACTGTGATAGATTTTTTTTAAGTTGTTAAGCACTTTTTAATGTTTTTAAGTACTCTGTGATAGTTTTATGTAAAGTTAATTATTGTTCTGAGGATGGCCACAATGTTGGTTGAATAATTAAAATAAATTTGGTAACATATAGAATTAAAGCCAACCTTTATCTAGTATTTTAAAATGGAATTCTCTAAACTATGAAGTGCAACTAACGAAAAACTATTTAATCCTATAATTAGACATTTTTATCTCATTCAAT
Source organism: Microvelia longipes (assembly GCA_018340805.1). Taxonomy (NCBI): domain Eukaryota; kingdom Metazoa; phylum Arthropoda; class Insecta; order Hemiptera; family Veliidae; genus Microvelia; species Microvelia longipes. Next base: position 39,861,729 of record JACMZG010000002.1, read on the forward strand.
CATTAACTAATTAAGCATATAAGGTTTTCATAATTTTTCATAAGAATTCACGTTAAGGCTTTTTTTAATTATATAAGTTTTTTATATGTTATATCAACACATTTAATTACGTAAATAATAAAATAAAATAATTAGAAATTTAAGAAAGTTATTCGTCGAAATGATAAAATTATTTAAATTTAACTGCTATTTAATTAATTTTTAATAGACGTCTAGGTTATCAGTTTGCCGAGACAATAATTACAATGTTCTGAAGCTTAGAGTATTGATATTGATACTTATAGAGGAAATATATATATTTATATTTTTCTCTCTGATATGTGACGTGTTTACTTAAAAAAAGTCTTACTATAAATAAACGAGTAGATATTTCGACAATTTTACGATTTAGCTTACCGTTATAATTTTACAGGGTAAAATAAATAATAAGAAATGTTTTCCTTTTTAAATAAGAAAGAAAAGGATATAATAAATAATAAATAAAAAATATAAGTAGGAATAAACAAATTTAAAATATATAAAGAAAACAGGAAGAAGTACAACATTTAGATATGCGACGAACAAATATGACAATGAAACAGAAGTATGTAAAAATAACAGGTATTAAATTTATTTAACCCAAATCCATAAATATAGAAATCAAATTCACAAGGTTCCTCAGAAATTTGTTTTAAGAATAAAACAAAAATATTCCTCCGAATAAAAAAATTTAGCTTCCCTAAAAATTTGATTTTATGAATTCATTTCATTGCAATTAAAAACTATATAAGCCAAAATTGAATGAAAAACAAGCATGAAGGATTAAAATCATTGTAGCTTTTTTTTATTGAGACTTTCTTTTATTTAAAAACCATCAAACCAAGTGATTGGCATAAGCCAATTAACAATTAGTAACAATTGGTTTAAGCTAAAGCTTGCTTCTCTAGCATTGACATAGTATTCGTAAAGTAGCGGTAAGCTAACAATTCCTAACAATTATTCTTTACGTTTGAAAAAATCAACTTAACTGCAGACTAAAATGCTTTCAATAGACGAGTTCACTTTGAAATTTTATCGATTATTATGCAGATAAATACATTTGACGAATGTACGTCTTTCACATTATTGCCGACAATTAGCAAGAATTATAAAACTATGAGTAGTTTTAAAGTCAAACATTCTTATTACAAAAATATTCATAAAAAAAGTCGTTTTTTATCAACTCCGCTTGGGTCCTGATTCCAAATATATTATATGGCTAAGGTTTATAAATATAAATGCGTGAGTTTATAATCTTGCGTTTGGCACATGATAACGCCTGAAAAGGCAGTCAAAGACTGAAGGTCTCTATTTTTAGTACATCTTTATGATGTTTTAACACCTTAATAGAATATGCGAATTTTCAATAGAAAATGTTATGACCTCATAAGGATATATATATAATATATATATATATATATATATATATATATATATATATATATATATATATTATCATATATAACATCATAAAAATTTCTATAGTAAAACTCAAGCTTTCGAGTGCGTCTACACCCTTCAACAGGCAGAGAGAAACAATATATATTATATATATATATATATATATATTAATATATAATATATATATATATATATATATATATATATATATATATATATACAAACAGAGCCAATTTAAAATATGGTAAAATTATTTAAAGACATGATCTGCTGAGCGTTTAAAATATAAGTAACCATCAAAGGATATAAAACAAGTTATGATGATATTAATATGAAGTAATATAATGAATTAGGATCCGGAATAGCGTATTATTTCAAGTGAAAATTGTCCGTGAGGCCTCGTATGCAAGTGAATGACTAATACTAAGGAGAAAGTGAAATTCAAAAGAATAACCCGCGTGAATTCATCGCCAATACGTCACTTCATGTCTCTGCTTATTATATCCTAACACGGTCAACGAGCAATACGTACTAAGAGTTACTAGTTTTACGTACCTTCAGGGGAAAGAAAGAGCCAAGTTTAGATGAATTGCGGATTTAAAATCTTAATGCTAACAACAATTTAACAATTGTTTAACTAGCAATGCTTCCTAACAGTCCAAGAGCTAGGCCTAAAAAATTTCAATGTCCACTACTACTTATCTCCAAAATTGCTTTACTCGTCCTTTCCTCTGAAAGTACAACTTAATCGCCACTGCTTTATATACAAAGTGAAGGTATATTATCGCTCGAGTACTAGTAACACTTATAGTCCAAGAGACCTGAAAAAATGTGACTCATTTTGTACTACTTTAAACCAAATATTTTTGAAAATATATCTTTAATTATGAAGGAAAAGCATAGTCTGCCAATCCAGAGTGAGCCCTTCATATGAATGCGCTCGCACAAAATATTAGAAAACCGCACAAATTCCAGTTTTCTTGTAATAAGTAGTTCCTTGTAGGTCGTCTGCGAAACGTGAAGAGACCTTTCTTTAAAGCTGATAAAATTTCCTATAAAACGAGTGTTTTTCGTCAAAATCGGATAACTACAACTAAAGCTATGACATTTGTTAAATGACAAAAAAATGCTCAAAAAGCCAATATTTTCTAAAGAAATTAGCTGACTACATAAATTGACTTTTTTAGTGTTTTTAAAACAGCCATTACATTGGTTGCAGTCATCCGATTTTGATGATTAAACCACTCGTTTTATAAAATATTGTATCACCTTTAAAAAATGTTCTCTTGGTGTTTTGCACACAACCCACAGGGAACCACTTATTCCAAGGAAATTGAAATTTGTGCGATTTTCTAAAATTTTGAGCATGCACAACCATATGAAGGGCTCCACTCTGGATAGGCAGACTATGTTTCTCTTTATAATTTAAGGTATATTTTCAAAAATATTTGGTTTGAAGTAGTACAAAATGAGTAAGATTTTTTCAGGTCCGGCTCTTGCATTATAAGAGTTACTAGTACTCGTGCGATAATGTACCTTTACTTTGTATATAAAGCAGTGGCGATTAAGTCGTACCTTAAGAGAAAAGGATAGGCCAAGAAATTTTGGATATAAGTATGAGCTGACGTAACATTCCAAGATAAGTGGCAGTATGTGTAACATTTTTTGAGCGAATTTTTATCAATGACACTGATGATGTTCCATAAGGGTCATAAGACATTTGACAGTTCAGATGTCGGAATATATTACTAAGCTTCCTTCTTTACATTGGAGATAAGAAAGCAAATGCAGTCGCATTAGCTAATGAAAAACAAACATAAAAAGTATAAACCTCATCATTTATTTAATATTTTTTTAAACGTAAGAAATTGTTCTCTGACTCTGAAAGAGAAAGGAGATTCGTTTTACAGTGGTTATTAAAATAATGGATATTACAAAGAAATGGTTTCAGAAAGCAAATTGTTAATAAATTCCAAAATTTTAGTGAAACTTTTTTTTTGGAACAAATAATTTAAATATCTTATACAAATATATTTTTTTATATATATAAACCACAATTATGTCGGTAGCTAGCACAGGTCTCAAACGAAATGACGAGAAGGATCCCGTAATTTTTATTACGTTTTAATTATAATACAGGGAAGAATGTTGGGCACCTGGTTCTATAGAGATATATATACTAGAGGGGGCATAGCCTATCTCAATACATTAAGTGTCCTAAAGCATCATTTTGGGGCTCTCAGGGGCTCTGCGCAACCTCATCGAAACCTCTTCTAAGAGGTAAAATAAGGTTATAAGAAATCAATTTTGTCTGCTTCCTGCACATTGTTTGGGTTTTGATTTATATTTTCAGCGCTCTACTATATAATTCACTGTATTTTGTTCCGTTTATTTGATTATTGATTGTAGAAGGTGGTCAGGTTATTTTTTCGATGTTTCAAAATTCAACCAATAGGGCCTCTCTAGTAATATGGTCCCTCTATGCCTGGTTCCACATAACATTAATAACATCGTCAGTCCATTGTATATTTCAATAATTTATTATTTGGACACCATTAATTACACTTTATTTATTAACTAATATTTATTATTTGAAATTTGTCACAATGTTTGTAGAGTGCAAGTTCGTAGGGTCTGCAGAGCTTTGTTAGTCCAGTTTTTGGTTTGGTTATGATTGATGAATTGGCTCAGAGGAAGGTAAAAAAAGGAGCTACGTTAATCAATAAGTCACCCTTCTTTTCCGTTTTAATCTCACTTTGTTTTATATTGTATTATTATTATTCAAGACCAATTTTCTCTTAGTTGTTTTAGCAAATTTTTAATATATATATATATATATATATATATATATATATATATATATATATATATATAATATATATATATATATATATATATATATATATATATATATACACACATATGTATCTATGTATATATATATATATATATATATATATATATATATATATATATATATATATATATATACATACATATATCTATGTATGCACGAGATTTTTGTTCCTAGACGTTTCTATGGAACTCTATAAATTTTGTACACTTTCTCGGATCGAAATGAAGCTTGGTATAAAAATGAACCTTTTAATATCCTAAACCCTATATAGTTTATGAAATATGAGTGACGTCATTAACTCACAACAATGACCTCAACAAACATTTCAAAAATTCACAAATCTCCAAAAAGTATTTAGATCGGGCTGCAATTTTTTACACATGTTCTACTATGTATGGTTAAAGTCACATTTTATCATCGGCGAAAATTCCGGATTTATTTTTATTGTTGATTGACATATATAACATAATGTAAACAAACCAGGTTTCTTTACTAATAACTTTGGGTATTCGCTTATACCGTGGCAGCATGCCTCTAATAAAAATTAGTTTTATGACGAATTGATATAGGACAACAACCATGTGGCCGCGAAGCGTTCACAAGGAGGCGTAGGGCCCCTAGCGCTGACGCCACGTAGCGGCAAAGAGGCCAAAGGTCTCTTGTTTTAGTATTTTATGACGTTAAGGAGGCCCAAGCTCAGAACCCCATATCTTGATAAGGGGTTTGATAACTCCTGCACGAGTTTCCCCTTGCAGAATAAACATATTAAAGTTTATATATATTACAATTTAAAGTTCTTTAAATTGTACTGATCTATTTTCCATACAAAAGAAATATTTACTCCACGTAAAAAGCTTAATAAAAATTCTCCCAATAACACACATTTATTGACAAATATATATATTTCGAGTCCGACGCCTAATTATTTTCCCATTAGCTCTCGTCAAATATCTCTCCTTTCATTTAATCTTACTTCATCGATTTCAATTAATCAAATTGAATATAATCTAGATAATAGTTACATTAAATAGATAAATAATGTAACACTATTAATTTTATATTATCGCTGCTTCAAGGGGACGCATTCATGTCGACAAATTACCATTTATTGATTTAGTAATAAGGTAGAACGTATAATCATCTCTAGTATTTTAAATAGGGTTGGATATTTTCAGCTTAGACTAGCCGCTACATTAACGGCTTCTATATGAAGGTAAAACTTTGCAACGCGCTAACCAGTTGTTAAATTTCACGAAGGTTCGCCGAACCGTTTCAACTAAAACCAACTCAATTTGTTGTATTACAAATTTGTCAACGTTTCCACAAAACATGCCCTTCTCTAATGAATTGTACAATAACTTATATTACATAGAAATAATTTTAAGAAATATATTATAATGTAACAAATATATAAAATTAGTTAAATATTATTGTCATCAAAAACTCAACTATGTTGCGTATATACTAAACCAGCAATAGCCAATATTTATAAAATAATTAAGCCATCATCCATTAAGAGATCAATGTAGATATATATATATATATATATATATATATATATATATATATATATCAAGAGAGAAGTATATATATATACTTCTCTCTTGCAGAATATATATATATTATAAGTTTTAAATTGTAATAATCGTACAGGTAATACTTGTAGTATTACAAATTTTTTAAAGTTTCCACAAAACACGTCCTAGTCTTATTAATTGTACAATAACTTATATTACCAAAATTGAGGCCAATCAAGATTGATTAAAATACGTATATTGAACTTATGGTCCATCAATACAATAATTACAGTCTTTATGATTTCGCCAAACTTAATTATAAATAATCATTACGTTTATTAAATAAACGTAATTATAAAAATTTCATTCATGAAGCTTTATTATGCAGTTTTTATAACGATATGTTTCTCATGTATTAAAGTTATTAATGTTATTTTATTTTATGCACAAATATCTTTAATCCAAATAACCATTTTCAACGCTTAGGCAAGCCGAATTCTCAATTAAAAATTAAAACAGACGTTAATAAAAAGCATTTGTTTACGTTTTAGTAACGTTCATATTATAATACACACATCTAGCTTTTCTGTCTTCCTATGGAAGAAGTTTAGCAGAACAGTAATAAAAACAGAATTATAATAGGCAAAACCAATGAAATAATATCCAACTATAATATCCAGTCCACCTGTCCACATCATAAGTTTTTCACTCTTTTCTTTTCTTTTTTTAACGAAAAAGTATGGTATTTTAAGATTACACAAGCGTTTCGTCATGTTTTGCAAAACTTGGTAGTATCAAATAATATAGTAAATTTATGTTACGTTAACGACCTATGGTAGCGATAGCCACAAAAACTTAAATATAACATTCTGTAGATATAATGACTTAGATATAGACCTATTAGGCCTAAGACATCATTCCAGATTACAAGTCTGAGACTATAATTTGCAAGATTAGGAATTAATTTGATTTTAAGATCATTATTTCTAAAATTTAGATAATAGTCACTGGCAAGCCAATAGGGATAGTGTTCAAGGACATGGGAAATTAACAAGGAAATAAATTAAAAGATTGTAACAAAAAAAAAGAAAAGAGAAGATTACCCAAGAAAAAAAAACTTTAGAAGAAATACAAAAACTAAAACAAAAATGAAAATTCAAATGAGAAAAAAAGGAAAAAGAAAAACATGTTATGCGAAAGCGGTACATGTTTAGAAAATAAAGAGCTATAGCTGGCTCCAGTAAAATTGAAAAAAGAATCTTAGTACGCAATAATTAATAAAACATGAATAAGAACCATACAAATATTAATCAGTAAAAATTAGGTGTTACGTCATTCGATAAAAATAATTAATATTAATACCCAGCAATAATTAATAAATATAATAAAATTAAGTAATTATTTAATAATAATTATTATTTTTTTAAATTTACTTACTTACTGCGTTTACAATTAAATTACGCGTAATCCAATTAATGTGTATTTAAATTAATGTTTTTAATTGTATTTAATACAATTAGATCATTGGAGCCATGATTGTATAAATTGTATTTAAATTTAAACTTAATTATTTATTGGAGCCGTGAGATCATTGAAATATAAAAACTAGATGCAATTGAAATATTTAAATATTTGATATTACAAGAACTTATAAGTAAATAAGACTGAATTCGTAATAAGTAAATAAGATTGAATGGTATGTGAACCCGTTAAGGCTGAAGAAAGCATAATAAGAATAAATAAGATCATACTAATAAAATTGGTAAATGTATCATATTAAAATCAATATACTCAACATTTTTTAATATTGTATTTATTTGTTCAATTTAATTACCGTTTCAAAGATGTTGAAAAAACTATGTTTTTATTATATCGGTTGGTCGATAAATTAATCAAAGAAGTCAGTCCGCATTGTTAAAAGGTGCCTCCCTCAAGAAATATCTGATATACAGAACATTATAACATAATATAACATATAAGAACATTATATCTGGTATATTCGCCAGGAAAAAGGGGAATTAAATTAATTACATTGATTGATTAAAAGTTAGTAAGTTATTATATGGAGATGGGGGTTGCGGAGTTTGGCGCTTTATTAAATTACAGAGGCGGTAAACCTTCAAGTGAGAAGCCCGTTTGACTTAATCAAGGATTTTGAATAAAGGGGATAACTCATTAAAGAACTTTTCTGACCCCATCGATGTTGTATGAGATAAAGGAATAGCCTTACCTTTCCACGGTTATTGCAAAATAGACGCAGGAATAAGTCGAGTTGGCTTCTCAACTTTCTTCTTTGATTGTAGTTCGGTGTTTGTTGTGATTTTAGTTACCTTTGGTGCGTGTTAAATCAACTAAAAAAAAAATAAAAAAAAAAAACAGTTAAAAACAGAAAAAATATTGTTTTTTACTATTGTTTTGTACTCTTCTCAATAAGCAAAACAAAAGGAAACTATCGGGAGGTAAGTTTGCCTCCCGATAGTTTAAGTGAGGCTCATTTTTTTCACACAAAGTCAGTTCTTCATCAGGTAGTGCTTTCGTTTTTTCAAAAACATTTCCAATTAAAATTAATAAAAAATTTCATTTAAACACAATTCTTTTGTGATTTTACAAGACATTCCCTAGATTTTTAGCAAGCACGGTTCTTAGAAACCTTTTTTTCATTTTTAGCTTAGATCATGTTTATTTAGCTTAGATCATGTTTATTTACCTTAGATCATGTTTATTTAGCATATATCATGTTTATTTAGCTTAGATCATATTTATTTAGCTTAAATCATATTTATTTAGCTTAGATCATATTTATTTAGCTTAGATCATGTTTATTTAGCTTAGATCATGTTTATTTTCTATATAAAATAGGAATGTTCAATTCCAAGTATGGCAGCTCGTTTAATTTGCAAGAAAAATATTGGGCTTAATTAGAATTAAGGAGCCGAAAATCTGAAGTGTTTAATCTCCTTTCGAAAATAAAATAATCATCCTAATTCTCAGATTTAATCGATTAATTATTTTCATAAATTTTGGTTAATCGATTTGATTCCGTGATGAAAATTGTTATCTGGATAAAAAGTTATTATTTTCGATAGTCATTAAGACCACCTTGCTTAAATTATTTCCAGTTTCATTTAATTTTTATGGTGGGAATAAAAGGCCTGTTTGTAATTAACCTAGAGTTTGTAATGGAGTTATTAGTTGTTGAAAACCAGTAGTGTCCTGGAATTATAGATGATTTCTTGTTGAGTTCTTTTTTTAGAAACAATTAGCTGAATAATTTTAAAGATTAATAGAAGCAATGAGTATGAGCTCTCTTCTAGAACTCGCTCATAGAAGCGATAGAAATCGCTCTATTCTCTATACTAGGAAGGGCAATTAAATCTATTCCGAGAGGGAATGAATTGTCTGCCCCCCCCCCCAGAATTTGGAAAAATTTCTAATTTTACATGTAACAATAAGAAAAACAAATGTTTGTTGCCTCTCTTTGCACACTATAAGTCAAGTTAATTTGTACATAACTTTTAAAAAGTTGCACAAAAAGGTATAACTACTCTCTCCCATCAAGGGCCCCAAGAGTTTTGCCCAACAGGACAACACTTTTTACCTGACATTCCCTTTCCAGGATGACAACCTAACGTCGCCACTGACTTACTGTCTATAACCATTACAATGGCCAATTACTCGACTCTTACAATTTTTAATGTAATTACAAAACTGTTAATGTTCTCAGATTCTTTGGATTAGACCAAAATTTTATTAATTTAAATCTGCTCACATTATTAACTACAATTTTTGGCTTTTTAGTTAAAATGTGTAATGTTCTTGCAATGATTTCAAAGGAATTGATCTATAAAACATATGTTGTCATTAATAAAAGTTAGTTTATATGAAAATCCATATGGCAAAGAATAAGGTGTTTCGAAAAAGTTTTTTTTAAAGCGTTTAGCTGCAGGAAACTGATTTTAAAAACAATCGATACCGAAATTTTTGGGTTTTTTTTAATTTGAGTTAGTTTCCATGATTGCAAAATAATTAGTGCCCATCATCAAATATATTATAACTAAGATACTGAGTAATAGAGTTATCTCATAAAGCCATACAAGACACCAAAATCTCTCACTAGCGGACTCTGAGTCCGCTACATGACTCTGTCTAGAAGGTCTGATTGAGGCGTCTACATAGCATCTCGCCGGTACTGATGATGATCAACTTGTATAATATATACTTAACTTATTATATATATATATATATATATATATATATATATATATATATTATACATACACATGTGTGTGTTTCAAGGTAAACCTTGAATCAGGAGTATGGAGTATTTTTAGGAGTCGTTTTTCTAAGTTTATGTAGTGCTTAATAATTCATAAAATAATCGTATTATTTATAAGAGGAAAATAAATAATAAGATATAATAATATAAGATAAATATAATATAAAAGATTAGAAATAAAAATAAGATTATTAAGAATTAAAAATAAAATTATTAGAGGTATAATAGCCAGCCATGAATTACCTTTTTAAAATAACTTTTATATTATTCATGTAATGTTCGTTTGTTTATTATCTTATTCTTAATTTCTCTTTATACATACAAAAACTAAAGCCTGATACGTCATGACTTTTTATTGGCATTCAACAAGTAGTTGTTATAAAAACACATCCTTTTACTCCTCATTTTGCTCATAAAATATTTCGTCAAACTTACAATAACACGACAACGAAGCATTCCTTCTTTGAAACTTCTTTGTTTTTTCACTTTTATTTTCCATCCTTTTCTCAGTGTAGAAAACTCCTTTGTTTCATCTGTACATTCTACAATCGAAACATTGCATCTTTCGTGAAACACAAAATAAACACAACACATTTTAATTCGTAATTAAATTGAAGTCGAAACAATTTGATAAAACATTTTTTGCTACTATATTTTTTTTATTAATGAATTTTTAAGTAATCATAAATTTTATGTATGTATTTATATAGATATTGTTTTATATATTTATTATTGTATTTTGCCTACTACCGTTAATACATCGGAAGGTTTTTAAAAGAAATCAAAAAGATATCTTTCTATACAAATAAATCCACCAAATTCTTTTTTCATAGTGGTCGACACATTAAAAAATAAATAATAATGTATTTATACATTTTGATGTACTATTTACTATTTTGATACTCAAGCATTTAACGTATTTTAAATACGCATTTAACTATTTTAAACGTATGCCGTCGTTAAGGGCTATAACTCTCAAGCATTTAACTATTTTTAAACGTATGCCGTCGTTAAAGGCTATAACCTCAAAACTATTTTTTAAACGTATGCCGTCGTTAAAGCTATAACTCTCAAGCATTTAACTATTTTTAAACGTATGCCGTCGTTAAGGCTATAACTCTCAAGCATTTAACATTTTTAACGTATGCCGTCGTTAAAGGCTATAACTCTCAAGCATTTAACTATTTTAAACGTATGCCGTCGTTAAGGGCTATAACTCTCAGCATTTAACTTTTTTAAACGTATGCCGTCGTTAAGGGCTATAACTCTCAAGCATTTAACAATTTTTAAACGTATGCCGTCGTTAAGGGCTATAACTCTCAAGCATTTAACAATTTTTAAACGTATGTCGTCGTTAAAGGTTATAACTCTCAAGCATTTAACTATTTTTAAACGCATGCCGTCGTTAAAGGCTATAACTCTCAAGCATTTAACTATTTTTAAACGTATGCCGTCGATAAGTGCTATAACTCTCAAGCATTATTTAACTATTTTTAAACGTATGCCGTCGTTATGGGCTATAACTCTTAAGCATTTAACTATTTTTAAACGTATACTGGGAAATAAATAGTTTATCACTAAATACTAAGTACATAATAATATTAAGAATTTTTAAGTTTCAAGTTATTATCATTTAATTCTGAGCATCAAAGACGTAAAAATGTCTTTAATGCGTCGTAAATTATTGAGAAAAAACAATAAATACACAACATAACATTAATGTTATGTTTCATAAGAGATATTAATTACTTAATAAATGTCTAGAAACATGCATATGTGTTCACAAACGTACATTTAATTGCTTTTAACGAATAAATTACTTTACGAGCTAAAATAGCATAGTAAAAAAATAAATAACAAGTAAGAATTTATGTTAATACATTAAGATATAAAGGAATTACTTTTTAATTATTCATAGCCATTAAAAAAAATTGCTGCCAAGAATTTTAATTTATAAAATACGATTAATTGTTTTTATACACATTGTATTATTATTAAAATAAATAACACTTTACATGTTTGAAGGTTTAATTATTTGTATATTTACTATCTTAAATACCAAGGTGTAAAAGTTTGTCTTTTGTCGTTAAGAAAATGACGCTTATAAGAATTTGTATGACAGCAGAGGAGAGGTGAGTGGCGAAGGGAATCGATTCCTTTTGCCCCAGGAAAAAGAAAGGGTTCTGCGACAAAGCCGCAGGGCAGCCGAGGCGTGTTGTGACCTGAGTCCAGACGTCCCTGTTTACAAAGTAATAATTTAATCAAGTAGTCTATATTTTATTTGTATTTAATTAAATAAAAGTTTAATTATTTTTCATTTCTTTAAATTCCAGAATTAAATAAAAATAATGGACACATATTTCGAAATTATATTGCGTAATAATATTTTTATTTTATTGCATAATAAAGTTTAATTAATTGACTGTATATGCATATTACTTAATTTTTTTCTCATTAATTAATAATAGGGTATAATGTTTTTTATTTGTTTAATTATAGCGGAAATTTTATAATTACATAACATAAATTTATTTATAATTATTACAATTATTTGGTATAACTAATACAAAAAGTAGCTTAAAAACTTCCAAGGAGACAGGCCTTGAAATTGCCTTTTCCGTTTTTTTGTATTTTGCATAAATACAAAAAACATTAATAGATTGTTTAACCTTGTCAACAAAATGTATGTAAGTGCATATGAGTATGTATTGAACTGGTTTTTCTTTGCCGTTACCTGGGAAAATTGATTAAATATATGTATAAGTTGCGTTTAGAAACGGTTAGAAACACTAACTTGTATGCACAGGGCCGCACCCGTCAATAGTCAATAGGCCAGACATAAAAATATGATCGTGGAGCCTCAAATTGATTTATTTTGACTCCTTGATAAAGGGTTAGGAGTTTTACCATTTCAGATCAGGGAATTTTGGCCCCTGGACCCCTTGAAAGACCGGAAAGTGATCTCAAAATCAGTTTTTGTCCTACAGCTGTTTTCTATAAGTTTTATTTAAAAAAGTCAAAGGACTCTTTTTAAGGTAATAAAATTTGTTACAATTCGATATTTTAACCATAAACATATTGGCTTAAAAAATCGAGAATTATAACTGTTCAAATCTTACCGAAATCAAATCACTAATTTACTCCCTAAAACCTTTAAATTGTATGTTTTCCATGTTATCATGTTTACGATGCAAGCAGACAGTCAAACAAATTTTATAAAACTGTAGATAGTATAGAGCTATTCAAGAGAAAGAGATTAGCACAGCTCTCATACATCATGATTTAATGTTTGATATGTATACTGATGACAATGATGTATTTTTACAAAATTCAAGAAATTATTCAATTACTTGAATCCAAAGAGTGTTTAGGGTCTTGAACTAAACACTATCAAAAACAAGAAAGTTTTAGTCTATTGGCCGCTCCGCAAACTCGGCGTTTGAGGCCGTTTGTCGGCGCATCCCTGTGGTCTTTGCTGTCACATAGTTGTTGAACTTTGTCAGTTTGTCATATAACTAGTTTGTATAAATTTCAAACTGCCACGATATTCGCGTGGCAGTAGTTTCCAAATGTATAAGTAAAAAAGATATGATTGGTTTACATATGTTTTATGTGTCAATCTAAAACATAACTAATGCTGATAGTAAAATTTAACTCCTTATGTTTGTTATCTATACAAAGTAATACATGTGTATGAAATTTCAGCCCGATAAGACAATTTTTTATGTTTTGTACTGTATAAATTTGTTTGCTGAGTTATTATTGTTAGTTAATAACGTCACACATATTTACTGAATGAATATACATTTATAAAAAAAAAGAACAATCAAATAAAATTGTTAATAAGCACACTGGTCCTTGTCGGGCACAATAATAACTCAAAAAGAGTAATCGATAATAAACAAAAACTAAAGAATTCAAGATAAGTAGAGAAGAAAAATACGGGTCTTCGGCCTATAGCCGCTGTGCAGCGTCTCTGTGGTCGCTTCGAGGCTAAATTGTTGTTATGACTGGGCAATTTAAGGATGGACTAATCTATTTTGAGGAACTAGAATAATTTAGACAGAGACAAAACCAATTTGGGGAATTCAAAAAATGTTCGGGCAACAAGCATTAATTGCACTTAAGTATAAAACTCAATTACTGACATATAGGTACTAAAGCAAAACTACCTCATCATTTTTATAAAATTAAAAGTTAAAAAAAAAGGAAAGATAATCATATCCTTATAAAGAAAAGCATCTCGTAAAATTCTAATAAAAACACGGTGAAGATTTTTTTACATCGCGTTAAATCACTTTTATCAACTCACTTTCTACACTAGAACTCCATACGACTTTATCATTGTTATATATTTTCACGGGTACTTTAATACAGATTTAAAAAATGACGTAGAATTTATACAAAATACAATATATATTTTGTATCTTTGGTTTAGTGACTAGGGAGGCCAGTAGGTCAGACCGTTATATAGTTCCAAGGAGAAAGCATTTCACTCTTGTATGTATACTAAAGACAAAGTCGTTTCAAGTATTATCTCACAGTGTCCTTGAGAAGGTAGAAGAGTGGGACAACTAAAAATGATCCTATGATCCACCTTATGTTATTGTTTATTCAACATATTTAATATATTGATGATTACGTATGTCAATCATTAGCTTTGACATTAACGAATAAAAAATATAATAAAATACAGCAACAGTTTCAGATTACTCAATTTTTCTCAGATATAAATTTAAATTTGTTTAAAGCATTATTTCCTATTTGCTAAACGTTGACATATATATCTGTAATGATTTTGTAAAACAATAAATGAACTTTAGACTTTATTAACATTAAAGCAACTATCCCTAGACACTTCACTCCTGATTCCCTTATATAAAAATAACTTCTACAAAATTTTTCAAGATCCTTTAGTCCTTCGTCAAGGACGCTTGAGTATTTCTTTTTATTAAATATTTTATTAATCCTGTTCCATAGTATTAGTAGACTCACATAAATACATTTACTAGATATGGTTTCAAGCGAATTTTCACAAGCCGCTTAACCTCCTAATTGTATAAATATATATCCTAGTATATACATACATACACACACACAAGTAAACACGACAGGACTTACTGATACTGAGGACTTCAAAGTATTATTTAAAGGTTTCAATGAAGTCATTAAGTTGGGTAAGAAAATTTTGTTTAAAAATCATGAACAATAAATATATTATATATATATATATATATATATATATATATATATTATATATATATATATATATATATATATATATAACAGCTAAAAAATAAATTAAATATTTTAAGTACCTTTCCTTAGTTTACTGACAACAACAAATTTATTGGATATGGTATTCAGCGATTTTATATCACACTTCGACAGGCATAAGAGATAGTTTTCATGACGGAAATTTGAATTAGAGTTTAATTATTAAATATTTTCCGGTATGGAATAATACCGGTTCCATATCAATCAGACCAGAATTAAGATCTAAATGACTGAAAATGGAATAATATGTTAAGGAATTAAAATTAACTATTTATTTTTATTAGGTTACTTCATTTAGCTCTTGCAAAACAAATATTTGCAGGTACGTAAAGAAAACCATAAAACTGATTGGTTAGTTTAAAAAAAATGCTATTTACGTATAAAATGACCAATAAGGTGCTATGATTACTCGTTACCTGAAAAAAATATATTTACTTATTTATTATATTTATTTATATACGCTCGTGTTAAGTTGATAAATTTAAGAAGCCGCATATAAAAGTCACACTGTATATAGAGCTAAAATGCATAATCTAATAATACTGCGGATCTTTTTTATTGTCATTCTAACTTTGAATTTATTTAAGTATTTTTATTTAAATATTTAAAGACAATATATTTTGAACTTTAGATAAATTAGGTAACTGTCTGAGACTTAGTAATCCTTTAAGTTGCACTAATACTATGACACTGTGTGTGAGTGTTAGTGTATATAACTGTATATACACGAGAGTTTTTGCTGACTTTACTGTCTTTTAACTAAATAAAGGTTTAGCAAGTCAACAATGAAACCTTACAAATTATTTCGGTTATTTTTAAAAACTTTCCAGAGTAATATTGCAAATTTAATTCTATGTAACTTTTTTCAGAAGTAAACTGTTAAATAATAACTTTCAAGACTAAAAACACAGCAAAAACCTATTTTTTCATCGCGATGACTTAAACAGTCCTCGTAAAAATAATGCAAAACATAAAACATTAAAACTGTGCCTACGAAGCGGCCAAGGGCAAAACGCTTGGCCCTTGCACCTGGTCTGCAGAAGGGCTGTATTAAGTATGAGGCGAATGTCCATACTTCTATTCCTCCGGTTCATATTTTGTTTTTTTTTTATTGATTACAGGATATGAGGTTTCCTCGTATATTACATACGTGGAAATCTATATTTTTACGCATATATATATATATATATATATATTATATATATATATATATCTGTGTGTGTGTATGTGTTTTAACTGTCTGAGCTTGTTTACATTAGTTACTTACTCGAAATTAAAATTATTAGAAATAAAAGCGGAATTTAATGAAAAAGTATACTAAGTTCTTTGTATAAGAAACTCCAGAAAGAAATCTAACGCCTTAGACATTAAGAATTATAATTTAAAGATATAAAAAAAATACATTTATTATTCTTTTTTTAAAAAAATAATTAAGATAAAAAAATATAAAAGAAAAAAGATAAACAACTTAGTCTCGAAGTATTAGAAAGAAGCCCTTGGAGTTAGATCCCCCTGGATGGAGCAGAAAGCCAAAGCAGAATAACTCAAGTACCGACCTTTCTGAACTTACGAAGTCTTTCATCCGTCCGCCACACTTTTTTTCTTATAACACTTGTTATTTTTGTTTATTTTCAAATGGTTTTTCTTATATCTTGTTCTTTTTGAGTTCCTTTTTATCGTGCACTTTGATAAAAAGGAAATAAGAGGCGTTGAAGAGTGATAAATCTGATAAAAACTTTCAGAATTAAGTTAAAAATAAAGTTTATTAAGTGTTGTGTAAATGAATGTTAAATCTTTTAAAGTAATGTATATATTTTTAGAGATAAACTCGAATTCGAAGCTAGTAAATGATGTTGATTGCAGTAAGAGTGAGTGTGTCTTTGTATTATTAGTAAAAAAAGTGAGAGAATGTGTTTAATAGTGAAGAAAATTGTATTGCATTTTATTTTATTATCATTATAACTTCAGTAAGCGCAGTGGAATGTTCTTCAATAATAACAACACCAACAACGTCTTTCCACTAAATTTAAACTTTATTGTGCAGAGCCGGCTTTCGGCAATAATGCCATCTACAGTGCCGTGGTGGGATGTTGAGTCTTTCAGTTCATGGAATCTGACTCCCACCACGGCACTGTAGATGGCATTATTGCCGAAAGCCGGCTCTGCACAATAAAGTTTAAATTTAGTGGAAAGACGTTGTTGTGTTGTTATTATTTATTATCATTGTTTTTTTTTAATTTTAAACATTGCTAACAATAAATTTTGCTGACATTGAAGGAAGGGGTTTATTCTATGGAGAATGGAGATTTTCTAGATTAATTTTCATCCGAAAATTACTTTTAATTCTCTATTATATATAATAGAAAATTATTATTTTGTTATCTATAGGCAAAATTCAACAAAACTAAATAAAAAATATTATGTGCGATGAGAGGGTAATTAAAATACAAGTGCTACTGTATTTTTAAAAAAATTATTTATGGTTTTGGTTTTGATTATTTGACACCTACTTATGTTCAATTGGAAAGACATTGAATTGGAGCGCTCTGAGCCTATCAGTTTAATCATAGATTTCTTTAGTAATCTGGCAATGTATAGTAATTCTTCAGTAACCTCTTTAAAACTATTTAATTCCAAATATTTTTTTTTATTATTTCTTTTATGGAAAAGTCAAGGCTGATGGAAGAACATAAATTTCGGTGGAATAAAGTCGGAATGAATAATTCCTATAGTATGACACACGGCTAAAATCAATTGACAGCGCGGGAAATTTGAAATTGAGGGCGTGGTTTGACATCCAGGACTAACCTCATTGGGTCCCTCGCATTATTTTCCCACGCTGTCAATTGATTTTAGCCGTGTGTCATATTGTAATACCCAAACCGTCTCAGGGGGTCCACCTTCAGCGATTTGGTTGATCCAGAGCAGCGCTGGTCCCCCAAGATACTGGATAAAATAGTAAGCTTGTCGGTTATAATCGGTTAGACTTGAATAAGAGGGAAGTTGACAATCTTGCCGTATAGGGTTATATTTTATCTGTGTACCGGCCATTGCCATACCTGTTTTTTTAAGGGATATTTTTGGGTTGTTACTTTGTTTTGACTAACCTGCTCTGCCAATTTTACTATTTAATCAAGGGTCTTGATTAAAGGGGGATGACGCACTAAGTCGATTTGCCATACAAAAAAGTGGCCCCATCGAAAACCAAAAAATAGAGAGAATTCAACACGAAACACAAGTCAAAAACCAACTGCACATGCTTGGTACAAACTCCGCATGTTTACAATTTTTATAACAGCGCAGGTCTTAAATTTTAGAGGCAAACTTACCTCTCTATATGGTTTCCCATTGTTTATTGTTTGAGAAGGTTATAAACGCTTAAATTATCACTCACTGAAGTGGCTAAGTATAGTATAAAATTTAAAATTAAATTAGCACAAATGACTTAACAAGCACCACAAATGTAACAATCACAAGAAGCACAGAAGAAAGTTGAGAAGCAAACGCGACAACCTTGCTACATAACCTGCGTTTGGCGCTTTTTTTCATTATAACCATGGAGAAGGTAAGTTTGCTTCTATTTCTTTATCTCATACAACTTCTATGGGGTCAGAAAAGTTCCTTAATGAGTCATCCTCTTTATTCAAGATCCTTGATTTTAATAAATAGACAGATAAGTTTAGAATAAAGTCAAAACTACTTTTATTGGAGTACAATTTTTCAGTATTTCTTGTTTCTTAAAAATCAGTTTTTATAAATTTACAAAAAAAAACCTTTATAAAAATCAATCCTTAATAAAAACACTAAGAAACTGAGACAAATCTAGGAGAGAGAAAAAAACGGGGCCATAGTATAACAGATATATCAAAAAGCGAGAATAAAGAGGAATAAACAGAAATAAAATATTATAATTTATAGAAGGAGTGAAAAGTGCCAGAATATATTAAAAACAAGAATATTGTATATTGTATTAGACATGAGGAAGTGGAAAAAGAATCAATGAAAACTACATTTATCACATAGATTTTCTCCCTCGGCTTCCCTCAGCGGTTAAATCAATATTATATAAAACATTAGTCTTATTCTTAAAATATTTTCATACAGTATTTATTTTAGTCAGTTTTATTTTATACTGTTGTAATGACGTATTGATTTAGTTTATATTTTTGTCACATCAAAATGATAGACAGTAGAAGAGTGATTCAATTAGGAGGTTGAAGTAAAGATTTTTGTTTTTACGGTAGGTTATAGTCCGGGAATGACGTCATTGCAGGTATAAGTCTAGAGAAGTCGCGTGTGAGGTAATAAGAGATCATAAGAGCATTATATCTCTGTATGATAGAATACATATTTTGTTCGATTAAACGCTGTAAAGAAATTACTAATCAGTCCACCTTGTTTTGTCCACAAATGTTTTGCGAAAAGAAGAATAAATTATTGTTCTTCGATAAAAATAAGGAAGAAAATACGACCTTTCAGCCTACAGCTGCTCCGCGCTTTCCGAAAACCTTGCTTGAGTATAAATACTTGCAAAGTTCATTTTAAAATTAAAAAGGTTGTATTCACCGCAAGTTGAAGTAGCAATCGAAGAATCAGCTACAGTCGATACTTGCTGTTTGATATAAATATCCCTGGACCGGTTTCAGCATAACGCCATCATCAGCAGGTGGGGCAACACTCGAGCTCTCAACTAATAAAGTTATATCAGTGAATAACTTCTAGTCTCAATGAGCACGACGAGCCCTCTGAAGATCTTCAGAGGGCTCGTCGTGCTCATTCCAGGGATATTCATATCCAACAGCAGTGGCGTAGCCAGGGAGGGGCTGATGGGGCTTCAGCCCCCCCGAAATTTTTACATAACCTAAACCCGCAATAAATGTGTCAAAAAAATAAAACCTATAAAAAATATATAAAAATAATAAATTACATAACATATATTTTTTTACAATAAACTTAAAATAAAATATATAATATATAAAAAAATATAGAATGAATTAAAGATAAAAAATAATTTGAAAACATTGAACAATATACAATATATATATATATATATATATAATATAATATATATATATATATATATATATATATATATATATATATATTATATATATATATTACATATACAATTTTAACATTCAGCCCCTCCCGAAATTAAATCCTGGCTACGCCACTGTCCAACAGCAAGTATCGACGGTAGCTTATTCTTCGATTTCTTTATTTTACATTTCCATTTGAATAAATTAAAAACTGTTATAGGCTTATAAAATTCGAGTTAAAGAGAAATGCTTTATTTATGAAAAAAAATTACAGTGGGCTGTGTTTACAAGGATTGATTTGATGCACAATACGTACTGATCTATTACAATGACAATGTTCAGCAAAAAATAATTGAACAATAAATTTTTATACTCTAAGAAAAACCTTTTTCATAATCTGATTTCAACTTATTTCAGAAACAAATGTTTTAAATTCGGCCAATTAGTTTTAAGTATACAATTTTGCTTTACATTGGTTACAAAGGTTTCAACTTTAACTTTTGCAAGCGGCTGGACTGAACTCTTGACTTAGTAAAACTATAACCCTAATTTAAACCTAGTCTACATGGGAGTTCAATAGGGGGTTTCAAAGGAAAAACTTTTTCTATTCTCTTTCCTAATGTAATCTCTGGTTAAATTTTCCTCAACGGAACGTTTTGATGCATTTTTACGTAACTTTCATATTTTTTTAATTTTTTTTTTAAAATTAAAAATTATTGTAGAAAACTTTCAAAATTGTATGAATTTTTATCAAAAATTTATTAAAATTGTCTATGAAATGAATTAAAATGTTCGTCTATAATTTATTAAAATTTTTAATGAATATGTATTTCAATAAAGTAAAATGGCTAATCTTTATGAAATTTGCTATATGCGTGCTATTGTCGCTATAAAACATCGATAAAACCGCAGGGAACTAATTAGCGCTTCTATAGGAGCAATGACCCTAACAAATTGATTAGTGAAACCTTAATAGTTCGTCTGAAGGGTTTTTAGTTTCAACACTTTTAACCTTAAACTAATGTGAATGTTTCAAATGTTATCACGGAACGAAAAAATACTTGGAGCAAAGTTTTCACGAAAGACTTACCTGTGAACTCAACACAATCCGCATAGAAAAGGTCTCATAGTAATAGCTTTCAACCTCTGAACCTCATACACCCCTCATAACTTAACTCATAACCCCCTCATTTATAATTTAAAACTTTCAAACGAATAAAAACTAACTAAAATCTGTCTCGATATGTTTTATAAGCAACCCCATAAAGGTGTACCATGGAAAATGGTAAATTTATTTATACATACATACATAAAAAAAAATTTTAAAGCATACAAAATAAAACATTTTTTAGAAAAAAATTTTAATATGCTAAATACAAAAACAAAAAAAAAACAAAACATGTATATGTATAGCCGCATGAGCAAAAGCTTGTGCGCGGCACTGAGTCGAAGTTGCCTTGTTATTGTTATATTAATTTATATTTTCTATTTAAACTTAATAATATTAATTAATAAAAAAATAGTATTATACATTAGAATACTAACTATTTAATCTATTATAATTATTAATATTTTTTATCTTAAATAAAATAGACTAACTAACTATTCAAGAAAAAAAAGAAGAGTACAGTAAGACGTATTAAATTATTGTTGTGATATGTGAAAAATAAGAAGAAATCGAAGTTGCTTTATTTTGTTATTTTAATTATTATTATTTTTTTGTTTATATTATTACTGATTTTAATTATGATTTTATTAATTAGATAATTGTGTATTTATTTATATTTAAAAAAGTATTTGATTTAGCAAGATATCCCACTCTCAGTTGAGCCCGAAATAAGTATAAAAGAAGCCCTGAAGAGGGTTTTCAGGGCTGAATCCGAGCGAGGTTCTTACCATTTTGGGGTCAAACCTCACGTGGATCCAGCAATCTTATAATGAGAAAAATGACAAAATTATAAAGATAAATCTAACGCGTTAACACTAAAAGGGATAACTGGAATAAATGATAAAGAAATTAAAAATAAATAGGAGGGCTAAAATCGGTTAGAGAAAGGAAAACTTACCAAGACAAACCAAAGGGACTGAAGAAAGAGAAGAACGGGGAAAGTAATATCAGAATGCCCAACAATTACAACAAGCATCACTCCCAAAGATCTAGGAGGCAGAGGGAACATCCGAGGCCTCAGAGCCCCCCAGATATTCGGGGTAAAACTGTGAATGAGGCTGGAAAGGACAAGGGAATCAGAAATCGTGAAAACAATTTTTTTTAAAAAAAGAAAAGGGTGGGGGCAAAAAGGTTGCAGACAATAAGATGTATGCAGTAATGTTTAGTGTCCAAGGGAGTAACGATGTGAGTGGGGGGGGGGGGGGTCGACGACAGTGTGTTTTTAATTGAAAATACGATCCTTCTCTTTTACAAAGTTCCTTGGTTAAGGTGGACATAAATACCAAATGGTGAAAATATGTTATTTAAAAACGAAATAATGTCAAGAAGAAAAATAAGGACAAATACAATCAGGCAATAGGAAATACATAACATGCAAGAAATAATTATTATATTTGACTCTCTCCAAGCGTGTTTGGTACAAACATGCGATTTTTATAAAAAGTACCTAATTTCAAGTTTATAAAAAAAGTTCTTAAGAAATTAGTGGGTCAGATAGGTGAGAAAAAAAATATATTTAGTATTTTTTAAATGATGTATTTATTGATAGGAGAACGCGGATCCACCTTCTAATTAGTACTACGAGTTTTTTTTTAACGATTCTTTAATTAGTTATGAATTCAAATGGCTAATGGAGTATTTGTTTACAAAAGCATAATATTTATAATCAAACAACAAGTTATTTCAGTAAATGAGAGGAAAACTTCCTGTTCAGTTAAAGTGTGAATGTGTGACGTAGAACTTGGTCAGGTACGTCGAGAAGACGACCACTCGGATAAGTTCCCGACTAGGTCGCTACTTTCACTACAAGTCCCAGGGTCAATGTCTTACGCTATTCAACTCACCTGGTATTCGGCGTACGAATTTTGCCAGCTTGGAGTGGGTAAAAGAAAGAGCTTAACTCAGGTGGTAAAACAGTAATTGGGTTCGTCTTCTTTTCGGGACTGATTCATTATTTGGGTTTAGCTAGCAAGCTAGCTATGTTCGAAATAACTACAAAGCACATTAATACACTAACATGAAGTCCAGAAGATAATTGTAAAAATCATTTTAAGGGGATTTCCCGGAGGTGTAATAGGTAGCACAAGCGCTACAATTCGGTATCAAAATCGGTCGGCGCATCGAAAATTTTCATGTGAGGGTTAAAAATAATAACATGTGACGTCCTTCGAAAAAAACCGTTAAGGTTATGGTTCCGAGCCTGTGCGATGCGAGTAGTTCTCGCAAAAGATCTCTAAAATGAACCTGTTTCTATGCAAAATTTAGAACCTTTAATAGTTGCTTATATAATATATAAATATATTCTCGCCTTATGGGTTCTAGAGTCAGAAGCTTAGTCTGGCAATAGGGCACAGGTTGTTTTTTAGTTAAAGCTGTAGAAACTTAAAGTAAAGTCATGGTTTTTTTGTGTATTAGACGTGAGAATGCCTCCACTAACACTTATAAGGTAGAACATTATCTTTTATCCAAAGGAGATAACAAAAAGGGTAACAAATCAGCTCTCTAATGTTTACCATGCTGTTTTTTGCCAGATGGCAAATAAACTAATCCAACGAGTAAGTAACATAACCTTTTAAAACAAAACAAAATTATCCGTGACGTCACATCTTATTTTTAGTTCAATTCTCTGTCACTCAATACTGCTCGAACTAATTTAATTGACCGCCACTTATGAATTTGCCAAAAATTAAAAATTCAAACTAGCATCAAATTAACTTTTTGTTGAAGTAAACACTTTATAAAAGCGTTAAGTTTTGTATTACGAACAAATTAAAAATCATGCGTGTTCCTCATCTATTGATTAATAAATTTTACATTTTTCATAGCTTATTATACATAACAGTAATAAATTAATTCAGTTTAATTGCAACAGTATTTAGTAGAGTGTTAGTAAAGGAACCCAGAGGGCCAACAAGCCATTCCCTTGCGGCAAATTCAGAATCCTTTTCTTCTACCAACCCTTAGCGTTCGAAAGAAAAAACGGTTCAATTTCTTAGAATCCAAAAAAAAGGAGAACCTGAATTTCTCTTTAATAAATGATGCCACTCAAAGATAAAAGAAAACCTTTCCTGGAAAGGAAAGAAAAACTAAGCAAGGGCAGTAGATGGCTTAAAAAAATTCATTGAACCTTGGAAAAAAGGTACAAAAGTAGATGAATTAATGAAACTTTCATTATTTGTTTTACATTTAATTAACTATTCATTTTATAAGTGCGCACTCTATTCATTTATTTCTTAACTTATATATGATATTGATTAAGTTGAAAATTACTATACGAGTCTTTAAAATACTTTAATAAGTTTTCATTGATTGGAATTTATGATAAGCAGTAATAAGTTTTCATTTATTGGAATTTATGATAAGCAGTAATAAGTTTTCATTTATTGGAATTTATGATAAGCAGTAATTTCAGGAATTTATGATAAGCAGTAATAAATTTTCATTTATTGGAATTTATGATAAGCAGTATAATTTTCACTTATTGGATTTATATAAGCATTTAAGTTGGATTTAATGATAAGCAGTAAAAAGTTTTCATTTTATTGGAATTTATGATAAGCAGTAATAAGTTTCATTTATTGAATTTATAATAAGCAGTAATAAGTTTCCATTTATTGGAATTTATGATAAGTTTTCATTTATTGGAATTTATGATAAGCAGTAATAAGTTTTCATTTATTGGAATTTATAATAAGCAGTAATAAGTTTTCATTTATTGGATTTTATGATAAGCAGTAATAAGTTTTCACTTATTGGAATTTATGATAAGCAGTTATAAGTTTTCATTTATTGGATTTTATGATAAGCAGTAATAAGTTTTCATTTATTGGAATTTATGATAAGCAGTAATAAGTTTTCATTTATTGGAATTTATAATAAGCAGTAATAAGTTTCCATTTATTGGAATTTATGATAAGTTTCCATTTATTGGAATTTATGATAAGCAGTATCATCTACTTAGCAGCTCATCATCATTTATTATTTAGCACAAAATATTAGACAGTATAGCAACAGAGAAAACTGCACGAGAAAGGTTTCGGCTTTCCGCCTCCCAAAAAAGAGAGACTCGGTCAACAATGAAGACTCGGACAACCCCCATAATGATAATATGGGACATCTAAAAACCCCATCAAATTATCTTTTTTCATACTTAATGTCAAACATGCTCAATGCCAACCTATTTAAATTTTAGTAAAAGAGCTTCTTTGATTTTTTAGGACATATAATTTAAAACTTTCAAACAAGTTAAGAACAACATTAAACACGCTAAATGAACCGCTGTATAGTAAGTAATAAAGAACTGGATTCTGGCACGACATGTCATAACAAGACAATAAGAAGAAGGCATTGGTGTAATGAGTTGTCCGAGTAGAAAGAGTGGGTTTGCGACTGCATTTTACTTGGGAAAGATAGAAAAGGCTCCTTCCCTATTATTAAAGTTTCTTGATTTATGCACAAAACAGAAATATAAGTCTCCTTAAATTATTGATAGAACAAAGTAGTTAAGTTAAATTAAGGTTAAATTATGCTAAATTAGCGTTATACTCAAGTCGTTTTGATGAAAAATTTAACCTTTATTTCTTGATTTAATCAATATACTTTTAAAACCTCTGATTTCACATTTCATCTTCTATTCCTCCATACTATAACAAATATTCAGTAATGGTAATAGTTAATAGTAATGCCCGTTTAGAGCCTTTGGCCCTATCAGGAATAATAACCCTAGCGGGAAACACCTCAAGTGGTAGTAGCAACCGTTAAGCATTAAGTGGATGGTAAAGTTGGCGATAGCTTATTCGGAAAATAATCATATAATACAATACATTATTACATTTCCTCATTTATACCACGGGTATATAAGGAAAAGTATTGCGTTTTCACTAAACCTCCTAAACCTGGATTTTACCTAATTTGATCGTTTTTAATTAACTTTAGGTCTAGTAAATATTTTTATGACGTCATTAACAGCCAATAATGACTCAGCCAAAATTAGATAAAATATAATAACTTATATGATTTACTAGGATCTACGCTTATGGAGTTATACTGTATTTGTTGCATTAAGTGAGCTTATCGAGTCAGAACTGGCTTTATTAACCCTAAAAGCCCTAAATAACATAGTATAATATAATCGGGCGTCCTTTAATTTTATTTGCATTTCAACCGTTGCATTTCAATTTGTTCGGTTACTTAGAGCGGTCATATTAAGTTAATGGATTCGTTCGATCCAGTGCCTTTCAAAATGTTTGTCGTAAGCTTTTTTTCACTTATCCTCATTAATCCCGTTGTATATTCGTGATTCCACCTGAATTATCCGTTTCAAATGATTTAATACCTCTTAAAAGGTTCTTACCAAGTTAGTATGTGTGTTTTATCGAAGCTCGCGGAGTTTTTATGCTAGAGAGTTAAAACTTGGTTAAAAAATCAATCTTTTAGACCTATTTGTGCTCTATAGGAAATATATCACTTACCGTCATTAAGTACTCTAGTCATGGACTCTAATCATAAAGTTGAAAAATATAATCGGATTAATTTAAATTCTGTAAGTATGTCAGAGCTAAGTTTAATTTCATTATCATTATTTTAATTTTTATCGAATTGATTGATATGTAAAATTTAGAACAAAAATCTTTTAAAATCAAAAAACTAACCTATTAGATTGAAAATTGGCTTCGGTATTATTTGTCCTCTTTTAAAATAAACAAGTTTACAAAGTTGGTATTTATTGCGACTATCATCTACGGTTTTTATCGGATCGCTAGTGTTAAGCAGCTTCAAGCTTGGACAGTACCTAGGTGAGTAACCGCTGGGAATAAATCATAAATAAATAAATGTTGTTACAGTCTGAGAAAGAGCGAAGCATTTATCTTTCAAAGAATGAACGCTTGGATTAAAACTAATATTTCCACTCTGACGATAACAGGGAAAACTGATACTTAATTATTACTATTACTATACTTACTATTACTCATTACATACTTATTACTATTTCTTTACATTACTATTATTTCTACTTACTATTCTTTATCATTACTTTTTATTTATTTACTACTAACTACTTACTATTTATTACTTCTATATACTCACTACTATACTTATTTATTTACTTACTATTCTTTACTCATTACTATACTTATTTATTTACTTACTATTCTTTACTCATTACTATACTTACTTATTTACTTACCATTCTTTACTCATTATTATACTTATTTATTTACTTACTATTCTTTACTCATTACTATACTTATTTATTTATTTACTATACTTTACTCATTACTATACTTATTTATTTACTTACTTACTTTACTCATTCTATACTCATTTATTTACTTACTATTCTTTACTCATTGCTATAATATTTATTTACTTACTATACTTTACTCATTACTATACTCATTTATTTACTTTCTATTCTTTACTCATTGCTATAATATTTATTTACTTACTATACTTTACTCATTACTATACTCATTTATTTACTTACTATTCTTTACTCATTGCTATAATATTTATTTACTTACTATACTTTACTTCATTACTATACTCATTTATTTACTTACTATTCTTTACTCATTGCTATAATATTATTTACTTACTATACTTTACTCATTACTATACTTCATTTATTTACTTACTATTCTTTACTCATTGCTATAATATTTATTTACTTACTATACTTTACTCATTCTATACTCATTTATTTACTTACTTTCTTTACTCATTGCATAATATTTATTTACTTACTATACTTTACTCATTACTATATCTTTTTATTTACTTACTATACTTTACTCATTGCTATACGTATTTATTACTATACTTAATTATAAATCAAACGTTTTTCAAATTTTGAGGACGAGTGAAGCGAGTCCGTAGAGTTAACGATGAGCTAAGTAAATACGATGAGGCGAGGAAAAGTTCCGAGGTACCCCGTACCTGATTATTTAAAAAAAATATAGATTATTAACAGTATTAAAACAAGGCCACGCGAAACTAACATTTTGTGACTTATTGCTAAAGAACTTAATAATAATACTTTAATTAATACATTGTATAGGAAATATATCGGACTTAATGATAAAGATTATAAAATTAACTTACAAAGAGTAATTTAGTATGTTCCCAAGAGCCTTAGAGGTACATAAGAGTAGTTTAGTGTGTTTTTAGAAGCCTAAGAAGTAAATAAGAGTAGTTTAGTGTGTTTTTAGAAGCCTAAGAAGTAAATAAGAGTAGTTTAGTGTGTTCTTAGAAGCCTAAGAAGTAAATAAGAGTAGTTTAGTACGTTCCTAGAAGCCTAAGAGGTAAATTAGAATAATAATTATACAAGTCTTAAATGAAGTATAATATTTTTTTCCTTCCTTCCTTTTATATAGGCTTTAAAAATATCAATATTTTAATATACAGATTTAGTAAGTAACTCATCAAGTTAGACAGGGGGTCAAATTTCCACCCTATGGTAAATATGAACTTTTTCACGTACTAATTCATCACCTCCTTTTTGGAAACCTCCTGTAAGAGTGAGGTAAGGTTATAATAAATCAATTTTCAATCAATCAATCAACGCCTATACGCTATACGCTCGAATAAGACAGAGCCCTAGATAGGCAAACGCCTATACGCTCTACCACTAATAACACAGAGACCTAGTGAGACAAACTATACGCTATATAAGACAGAGACCTAGGAGCAAACGCCTATACGCTCTACTAATAAAGACAGAGACGGCAACGCCTAATACGCTCTACACTATAAGACAGAGACCTAGTGAGACAAACGCCTATACGCTCTACCACTAATAAGACAGAGACCTAGTGAGACAAACGCCTATACGCTCTACCCTAATAAGACAGAGACTAGTGAGACAAACGCCTATACGCTCTACCACTAATAAGCAGAGACCTAGTGGACAAACGCCTATACGCTCTACCACTAATAAGGCAGAGACCTAGTGAGACAAACGCCTATACGCTCTACCATAATAATACAGAGACTAGTGAGAAAACGCCTATACGCTCTACAATAATAAGACAGAGACCTAGTGAGACAAACGCCTATACACTCCACCACTAATAAGACAGAGACCTAGTGAGACAAACGCCTATACACTTCACCACTAATAAGACAGAGACCTAGTGAGACAAACGCCTATACACTCCACCACTAATAAGACAGAGCCTAGATAGGCAAACGCTATACGCTCTACCACTAATAAGACAGAGACCTAGATAGGCAAACGCCTATACCTAATAGACAGCGACCTAGATAGGCAAACGCCTATACGCTCTAATAATAAGACAGAGACCTAGATGGCAAACGCTATAACGCTCTACCACTAATAAGACAGAGACTAGATAGGCAAACGCCTATACGCTCTACCACTAATAAGACAGACCTAGATAGGCAAACGCCTATACGCTCTACCACTAATAAGACAGAGACCTAGATAGGCAAACGCCTATACGCTCTATAATAAGACAGCCTAGATAACGCCTATACGCTCTACCACTAATAAGACAGAGACCTAGATAGGCAAACGCCTATACGCTCTACCACTAATAAGACAGAGACCTAGTCTATAACAAACCCTATACGCTCTACACTAAACAGAGACTAGTGTGACAAACGCTATACGCTCTACACTAATAAGACAGAGACCTAGTGAGACAAACGCCTATACGCTCTACCACTAATAAGACAGAGACTAGTGAGACAAACGCCTATACACTCAACCACTATAAGACAGAGACCTAGTGAAGACAAACGCCTATACAACCACTAATAAGACAGAGACCTAGTGAGACAACGCCTATACACTCCACCACTAATAAGACAGAGACCTAGAGAGACAAACGCCTATACACTTCACCACTAATAAGACAGAGACCTAGTGAGACAAACGCCTATGCACCCCACTACTAATAAGACAGAGCCCTAGATAGGCAAACGCCTATACGCTCTACCACTAATAAGAACGGAGCACTTTAGAAAATTCAAAAAAGGTTAAGTCACATGAGAAAAATTGTAGATTTAATTTTGGATAAACATAGTTTATTCTAAATTTTTAAAAAATTATTTTTAAAATGTTGTTAAAAGAATTTTAAAAATTTAGAAAATTGGGAAACAAGAATAAAAAAAACTTACTGTGCTGTTAGGGTTTCTGGTTATTTACTTTTTTACGTTTTGGTCGCTTAGAGTAGTTTCATTGACTTCGGGCCGATTTCATTCGGTAAAGCACCCCCAATGAACGTAGAAAGTAAAACGTTTTAGAGGCGAAAAATTGTAACCATTAATTTTACTGTTGATGTTTTTTGTACCATGATTTATTTAAAATATTAATACGCCTTAATATGTCTACCAAAACCTATTTTTTCGTGATTATGAACCTCAGAAATATATTTTTGACACACTCCTGAGTCCAACTCCCGCCATGCTTCCTATCCAATTAGCGAATTATTTCAAAAGAAACTTCGCAAACTGACTCAGCTATGGAAGTTTTATTAAATTGCTTTGACAATGAATATTTAAATTTATCTAGCTGAACAGATAATAATTGGGTAGATAATAACCAAGAAACGTTTATATCTATGTTGCTTTAGAACATTTAGACTATTATTATGTTATGTGGTGTTTTATAGATTGTGTTTATTACATAATAAAAATTATACCCAATCTGTATGTATAACTTCTGGCATGCCGGGCGAATTTCCTTTGAAATGCGTGCTTCCGAACATGACTATTCATTTTTGCCGAAGTTTCCAGTTTCCTTATATATGTATTTTATAACTTGAGCAATAGCATTACTTAATCATTAATTAATTGGACTGACAAAGCTATGCGCATCCATCAGAATATGCAGTGCGCATCGTTATTTCCATTAAACTGGAAGTCATTCAATATTTCCAATAAATTGAAACTCAGTATCACTGAAATTGTAGTGGTTTTTTCCTTTTAAAATCCTAAACTTTTATAAGCTTTTAGGCTAATACATTTTTATATGGCTTTAATAAGCAAAAAGTGCTGTATTACAAACTCCTTACACAACCCAGATGTTTTTAGATTATCCATTTCGGGTTTACATATTATATATTATATATATATATATATATATATATAATATATATTATATATATATATATATATATATATATATATATTTATATATATATATATATATATATATATATATATATATATATATATATATAATAATTTTTTTCGTGATGAAGGGCCTTTGAAAATGATTTCGGACACACTCTATGTCACTCCCCCACAACAAGAGCCATAATCATTAGCATTTTTTTTTCAAAATTCGCTAAAACTTAAAAAAACTTAGTGTTTCAAGTAATAAACGATTTCACCCTTAGTTTTAGGGTGATTGCATGCGTTATCAACCGGACATAGCTCTGGTTTGATAACTTATCTACGCTGATAAATAAATAAATGAACCAAAATATATTGAACGAACAGAGTATAGAGACATACTAACAATAACTCTTAAATATTAACCACATTTAATATAATATCTTTTTGTTTTCAGATTTTAAAAGGATCAGAAGTCATCAAACCAACCATCTCTAAATCCAAACAACATCTCACAATGGATTCCGCTAGTTATTTACAAAGTTACGGCCAAAAATTACGAGGCAATCATGTCTGATACCGCCTCAATATCCTCACATACTTTATAGTTATTATTAATATTTAATACTTATTAAACATTTTTTAGTGATTTTAATTAAAATTAAAAGTACACGCAAATAAAGTACTTCAAATAAAATTTTGTGCACTGCCAAATAAATTTAAAAATAAATAATTTTTCATTTTGAAAACGAATAATTAAAGTTGTTAATTTGTTTTGTAATAATTAGGAATAAACTAATAAAATTAGTGAAACTTGTTAATTTAAATAATTAAAAGGACTATTTAAATATTTTTAAAATATCAAATAAATGAAAATGTCACCGTCTACGTCTGGTTTCGGCGATTCCGTTTCGGTTTCGGATTTTTACGTAGGCAGAAGTGTGTTTGTTACGGGCGGAACCGGATTTATGGGAAAAGTATTAGTCGAAAAATTATTAAGATCATGTCCCGGTATAAAAAATATATATTTATTGATGAGGCCAAAGAGAGGACAGAACATCAATACAAGACTACAAGAATTAATCAGCTCACCGGTAAGATTATTTTGTAATACTTTTTTACTTACTCTAAAAACTTAACTGTTTGATATCTAAGGGATAAGCGAGTTGTATGTTCACTAAAACACTAAAGGCACTAAAAATATCTAAATAGAGCATATGTACTTCTTTTTTCATTTAAAATGATAAGACATGCCAAAAGGCAGGTTTAGAATAGTTTTATCCTTTTTTTAAAATTGGCAAAACAAGCGAGTAAAAAGAAAAGGAAATTGATGGGAGAGTGGGGAGAAAACAAGACTTGCATATCTATGGGTGTCTAGAAATTTTACATAAAAAAGTTGATTACGCATAAAAAGGTATATGACTCAAATTTTTTTTATGGCTCAATATATACACACAAACACACACACACACACACACACACACACACACACACACAACATATATATATATATATATATATATATATATATATATATATTATATATATATATATATATATATAGTATATATGGGATTAAAAGCCAAGCGGATTTATTCCCCCCCCCTATATATAACATCATTAGAAATATTACTGAGTTCGGTAGCTCAGTGGTAGAGCGCTCGCCTTTCGACCATGAGGTCGAGGGTTCAAATCCAGAACCTTAATATGAGGTTATTCCTTGGACCGTACACTACAAGGGGGGGGGGTCATGAATTCAAGACCGCCTAACCCTGCCACGGTTTTATGTGGTTTCCTTAGCTGTTAATGCACAAATGCGGGGTTGGTTCCTGTCTCGTGCAAGACAAGTCTGGATTCACGTTTCCGTTGTCTTCAGCTCATGAAAAGTCAAGGCCCTGCTGATGAAGGTCGGAAGGATATACTTCGTATGTTAGAAAACTTAGTCAGTAAAAGTGAAGCCGAGCTTCGAATAAATGACTAAGGGAAGTGCTCGGTTCTCCTAGTAGCCCTGCGGAACGTTGACTTTAAGGTCAGGGCTAAAGAATAAGTTTTTGCACTCTGACGTCGGGGTTGCTTGAGTTCTATGTTGGGTGGTGCTGGACTAGCAAGAACGGTGAGCCTGACTAGAGGAACTGATGACATTGGTGAGACTGGTTAAACGAGGGCGGGTAAAGTGAGACTTATGTGATCTGAGGAGCTAGTAAGGCTAGATGAACTAGGCACATTAAAGATATAGTAGTGAGCTTAGCAAGTACATGTCCAGTGTGTTCTTTCAATGTTCTCTAGTTACTAGTTGACCGCTTTTATTGTTTCGCCAACATTGTATGTCACTTAGATATCTGTTTAAGAATAAACATTCGGTTTAGGTTTATTCCACCAAATTGGATGGAGTCATTAAATCAATATCTATACAAGAAAGACTAAAAGCAAGTCACAATCATATCATATCATATCACCATTTATTGCAAATTTTGATTTTACTAATTAAAATTTACATATTCTTTTTATAAAGCATCCATGCAAATCAGCATTGAGCTGACAAGTCACAATACCGAGAAGAAATAATTATTTATGCAAAGTGATTTTTCGAAACTTATATTACAGGAAAATATATTTGTTTTTGATTCACCAAACCTATTTGGTGCATACCTTGAAACAAATAAAGGCATTTAAATTTTAAAAAATCGGGTAGGCGTACCTCGGAACTTTTCCGTCTTTGCTCCGGACTCGTCATCAGAATTTACAATTTGCCAAATTTATACTGCAGCATGTCTGCGGAGTCGTTCTGCTCATCCCCAGTTAGTAAATGCATCCGTTTTATTTTCAGCGGTCACCCATATAGCACTGATCACGCTCAATGCTGCTTAACTTTTATGATCCAACTAAAATCCTGGATATTCTTGTTGTATTAAAAGGAAACTTAGTGTTCTTATTTGATACTTAAAGGTATATACTTGTACTAAATTTTAACTCAATTACATTGTTTTCTGATTGCCAAATCTCCATGCCAAATGCATCATTTTTCCGCGTTTTATGATTTTTCAAAATTTTGAAAAATCATGACGTCATCAATGACGTCATAAAAAAAAATATTTTCCGAACAGCACAACTACAGCGGTAGACTGATTTTTATAGCATGTTTCAACTCTCTATTTAAATATTTAATTTAAATATTTTAAAATATTTAAAATGTTAGGTGTTCAGATAGATGAGAAGCTTTTATTCCATGATCAAGTATCAGCAGTATTATAGAAGTTAAACTTTGCCTACATTACCCTGCGATATTTAAAACATTATAACTCACGTGACGTTCTTATGTTAGTCTACTATGGTTGGGTCTATTCACACTTGAAGTATAATCTTCTTGTATGGGGTGGGTGTCCTGAAGCAAGGAGAGTATTCGTAATGCAAAAAAGGATCGACTAATATTTAGCATCCCTAATAGGAAAACTGCCAAACCTTTTGTTTATTTCCCATCAGATGTTGACTTTCCGTTTTATTTATAAAAGAATCAGTTTGTTTGTAAGGAAATATCCCACTACTTTGTTCAAATCTAGAAAAGCACCATATAAAATTTAAGGAATAGTAAAGATCTAATCCCCTTACTGCAGGACTACTTGTTTTCAAAAATTCAGTAATTAATTTGTCATCTAAACTTTATAACTCCCTTCCAAAAGAAATAAAAGCCTGTGACTCATGTGAAAAATTCAAGCCAGCAGTAACCAAATTTTTAAAAGAAAATGGATTTTATCTGTTAATGAAATTATAAAAAAATAAGTTAAATGATTAACTATTAAAGCCATTTTAGTGTTATAGTTTAACATGTATTTTTTATAAGTATTAAGTTATTGTTGTGTTTTAGTTTTGTATTTGTATGACGTATTATATCTAATTATGTTAGCTTTTGACAATAAATTATTTTCTATTCTATTCTATTCTCTAGCATAAACACACTAGGAGCTACGATGATAACAGACACACACACATACATACAGAAAAACAACAGTGAAAACCAATCAGGTGGTCCTAAAAACACAGAAACGGATTATTCCGGGGGACATCCCAATTTTGGATTTTTTGCAAACACAACATATTCTTATATACCTACGGTATATATGAGGGAAATTAAAAATATATGAAGTAATTATTTAATTAAATTTCGAGCATACTTATCTCATATTACAATAAACACTAAATATATTATAATATACAATATACTATTATATATTACATATTATACAAATGTGCCATAATAATATAATACAATAATACAAAAATTGGAAATTGCCAAAATAAATAAAATATTAAATATTACAAACGAATATAGAGGCAAATAAATTATCGCTGAAGCTCAATAAAATAAGGCTTATATTCTTTTTATGTTAAGGCTTATATTCTTTATAAATGATTGCTTTCATGTAAACCAAGACTATATTTAAAAGGCTTTGTCATACATGAAATATTAATGGCCTACCTGTTGGGTAATAAAATAGCATAGCCCTCTATATGACATAAAGGAATTATATACGTCGATCGATAATTTTAAATTAAAATATGTATATTAAAGTATAAGTTAACATAAAATTTTAATTTACTCAAACTTGTTTATAATATTTGTTCAAGGTTTTGAAAGTAATTTGAATTACTAAAGTTAACTCTAACTAGTAATTATTTAGACCACTACTAGTTAGTAGTAATTTTAATGACTACTAAATATATTAACCAAAACATAGCAGATAATGATAGTAATTTGGGGGAGGTGATGGATCTCTTAGCAAGTAGGTTAGGTCGTTAGGCCCTTTTAACTCACTTATATAGAAGATATAGTGTTCTGTCTGAGTCCTAGTGCGGATTTTAGAATGCCCATCCACAGAAGAGCCATGTTTTTATTATAGGTTTCTATAGTTTTAACTAGAACATTTAACAACTAAAAATACAGTCGTGTGTTTTTTGCTTTCACACAACTTTTGTGAAAACTTTACTGCCAAACTAAGTTTTCTTGCTCTCAAGTCCGTAAGGCAGAAACATATTCGCGATTCAAAGAGATAGTTAAGGTTGGCAATACCAATGGCGGAAAAACGAAAGGGTGATCAAAAAATTTTTATCATAGGATTAGCATGGGAGCCGATAAAATTCTTCTTTTATTTATTTATTGTTAGTTAAATTGTGATAATTGTGATGAAAATTATTATAACGACCATCGGTACTAAAAAAATTGCAAATTTCGATAATTCCAGGATTTTAAATATAGAATCAGGCTCTTATCACAACAGACTTGGATTCGTTCGATTTAACCCAGAAATAATAAAACCTAAACGGATAATTTAAACAAACATTTTACAAAAAGTGAATTTATTGAGTTATTAATTATTTTAGTGCGTGAACCGCCGAAAACACCATTACGGTGAAAATCGGCTTCTTATTAATTTAATCAATTAATTTAAATACCTGTTACAACTAATTTAAACAATTTAATGCAATTAAATGGTAATTTTATGTGTGTGTGCAAACTAAAATTATTTAAAAGTAACATTAATTAACAATAAACAAAATAAAACACTATATTATGATCTTCATCTTCTTATCACTCAAATTAAATACTCGTGACAACCCATAAAAACGCTATATTTCAATAAAATTGTGATTCTACTGAGTTCATACGCCCTAAAATTAAATAAATTAAAGCACTTTGATAAAAAATTTAAAGAAATAATCGTAACAAATAAGAAAAACCAAAAAATTCCCCATAAGGACTTTAACAACGATCACCCTTTCGTTATCAATTTCTTATCAGCAACGGTGGCGCTGCTACGGACTTTGAATCGCGAATATATTTATATTTTATATATAAGCTCATAGACACAGGTTCATTTAGGGTCAGGGATCTTTTATAAGTGCCAGACGATTTCCACCCATCCCTTGAAAATCCAAGAGGTCCCAACCAGGATCGAATCCAGAATGTGTAAGGGCACACGTGCAAACCATTTTACCACTGGGGACCCTCAAACAAAGTAGATAAATATATGGCGTGTTTGGGGCCTCGGCCCCTGTCGTCTCACCTTGCAAAGCCCTGGCACTAAAAAATAAATTACATTTTAGTTCCATGGCCTGTTCCCACGCGATAAGCTAATTTTTAAATACATGCATCCAGTTCGTGGGCCTTAGGTCCGCTTCACGTGAAGTGGAGTATTCACGGTGGCAGACGATTGCCCCCCATTCCTCCGGATCCTCAAAAAAAAAGGAAAAAATAGAAGAAAGATAGAAAAAAATTATATATTACGTAAATAATAAGAAATCTTACACATACATACGTGTATATATATATATATATATATATATATATATATATATATATATATATATATTTATACATCCTGTCCACTTACACTTCTTCCATACGACCCTCATAAGCATTATTTTCAATAAAAAATTCGCCAAACAAATAAGATAGTTGATATTAAATACTAATGAAGACCAACATCACCATAAGCTTATAATAACTGTTAATAAAACTGATATAACTTATAATTATTAATATGTACAAATAATTACGAACATAAATAAATTTTAGAAATAGCTACTAATAACAAGTAAATTAACTTTTGTCTATCACCATAAAAAATAACTTAATATATAACTATAAATAAATATAATAACTAAATAAAATAAATATATAATAAACTATAAATATATAATAACTATAAACTATAAAACTAAAAACTATGAACTATAAACTATAAACTACTATACTATAAACACTATACTATAACTATAACTATAAACATAAACTATAAACTAAAACTAACTTAAACTAATAACTACTATAACTATAAACACTATACTATAACTATAACTATAAACTATAACTATAATAAACTATAAACTAAAAATATAAATATATATAACTATAATATAATAACTAATATAATAACTATTAGTTAGAATAACTGAAGTAATTACTTCACTCTCTTAACTTTGTCTTATTAAAATTAATATTTTTTATTTGCATACAGGAAAGTATTTTCAATATCAAGATAGAAAGAATAAAAACTTAATAAATTATTAATAGAGAAATAATAGAGTGAATGAAAAGTTTTTCCAAAGATCAATAATGAATAAGTAAACAAAGTTAATATTTAAACATAATTTATGGTCTTCACTTACACTTTAAGTTGTTCTTTGAATAATTTATATTTAAAGAGTAATAAATAGAAGACGTTAGCCCAGAATGATTTATTTAAATATTAATGTGTAACCTGATTTATATTTAACGCTGTAAAATTGCTCTAGCCAATTTGTTTTGATAATTTTTATCATTAGTTCATCTACAAGATCATTTTTTACAATAGATCCGAAATTCAAAGATCTTTTTCAATAATAGATCCAAAATGCAGATCTATAACGCAAATGTTTGCGCTTTTATAAAAAACAAGCAGAATAAATTTCACTGCTTTATTTAACGATTTCATTAGCGTTTTTCTTTGAAATTTCGCTGAAAATTAACTTCAAAACTTCTATTAAGTATAATATAAAATTAGAGGAAACATGCTAATGACCACGTTTCAGCAGCTACAGATCCCAAAAATGTAATCAAAATTGAAGTTTGTACGAATGTATTCATATTTTAATGTCTACATGTATACGGATGTTCTTTCTTGTTAACACGTTTTCAGACCAAACGAATTAAACCAATTTAAATGAAATTTAGCCTAAAAGAAGAAATCAAGGGGAAGCTAATAATCAATAAATAATTAAATGAAAAAAATAATTAAATGAAAAGTCTCTCCACAAAATAAAAAACTTTATTGGCAAAGCGCTTTCAACCTAGCTAGAGGCCATCATCATTCTCAAGATGCTATAATCAATATTTTTTATTATAAAAAATATTTATAACCGGCTTTCTGTTTGTAGCCGCTACGCGGCGTCGGCGTTTATTGCCAAAGATTTAGGTTTCCGGAGATGACCGTGTCAATATAGATAAAGAATCCGACGTTTTGTTTCCTCTTTCGGAGGGAACTTCTCTGAGGTATGTAGGGACATCATCGATAAAAACACAATGCTCTATAAAACTGAACTGAAGATTGGAGACAAGGGAAGCTCTATTCGTCTCCAATCTTTAATTCAGTTTTGTGGAACATTGTGTTTTCATCCATAATGTCCCTACATCCCTGAAGATGCCGCCCACAGTGGAAGCGAAACTTTTGATTAGTTATCTACATTGACGCGGTTACCAAACACCACTAAAATACCTAAATCTTCATTTATTTTAATATTTTTTTAAACAAACGGATAAAAATAACAAGAGGCTAATCTAAAATGTATTTTATATTAAAACCATATCCAACATGTTAGAAATGTATAAGGTGGTTCAATTCTATGTAAACAAACCAAACGCATTCGGAGGTAACCTGACGTTTTTATGAATGACGTGTGACGTCATTGCAGGAATCCGTATAGGCTGTCAACATTGAAAATTTACTATTTATTCCTGCAATGACGTCAATGCCGGACTATAACCTAACATGTCAAAAAATTGATTTCATTCATAAAAACCCTCCAAACCTCCTCACCTTATAAATTTTATCAGCTTGCACCATATCAACCAATCTTCGCGCATCACTCTCAAATAAGAATTATCCTCCATCACTCCTTTTACAATTTTGGTACAAAAGTAATCAATGAAAATAAGTAATTTAGTACAGGTTGTAAAAAGTAATTTCCTACAATTTGTAAAATATTATTGCATTTTATTTTAACTTTGCCTAAACAGTTTATTTAAAAACTCTCATATAAATTTAGTAAACAAGATTCTGGAGATAAGAAAATGGGAAGTTCTTATAGAAAGTATAAGGATGGTATTAATCTGAAGTAAACTAATAACTCGAGACCTTTTAAAGTCCTGGAATAAGTTATAGGTGTTGTACGAGTAGTGTTAGTAGGGTTCTCGAGAGGTCACACATCTCCTCAGATTTTCCAACCAAGGGCTCTATATTTACTGTATAACCCCCCCCCTCCTTCCCTACCCAAGCCAAGTGTTTTACACCCTATCATATCACCTCCACACTTTTTCCTTGTACCAAAATTTTTCATTTATCAAAATTCATTAATTGAATTTTGAATTATTAATGAATTGAATTATTATTGAGTTATAAAAAAAAACATTTTTAATTAATTTGGCAATTAAAAGTAATAAGAATCGGACCTATTTGGTGCATACCTTGAAACAAATAAAGGCATTAATATTTTAAAAAATCGGACACGGGGTACCTCGGATCTTTTCCTCATCGCATCGGATTCGCTACTTCCTCCCTACTTCCTACTCGCTTCGCTCGTCCTCAGAATATACAAGTCATTATATTTTACTGCAACACGTCTTCGGACTCCCTACGCTCGTCTTTAGATATTAACTACATCCGTTTTATTCCCAGCGGTCACCCATTCAGAAACTGACCACGCTCGATGCAGCTTCACTTTTATAACCTAACAAAAATCATAAATATACTTGTCGTATTAAAACGGAACCTAGTACACTTTTTTATTACGTAAAGAAATACTCTTATACCATAATTCAGCTCAATTCAAGCACAAATAATATAAGGACAAAACTTTTCCTTTATACTTACGACATAAATGAGGAAAATTAAAAAGTTCGTCTTATATTTGTTTATAAATATAAGATCCTTATTACCTCCAACAGGTTTAATTCGATCTAGCGCATCAAACAATTTGACTCCCCCCATGTCGCCCATCCCATCCCATTAGCGAATTTTTTCCCAAAGGAAATTAGCTAATAGATCTTTTTCCCGGCAAAACATTTCAATCCTTAATTTTACCGACTTTATTCAAGTTTAATGACAGCAAATCGAGATTATGACGTCATAAATACCTGGTTTTCAATAAGATTTTTGACTTCTTCAAGGTTTATTTTTGTACCATGTATGATTAAAATTTTATGCATGATGTGTTTATTTCTTCTAGAAATAAACACACAACAACAAGAATTTTTTCAAAGGAAATTCGGCG
This sequence comes from Microvelia longipes, assembly GCA_018340805.1. Lineage (NCBI taxonomy): Eukaryota > Metazoa > Arthropoda > Insecta > Hemiptera > Veliidae > Microvelia > Microvelia longipes. The sequence goes on from JACMZG010000002.1 coordinate 39,903,388, forward strand.
AATAGATCCTTACCATCAAAATCAATACTAAAATTATAATAACATTTCAGCGGCTGAAATATGTCTGTTTTATTGCAGTTAAAAATTGTTTTTTTGCTTTATAAAACGATACGAAAATAGTCTATTTTAATAGGCTTTCTCCATTGGTCAAAAATCAAACACCGTCACGTGTAAGCTCGACAATTTAAATTTCAAATGATTTATCTAGTTCAAAGACGTTAAATTATTCAAATTTTAAAACTTATAAATAATTTAATAGAAAGACCTTTCTAAAATAAAAGTATAAATTATGCTAAGAACTAGAAAAATTATTCCACTTATTTGTTTAAATTATTCTAAATATTATATCACACAAAATATTCTAAACAAAAAGGGGCCCTCAGCACCTTAGACTCGACGCGACAATATATATATATATATATATATATATATAAATATATATATATATATATATATATATATATATATATATATATATATATATATATATATATATATATATATATATATACAAATGTGTACATGACGTCATTAGCCCGACATTTAATTTTTGACATTCTGAATCGAACGAGACTTACTAGCAAGCTGATAAGAATTTGTAAAGTGAAATCAATTTTTTTCACGGTAAGTTATATTTCGGCATTGACGTCATTTCTGAAATAAATAGAGAATTTTATTTGTTAGCCGCCTATACACAATGCCTACCAATTCCTACCATGACGTCATATTTCATTCATAAAAAAGTCAGGTTATAACCTCCCAATGCATTTGGTTTGTTTACATCAAATTGAATTACCTTATGAATCTCTAACATGTTGACCTAATAGAGCTAATAGACCAAGAGCCCAGGGGTTGTATATTTTAAAATATACATTATGACTATAATGACCTCATGAGGTCATTATAGTCATTAAATTTGTAAGTTCGGTGCCGTATTAGTCATTTGCGCACCATAGAAGTAAAGAATATGTTCCTATATAAGGCGAAAGCTAACGAAACCAAAGCATTTTACTTAATTTTTTCGAGGGTAAATTAGAATTTTACTACCAAGTCACTTAATTATTGTTATATTCAAAGTCCAAGAGCTTTGACTGAAAAAAATTGACTCATTTTGGACAACTTTAAACCAAATTTTTCTGAATATAAACCTTGAATTATGAAGAAATAAATAGTCTGCCTATCCAAAGTGGAGCCCTTTATTCAAAATTTTATAAAATCGCAGCAAATTTCAATTTTCCCGTTGGTTGTGAAGAGAGCATATGAAGAGAACATTTTTTAAAATAGATAAAGCTTTCTATAAAACGAGTGTTTAGTCGTCAAAATCAGATGGCTACATCCAAAGTTATGGCTCTATCAAAAACACAAAAAATGGTTCATTCATGCAGTAAGCGAATTTCTTTGTCATAATATTGGCTTTTTCTGCATTTTTTTTCATTTAACAAATGTCATTGCTTTTGATGTAGTAATCTAATTTTCACGAAAACACTCGTTTTATAGGAAATTTTATGAGCTTTAAAAATGTTCTCTTAATGTTTTGCTCCCGACCTACATGGAACCACTTTTTGCAAGAAACTGGAATTTGGGCGATTTTCAAATATTTTGAAAATCGTGAAATCGAAAATCGTGTGCATTCATATAAAGGGCTGATTACATATCCTGATACACTCTGGATAGGCAGACTATGCTTTCCCTTCATAGTTTAAGGTATATTTTCAGAAAAATTTGGATGAACGAAGTACAAAATAAATCACGTTTTTAGGCCTGGCTCTTAGTGTCGCTAAGCGATGAAATTTAATGTTTATAATTGTTATTATTGTAAATTATGTCAAATAAATTAGTCTTTAATAAAGATTCAAACGAAACGGATAAACGAATTCAATTATTCAAAACTATCTTGAAATATGGTATCAGAGCGTGGTTAAACGGAAAGGAATTGATCGGAAATCGGAACTAAGTCGAACACGGAAAATTGAAACAAATGGAAAAGGTATGGAAATTATTATGGAGTTGTTGAACAATAAAAATCGAGTGAAAGAGGAACTAATAAATATTTTATTAACAACTACAAAAGCCATTATTCGATCAAGCGGAAGCAACAAAAATATTAGAAACTTTGAAACAGCTTAGTCTCGAATATGAACAAATTTGGAACTGTATTTCCAAATTTGTGGATGAAAATAAGTTAAAATTAGATTTAGACAAAGAAATTGAGTTGTATGGGGAAATAGCTTGTGACTGCATGGACGCGATCCTGGAATTAGAATATGTTGCAAAAACTGGCAAGAATACCGGTGGTTTAAAATTATTTATTGGATCGAATGAATATTTAGAAAATTACAAATTTACTAATGTAATCGAGACAAATAAACCTTTTAATGTGTTTACTAATAAGAATCAAAATAATTATAATGTTCCGGTTCACATTGTAAAGAAAAATTGCGACGTCGATGACTTGATATCAGAAAAATTCAACACGACGACATCAAGACATACATCAAACACAATGATTATATCAAATAAAATGGGAAAAATACAATTTTATGGAGTGAAAAAGGAAATTACAAGCAAGTTATACAAGATTAAGAGACGAACAAAACCAAAACGGACTATTTTTAAACGGAACCTGATACCGCATGAAATTGTTAATGGAACATATCGACATGGAAACCGAAAATCAACTCAAATATTACGCTTCCACTGCAAACAACCATTCAGGGGAGAGATTATCCTGTTGAGGAACCAAAACAAAAATCTGTTCAAAAAGAAACCGAACACCCCATCAACCAAATTTAAAAGAAAAATCTGCAACTCTGCTGACCTTTTTTATCCATTTTCTGCGTGGAGTCGCTAAGCGATGAAATTTAATGTTATAATTGTTATTATTGTAAATTATGTCAAATAAATTAGTCTTTAATAAAGATTCAAACGAAACGGATAAACGAATTCAATTATTCAAAACTATCTCGAAATACTTAGACTGTCATATTTTCATTCGTTTTGTTATAAAAAAAATATATATATATTTTTCCTACTTATAAATTTTGTGGTTGCCGCTCCCATCTAACTCCAATTTAAAAAATTGAGTCTTAATCCCTGAAAACTTCACATTGTATATCGTCCGGTGATAAATTATGTTTTTTTACAAAATTCACTTAATTAAAAAGAGATTTACTTAATTTAAATGTAATTCCTTGGTTCGGTATGTGCACGTTTTTGGTGTCGGGAGTGGGATTGAACACGCATATTTCGAACCCCCGGAGTTATCTACAAAACCTCCCTCGAACAAACCTTCCTCTTTTTCTTCTTCGACATCTGTGCTGCCATTACAAATTATTAATGGCGGGTATTGGGTCCGGGGTATTCCATCCCCCCCCCTCCGGAGAACCAAGATCCCCGGCAGGAAAAATTAAATGTAACACTCCTCTGGGGAGAAAAAAATGACCCCCAAATAGTAAAAATGGGTCTCTTGTATAAAAAAAACTTATCGAGATCCATTTTTGTAATTAACCATACCATAATTATACTAATAATTATTCTATAAATAATAATACCTTTATTTGTAATCACTATATTCTGATAATTTTTCATCTTGCTTTAGTTTGACATACATCATAGATTTTTGTTAAAAATATTTTTATCTTGTAGTTTTGAACTATGTCAAACGATAGCTTAGTAAAAAATTATTAGAATATAGTGATGTTTGTATTATTTTTTTTAATACTCAATGCAGTTTCCGAAGAACTGACTCAAGAGTCAGTTTACTGGGGCAGAGGCCATTTTCGAAAGGACCTTTTTTCCCCTTTTTTATGGATTTAATGTTGGTTTATGTAAAATGTTTCACCCTGTATGTAGGCATCGTACCATTAATGGCTCTATACTAGATTATTGGAAGTCATTATTGTGTAACTTATTGATATTATGTTATGTTATATATTAAGTATTATTTTGTGTAACTTATTTGATATTTTGTTATGTTTATTATTATATTATTATTGTGTAACTTATTTGATATTATTGTTATATTATATATTAAGTATTATTATTGTGTTACTTATTTGATATTATTGTTATGTTATATTAAGTATTTTATTGTTAACTTATTTGATATTATGTTAGTTATATATGAAGTATTATTATTGTGTTACTTATTTGATATTATTGTTATGTTATATATGTATTATTATTGTGTAACTTATTATTTTGTTATGTTATATATGAAGTATTATTATTGTGTTACTTATTTGATATTATTGTTATGTTATATATTAAGTATTATTATTGTGTAACTTATTGTATTATTGTTATGTTTATATGAAGTATTATTATTGTGTTACTTATTTGCAATTATATTTTTAAAAAATTCTTTCTAATTTGTTAATTTTACATTTCTTTTATTTAAATAAATGTATAAATAAAATATATGCATAAATAAACTTTTACAAGACATTAAAAACATTGTTGCCCCCCCCCAGTTAACAATGATTTTTACAAAAGTGTAAACCCCCATAATTTTAATATACCCAGGGGTAGTTCTCAATACGGTGTTCTTCTGAAAGAAACCTATATTGAAGTAATAAAAAAAATTCTGAAGAGCATAACTAAACCTAAAGATTAATAATTGTAGCAAATTTCAACTCTCTAGAATAAACAAATTGAGTTTATTATTACATAATAAACTCAATTAATGGTTATTACATTATAAACAAACCATAATAACAGATGCACACATGAAGACAGATAACGTGGTACAAAAATCACTTGAAACGCTAAAAAACGTAATGAAATACCGAGTGAAACCTTGCTTTTTAGAGCGATAGTATTACGATTGCTGAAATGCGAGATGAAATACGTACAATTGCTGAAAGGTGTGATGAAATACCGAGTGAAACCTTGCTTTTTAGAGCGATAGTATTACGATTGCTGAAATGCGAGATGAAATACGAACGATTGCTGAAATGCGTGATGAAATACCGAGTGAAACCCTGCTTTTTAGAGCGATAGTATTACGATTGCTGAAATACGAGGTGAAATACGAACGATTGCTGAAATGCGTGATGAAATACCGAGTGAAACCTTGCTTTTTAGAGCAATCGTAATACTATCCTAAACATATACAGTATAATTAAGAAAAGTAAAAATTTATAAAACGTATAAAATAACTTTGGTTAAAGTTAAAAAAAAATCGTTTATACAAAAAGCTCTTTTACAAAAGCTGACAGACTCTACTAATCTTTTCCTTTTTTCAAAAGGACTTTTCTAAATTTGACCTCTCATTTTTGAAAATCCAGTTGTTTTTACTCTAACTATATAATGCATTTGCTTATTTAAGCGAACTGGTTTGGTTGATATTGTTATTTATTTTTTGAAGGTCAACTTTTGGATTTTAGAATTGTTTTCTTTTATAAAATTGGTTAAGGCGTATTAATTAATATCTATAAAAATTGATCGAAAGAATAAACCTTCAAAAAAAGTTGAAGAAGAAAAACTATAAACAGGTTTATTGGCATTATTATATAATGTTTAATATATTATTAAACATAATCTGAATTAATTTAACTATCCAGCTCAATGAAATAATGGTGGTTTGAATAAGGTGATTATGTCTAGGTACTAAAACATTTTATATAAAGTCCTCCAAATCGTCCCTTATCCCTAGAAAAAAATATAAAATTGATTTTGATTGGTGAAGATCTCCATTATGGTGATTAATAAGAAAAGAAAGACACTTGAGAGACAAAATGAAATAACTATATTTCACTACTTCAACGTAGTATATGCATGTTTATCCTGTATCTACCAAGATGTTTATAGGACCAATTAGATTGGGATCTACGAGCCCCCATTCGGTGCTCCAATGCTAAATTTAACTATTCCAGTTGGAAGGGAGGCGACATTTAGCTGCGTTATTGAACATCTTGGTAGATAAAAGATTAACATGAATTGCTACGTTTAAGTAGTGAAATATAGGTTTTAACAAATTCATCTAGTCTCTTAAGCGCCCTTTTTTTCTTATTACTATAAAATCAGTACCCTAATAATCTGTCAACATTCTTTAAAAACTTAAAGTCATTCTGATCGATAGCGATTTTAAATATGGTTGGGGTTTCAACCTCAACCCCTCCTACAAAGAGTAGGAGAAGAAAACTCGAAAGAAAAGAGCAAAAGAATCTGCTAAAATGAATTTTAATTAAAAAACCAAATAAAGTTAATATGTCCAAGGGCTTCATCTCTAAATGGATCGTCCTATGATCGATATATTTGTTCTCCGAATCCCTTTTTATTAATTTTAACATTTATTAAAATATATTAATATTTTCTTTCTTTAAATAAATATTAAATTGAAGACTTCAGCTGTTACGCATTTGCAAAACAGCCAAGGGAAACCATGTAAAACCAAACCAGGATTAGGGTTGGCCAGCCTTGAATTTAAGATCTCCCAAGAGAACGGTTCAAGAGATAACCTTATATAAGGTCCTTCCCGGCTAGATATGAACCCTCAAGTTTCAGGTTGTAAGGTGAGCGCTCTACCACTGAGCTACCGGTCCTCGGTCCCTTACGTTAACAAAACAAAGTTAAAGCGTAATTTGCTGATGATAATACGCTAAAGTACTAATCCTAAAACTATAATATATAAATCAATAAAAGTGCAAATATGCGCCATATATACGCTCAAAAACCCATTTAACTCAATAGATATGAAACATGTGCCACTAGATTAAACCACATTAGAATTAGAAATGCATGGAAAGCGCCGCGGGTAAACAAACCAAGTCTAAGATAATTGCTTTCTATTCTTCGCCAAAACTCCAATGTTTAGTTTAAGACGAATTTTTCTTAAATAATGAATCAAAAGAAACGCCAAGGTAAATAGAGCGATGGGAATTTTCCTTAGATAAAATTAATTGTAAACAAAGAAATTGATTCCCTTTTGTTTCTATTTAGGTTGTATAATTGATAAGAAATTTCTTTCAAAATGAAAATGAAAAGGAAAATTTAAGGAATCAAAGACATTTGTATAAAATTTTTAATACTGTTTGAAGTTAATAAGCCAAACTACTGCATTTTCTCTCTTAGGAAAGCAAATACATAATTTAATACATATTTACTTATTTCGTTATCAAAGTTTAAAAGCCTTGAAAATAAGTGTTGAAAAGAATGCAATGTAACGATCGTCGTATATATGACGTTTAAGGAGTTATGGATTTTCACAATAATTTCATTATCACTACAAATTATTGAATTGAACTAAGAATATCAATCAGCAGTTTATTATCATAAATGTCAGTCTTACTTATTTTATAACGGCAGTTGTTAAGATTTGGTCAGAAAATGAAATTTAGTAAATGCATAAACATAATTTGTTTTTAGCGAATTTTCGTCATGAAAATGAAGCTTATGAGGATGACGGAATTAATTATGACGGAATGGTTATGTTCGGATGACGAAATTTTGTCTACGAGCACTTAATGCTCATCAAGTTTAAATTAAATTTAATGATAAAAAAATGTACTTAATCTACTTTTTGCGTTTTAAGTACTAAATGTGTCTCTAACTCGCATTGTAACTGCTGTTTCCCACCCTAGGGAGAGTAAGTAGAAGCGTATCGCATGTTAGCAGACAAAACTCAGGTTGATATTTACATTGGTTAAACGGGGAATCAAAAGTGGGATGGTGCTTGAACGGAATCGTTTTCAAAAAAAAGGATTTTTTGTATTTTCTGTTGAATAAACATAAATGAAAATCTTAAATATTTTTAGTGATATTCTTGTCTATGTATCAATCTATAACAAATATTTATTAATTAATAACATGCAAATATATTTGCATAGCTTTCCAAAACTTTTTAAGATGTACTTGCTCTCTCAACTCTCACTCAAAGAATGTGACAAAGTTGACCATTATCGTATCACGATGAGCTTTAGATGATGACTATTATAAACTTGATAAAATCATAAAAAATTATGATAAACTTGAAAATTGACCACTAATACCTATGAGCAATCTAAGTTTAAAATTTAGCCAAGACCTATCAATTATATTACTCAAATTTTGTTTCCTTATCGCCAGGCATGTTAGATTCTATAACATGAACATGCTAAGGTTTGGGCGAAATATAGTTATACAGAAACATTATCAACATTGTCTCATTTGTGCCCACTCATTTACTACCACACTAATTTGGAGCCCAATCATACAAATCATAAGAAAACAAATTTATCTATCTTGATAATTAATTAATATCTTTCTATTTTGCTTTCAGCTGTTCGAGAGACTTCGATCAGAGAGTAGCTGTTCACTTGAAAAGATCGTACCTATATTAGGAGACATAACCGAGCCTGCACTAGGTATATCACAATCCGATCAAGAACTTCTAGCCAAGACTGTTTCAGTGGTCTTCCATTCAGCCGCAACGGTTAAGTTCGATGAAGCGCTCAAATTATCAGTCACTATTAATATACTTGGAACTAAAAGGCTTGTTCAACTCTGTCACACCATGAATAATTTAGAGGTAATTGCAAGACAGTAATTAAGCAGTACATGTTGTCCAGCATATTCTTCTTAGGAAAAGAGTTTTAACCTAAGTAATGAATTACCCTTGCAGGAAACTTATATTACCTAAAGTTATTTTGTTCCGCTGTGTATATAGCTCTTTTTAAAATATTTAGTCTAAAGAATTTATTATTACCGTAAAAACCTTTTCTTTTATAATATTTCATTATAAAAGAATTTACTATATTTATTTAAAGGTGAGTAATCAATAAACCTTCACGTTTAATGTATTAGTTTACGCAATATATTTAAAATGACACAGTATAATTGTGCGAGAGACACCAAGGAAATGTAACAAGCAAAATACAATGCTACATCTGGGAGCATTCCCAGATGTAGCATTGCATTTTGCTTGTTACATTTCCTTGGTGTCTCTCGCACAATTATATTGTGTCAAATATTCATGTTTTGCAATACTCGGTAGTATCAAAATGATATATATTTAAAATGCTCCATTAAATCATATTCGTAGTCGATAAGACCGCTCAAAATACTTGAGCTAAGGTTTTTAGGATCCAATCTTGATACCGACGATAGTTTTTAATCGTCTATATAACTTTTGAGCTACCAAATAACTCTGCAAGCCGGGCGCTTAGTTTTTCTGAATTTTTCAAAGGAAATGGCCTGAATATTATGAAAATAGAGATAAACTCATGTTTAAATTTAGAAGAATAATGCTGTGCATTTCCGATTTTGGAATAATAAACCTTAGTTCTGTATAACAAATGGAAAAAAATATGTGGATTTTCATAAACAAATATACCGATCTACCTGAGCTGCTCAGGTAGTATAAACCGGAAACATAAGTAAACACTAAAAATTCTCTTTTTAATTTAGCAATGACGTCAATGCCGAAATATAACACCGTGAAAAAATTGATTTCACTTTACAAACTCTTATCAGCTTGCTAGTAAGTCTCGTTCAATTCAAAATGTCAAAAATTAAATGTCGGGCTAATGACGTCATGTACACATTTGTGTATATATATATATATATATATATATATATATATATATATATATATATATATATATATATATATATATATTTATATTATATATATATATATATATAATTTATATATATATATATATATATATATATATATATATATATATATATATTATATTATATATCTATATATATGTCGCGTCGAGTCTAATGAATTACTGAGCAAGAAAGCACGCATATCAAAGAAAATTCGCCCCGTTTGCGGAAAATTCGCTCTGGGCCAGAAAATTTAAAATTGGCTGAGTTAAAGCAGACCAAATAATCTCATTTATTGTTCACAATTAAATAACGACTATCAACACATATTTCGTAACGCCGGCTAAAATACGTTTAAGATTAGTTTAGATCAAACATTTTCCTACTTTCCATAACTACATCTTCTTCAATGAGAAAGAGAATAGGCCTAATTAAAGAATAAAAATAAATGAAATAGTATTTATACAAAGCACGACATAAAAACATTACTTGTAGGAAGCAGCGGAAAAATGGCTGACTATTAAATGGCTACTATTAGTTGAGAGAAACGGAATTAGAAGGAGAGAGTAGCTGTTATTTGGTTAGAGTTCTCTGGGGACAGCGATAGAGGGCTTGGGTGTATGAAAGCATTGATCCTTTTTTTCAATTAGGATTTATTTAAAAACATAATAGCGAAATTGCACTCTTTAATCCGACTGTCAACTTAATTGTTATGATATGAAGAAAATAGGTTTTATAGTCTCTTAAAAAGCCTTTCTAATTACATTTGTCTGAATACTTTTACCTTTTAAGAGGAAGAAAATTGATAAGGATTAGAAACAATGCCTTCTTTAATAACCAATAATATCGGCATTATCCTCGAAATCACCGAGTTTTCTTTCTACTTGGGAAAATTTCAGAGGCCTTACTTACTATTGATGGATTAATGCTTAATCCATCCATAAGATGTGCTCTAACCGAAATAGTGTTCTGCCTGAAGTAATGTGAATAACGGTTCTAGGCTAGGTTCAAGGGGTTTCGCGGAGTGAGTTTTAGTTGGTATGAGGCAGACCCTGAGTCCAACACTGTTGACAGACCGCTGTCATCGTGCGTAAATGCATTTCTCTCTCTTTTTTGGGAACATTTTTCCAGCAAGAAAAATTTTGCCAAAAAAAACGAAATAGTATTCTGACCTACAACGTGTTGTAGTAAGTAACTAAGGCCCCACATAAGTGGGCTCCATACGAGTGTTTGAACAAGAGGTTCCCCTCTACTTCTGCAATCTATCTAGTCCATCTCTAAAACGAATAGTATAGATTTAGTTCGCTGGTATTTTTCAGATGCCACAAAAATGCAGTATTATTTTAAATCGTTTACTGAATATTTAGTGATACTATATTATTTGTTTCGCTGGCTCATTTATATTATTAGACATGTTTCATATCACACCCAAAACTCATTTACTACGAACTATACATACAGCGTATTTTAACAGGTGATCGTATTCTATAAGCATATAATACGGTCCGATTCTTGCACCGTATTTGTTTAGTCAATCGAGTCAGAAAAAGTCGATCGCGCGAACCATCATTTATTGTGATGGTTCACTCGGGTTATAAGAGGGTTATAATATTTGAAAACTCTATTATTTAAGTGAATTGTTAGACGAAAAGGTTATACGTTAAATACAATCGCTTCTCAAGGTACATACGGGGATGTAGACTAGATCCTACCTCCTTGTTTTAGCATAATAATAATAATGCCCGTTTTAGAGCCTGCGGGAACCACCTCGGGGGGGTCACATCGACTATGCTCAAAGTAAAGCTAAAGCTGGCGAAACCTTTTTACATCAAATTCTATTCATAAAAACTGAGAGCATAGCCCGGGCTGTGAACTCCGAACCTCCGGTGCCGAAGTCTAGTACTATACGACCGCGGCTACGGAGGCAGAATTGTTTCAGCATATCCGACAGGATTCACTCCGCATAGTTCTTAGAAGCGTATCGGGGATGTAGACTAGATCCTATCTCCTTGTTCTAGCATATCCGTCGGGATTCACTCCGCACGGTTCTTACAGCTTATTTAACCGTATTTTAACATAATCCGCAGATTTAGTATGTGTGTACTTAGTAATTATTTATAGAAAACATACTTCTTTTATAAATCTCCGTATAAATGAGGAAGAGCAAAATCAGTTTTTTAGAATGACCAAGAATGCTTCTATTAAAAATACATAAGAATAGAAAGCGCAAGTTTAAACAGCTTCGAAACTTAACGTTAACTCTTCATCTTCATTACTAAATCTCTTGAAAGTTTCATTAACAACACTCGACTCATTTCGGGTAAATCTAAAAACAAAGGTGTCCTTCATCAAAAGTTTCCATCTTAATCAAAACATTCCTTTACAGTCCTCAGCTCCTTTTCCTTTCTAGATCTGGGTAGACCAAGTTCGAAACCACTAAATGGCAATAAGACCAAATATAAAGGATTAACGTTTTCTTATCAGTAATCATCTTTATCTAAGCTTCTTAAGAGCTAGTTTCTGCTTTTACTCTTGTTTAAGCATCTGATAAATTACTGTCTTCTTTTATACATCATTTGGAGCTGGTAGCTTAAGCTTTATTTAATAAATGAAAACCTCCATTAAGCAAATTATAACTGTAAATTTATTTACTTTTTCTTTAAAGTGAGTTAAAGTTAATAATTTATCAGCTTTGAAAAAAAAGCAGCTCTAAAATAAGAAAATCTTCTTACGTTAATTATACAAAAACTTTAGATAAACCAAATTAATAAATCAAGAAATAAATTAAACAAGTTAAATTACCGATTACTATCAAAATATTTGCTTATAATGTTTAATAAAGAAAGGATAATTGTTTCTTATACAATATTAATTGTACTAAATGGAGTTATTCCTGAGGGGAGTAGATCGGGTTTAGTATCACTAAGATATTCAAAGACGACTCAGTAGCGGGGAGACTAAATTAATTATAAAGAAAAGGGACGAGGATGCAATCAACCCTTTTCTCTTTCTTTATGGGTGTTTTTTAATCTTAAAATTTGTTACAACGGTCGGATACTGAACAAGTACCTCACCCAGAAAAAAACTCAACGATTCAAAGTTAAAAAGGATCGATTTTGACCAGAACCAGTTTGTGTCATAGAATAGGAGGAGTATTTCGATTAATACCTTCTCCTAGCTCTCGTCCGGACAGAGATATTGCCACTGATTCAGTATAGTTGGCTAGAGTAGAGAAGACATTGGCCTCTATATTGATCCAGTCCTTTCCATTCCCTCCCCCCTCCCTTTCCTTACTATTTCTTACCTCTCCATTGAAAAACATTCGTCACTGCGAGGAACAGTTCAAACAATCATTATCTTCTTTCTTATATTAAAGAAAGAAAATTATTTTTTTTTAAAAAAAAACTTTGATCTGAAAATCAGATATTATCAAACAAAAATTTTCTTACGGAGAATTGTTAAAGTTTTCAATTTTCTTTTAGTAACATAAGACACCGTGACCGGAACAAAGACTCTTCAGAAAAGAAGAAAATAGGCCCCCAGGAAAATAGACAGACCTAGACTAAACCCCTTTTATTACTGGGGATTTTTATACAACGCCCTCTATAGCCCGTTTAACACCTCGCTTTTCTACACCATAAACCTCTCTAATTTATGGATTAAAAATCTATACCTGCGCTATAAAGATTTTTGGGCAAATTTTACGACCCGACAGTAAACGTTTATTAAGTTGCCACCCAGCAGATTTTATACCCACGTGGGCGTGTAATTTACAGACTTATACTAGACTAGAATATTTCAAATAAATAACCTAAATCCCGCAAGCTGGGACCCTTCAAAATATCCATATTTTCAGCGACAGATAAATGGCAATAGCTAAAACGTAATTGAAATAACTATTCTCTGGATCGAGGGTATAGTTATAGATACTAAATCAATATTTTGTACATTTAAATCTAATTTTAAAGGAGATGCGACCTAACGAGACGAGAAAACTAATTCTCAACATTTTGAAGGAAACAAATTATTTTTAGCTAATAGAAGAGACTAAACTTTGACGCATTGCACCACAGCATGCAGTGGACAAACTCATGGCTTATTATCGCATACTAGCCAACGATAAAATATTTTATTTATATTTTTTAATTGGTATAACAAATAAATAACCTTGCTTTCTCTTATTATTTTGCTTCATTTATTAAACGGTATCAAATGTTTATTTTTTACTAAAAGTATATTCTCTACCGCTAAATTAAAGAATGAAACAATGATTTTAAAAAGTAGAAAGAAAAATAAAAGAAATACAAAAGTTGAATAACGAAAATAAGTTTAAGATTAAAAATGAACTACTCACAAAAAGCACATTAGTTGTACAGGGTGTTTCCCCGCAATATTCCCTCTAGCTTTTTCCGGCAATTAAAAATAATATCGAGATAGTCTTTGGAGATGGTTTTTTGGTCAAAATCAGAGAATACTCGAAAATCAGAGATTGGTGCCAGCATCTGAATTCTTGATTTCTCTTATTTTGTTATTTTAATTCCGAAACTTGAATTATTGGTCAAAATTAAAAACCGCAGGTTGCTATGGAAACTAAACTGATGACTAAATGGATGACTAAACACTTAGCATTGCCTGTTTGTTTTACCTTGTAAAAATTTTTTTAAAAATATGATTTTTCATCAATTTTTGAGATTAATTATTTTATAACTTCTTGAATAATGTGTGACAAATAATTATAATATCATGACTAACATGCTTTAAAAACAAACTTAAATTGAAACAGATAATTAAGTTATTTTTTAACCCATCAATACCCCGATGTTTTCCAACGCAATCATCTTAATATGATGATATTGTTTGGCAATAAAAAAATAAATTGAATATTCGTATGATTTAAATATAGGTAATAATAATAATAATAATAATGCCCGTTTAGAGCCTTGCGGCTCATCAGGGATAACCCCTGCGGGAACTAAATATAAGTAAGTAAAATTTAATACATGACACAAAGGGATTTTAAGTTAGGATTTCAATTTCGGCAGGCCTCAGGAGTTAATGAGTTTTTGTCTAACCTTTAGTAAGCAAAACTTTCTTCTCTCCCTTTTTATGTAGATTGCAATATTAGTGTTACTAATTTTTACTTCCCTGTTTTGCAAGTCGTAGACAAAAATAATTGGTTGCGAACTGTAAGTTGAAATAGAGTGACGAAAATGTTTCATGTAAGGTGGCACTTACACTAATCGCACTCTATCCTAAGAGGTTCCCTCTCCTCGTGTAGGGTCTCTACACTTCTCTACACCTAAGAATGAATAACTCATTTTGGTGTAAAGGGTAAAACTCAACAACCCCACACTCTAGATAAGAATAATTTATAAGGTTTACTTTTTAAACATACACTTCTCTTACCTGACAACAAGGGCAAATGCGTTCTTTTGGCACTACAAAGCTAATAACCTTTATCTGTAAAGTACTAAAACCAAATTATTTACTGGCAAAAAATAATGTTTTGTAATTTTATAGATACTCCTTATTCTACACCTTTCCAAATGAAAATACACAATATAAAATTTCTATCAAATTATCATAAGCAAAAAACATTTATTAAATATTTATAGAAGAAGTGCATAGATCTGTTTTCTCATCTAAATGACAGAAATCAATATAAAATGTATTATAATAATAATTTATTTAATGATTATAATTTTTTTAATTACATGCTCACATAACACACAAACATATTTTACAAAGCTTACAATCATTCATATCGTATTAATTCTGTTACTAATGAATACGAAAATTACCTTCATATATATATATATATATATATATATATATATATTATATATATATATATATATATATATATATATATTATATATATAGTGTGTGTGTGTGTATGTATTTAATTTCGAATGTACAGTTAAGAAGCAAGCTACAATTATAATTCACGCATGAATAAGATCATTTAATTTTAATTATATTTTTCTTTTCCAATCCTTTAATGTCAATTTAAGGGGTTTATAATGCCAAAATCATGCAGTCGAGAAGGGGTCGAAAAAATTTGAGTTATAAATTATGGAAATTGGAGAACTTTAGAAAGAATAAAAATTGTCACTCTTAATGTTAAAAAATTAAATTCCAACACATTAATCTACGTAAATTTAGTTTTTCCAACTAAAACACGTCCTACAAATTTGTAATTATTTATTCTTGTTAGCAATATATTTTATTTTGTTTTAATTATACTATAGTATAATTGAAACATAATGAAATATATTTCTAACAAAATACACCTGTAAAGTACACTTAAATCCACACCCACACTCACAATCAAAACACGTACATTTCTATAAAGTTAATTATCAAGATATATGTATTAAGTGACCACAAATGAGATATAAAACTTTGTTTTAAATATCTTTACTTTGCCTAATTCTAGCCGTATTCGTTTTTAAAAATTTTTACTGTAGTAAAAAGCTATTAGAAGTCTAAATGTTATTAAATATAGATATCAAAGATTAGTATTTATCAACTAATGCTGACATACTAATTAGATAAATTAAAGTTAATACATCAATTTGTGTTTCAGGCCCTAATCCACGTATCAACAGCTTACTGCAATTGCGACAGAATAGAAGTTAAAGAAGAAATATACGAAGCTCCTTACGACCCTGAGCAATTATACAAGCTATGGAGTGGATGGATGACGAACTTGTACAATCACTAACCCCAAAGTAAGATAAATTAATCATTACTTTAGCCAAAAGAATTAATTGAGACGATTGCGCCTATATCTTTAAAAATTGGGCTTTACTACTCAGTTATTAACACTGTCCGTATTTTTATCCTTACTATACCTAGTAGTGACGAATCTATAGAGGCCCCCCCAGACCGGGTAACATAAAAAATACGAAAGAAAATAACGCACAGACTATAATTTGAAAACCTCATACCTTAAGTAAAGTAGTATTACTTCAGTCTCACTTAGGTCGACCTCAGAATAGGATATTGGTCTTAACTCTAGCATATTTTGACTTCGGGCTCGCTTCGTACTCCCTCAGAATGCCATCATTTCCTATGTCTTAATGAGGTGTTGTCTCGGTCTCGCTTTGCTTGGCCTCAGATGTATTAGATGACCAAATTTCTAAGGTATTATAACTAAAGTATAATAGAAGCGCCGAAAATGATTACAGTAGATACCCCTTTAATCATGTAATACGAAATCTTAGTTTTTATCTTTACAAAAGCCTAAAAAATACGATCGGTCATACTTGGCAGCCTGTTTTTTTATACGTATCAATCCTTTAATTTTAAATTAATAATAGCAAAATATTTCATTATTGGATTATATGATTTGGTTATTTGATTTTTTGTTGCGATGAAACGTTTTTTTACTGATGTAAACAAACTTTTTTAAATAATTTGAAGTATCTTACCAATAAATGCATATTATCGCCAATAACTTATACACTAAAAGTTAAAGAGCTGTCAAATTGTGACTACCTTTTCTTTATATTTTACGCTATCTGACGATATGAAGTACGGCGAGGGAAATTGAGAAAAATAAAAGTTATTGACCGTCAAAGTCGGAAAATTCAAAGGTCAAAATTTTCAAACTAATATATTAATATGAAATTCGAAGGGAACACTTATAGATGTACGGTGGAGACAATTTTCAACTCGATACGTAAATTTTTAGATTTTTAACGATTTTTGTAAAATTTTGATTTTTGAAAATCTTTAGAGTAGCACAACTAGACCTTAGTCTAATGTTTGTACCAAGTTTCCATCCTCTAGCATGAAGACAACGGGAGTCATGCGACACACACACAGATAGACAGCATGATAAAAACTACTTAAAACATTATAAAAATGCTTTAAAACGGATAATTATCATTTTTCGGGTTTTTGGGTAAAAACAAACTTTTCCATCTACCTACGGTAGTTGGTCAGGTAAAGTAAAAATTCAAACATATTTTAGCTTCACTCTCCGGACTGTACTTGAACTTTCCTTGTCTACAATAATTTTAATGAAATGCATCAACTAAATCTCTCCCATTCAGATGTTACATAAATGCTTGAGGTAGCATCAATATAGCAAGGATGTGTTTGGTTGTTAGCCAGCAACATATTTTTGGTAGAATGCCTATAATTTAATTCCCTCACTCGCTACAAGCATGCCATATTTTAAAGTCTTCGCATTATTAAATGGTCAAATATTTTGACCCTTCAAGTATAAGAGACAATTTTAATGAAGCTAGAATTTATACAAAACTATGTATTTATTATTTGGCTTGGTCTGCTCGCCTATAAATTTACAGATTTCATTTTTACATGTAGTATAAAGGAAACCCTCCATAATAATATAATATAAGTACCCTCTCCATTTCAATATTGGAATATTGGGCTTATTTAACAGGTTGTTAAACAACCCCCCTTCCCCAGGTTATCAATCTTTATAACGCCTCCGCGTCAAACCACTTGACTGGATACACCACTGAATCCTAACCTAACCGGAAATATTTATTCCAATTTATAATAAATACGTAATACTGTTAAGATTTAATTTTAATTACGTAATGTTTACAATAATGAAAAACTTTTGTCCTTATACAATACAATATTATACAAAGATAAACTTTGTATAATTCCGGTAATACAAAATCTACACTAAACATATGCAAAAATTAAAAAAATAAATCTTAATAATATAATAAAGATAAAGATTTATAATCTTATATAAATCTTAATATAATATCTAATATTTTAATAACAATAATATTTTAATAACAACTGTGCCTATATGCATTCTTAAGAAAAGTAGATTTTCTCAAAAACTAGAAGCCTTTGAGGGAGTGAAATCTTAACACATACATCGTTCACATTCAGGGTTTTGCAGGGGATTCAACCTCAACTGTTCACTCGGTATTTTTTACCGTGAAAAATGAGCTTCAGGGTTGAACTCCGTGTTCAATACCGTTCACACGACAACTGCCGAGGGCGGGTTGAACCCCCAAGGATGTTGAACGCGGGATGGAACCCCCTGGCAAACCCCAGGTCTGAACAAAGTAAAATATTGAAAGGAAAGGAATCCGCACAACCCAAGGAGCGAAGATTAAAAATCATTTCTAATTTTTTTTTTCTTTTTAACAATCCATATATTTAATGGATAATTTAAATCCAGTATTAACGGCATTGAGCTACAGATTTAATTACTTCTATAAATAATTTACACATTGAAGGAACAAAACTTATAGAAAGTATAGAACAAAATAATATTTATAGAAATAAAAACAAAGTTAACTCACCAACAATAATACTGTTGAAAGTTGTTTAATATTCGTTCTTCATGCGTTTTATAGTTAAAAAATGTACAGTCATGTTTAGTGTTTGTCAACTGAATTATTCACTTCGGAAAATATGGACTTCCCGCACGTATTCGCTTTGCGACCATTAATGTTCTTTCGTATTAACAGTTACTGCATGGTATTTTTCTAACCTCATTAGGTTACTTTTCTCTTGTGAAATCGCTAAAAAATGAATTTATTTAAAGTTTACCTTAAAAAAAATGAAGTACACTCTACAAAAACTTTTATTGTAAATGTAAGCGTAAGAAAATCAGGTTGAGCAACTGTCGAACGAAATATTTTTTAACTAATATTTTGACTAATCAAAGACAAAGAAATATTTAACGCTTTATATATTTTTTTATTTACGTACTTTTGTTAATTTATATATTTTAACATGTTGATTCATTCGGGTTCACTGTTATACCACGAAGTACTTTTAGGACGCATAAAAACATTCTTTCATCTGCAATATCACCTAATAAATTGTCAAATGTTATGATAAATGACTAGTTAACTAAAGAAATATTATTATTTCCAGAGATGGCTTATACTTTTATATTATATTATATTAATATATCAATACACATTCATAGTTCAAGCGTTCAAGCTCCCTGGTTCGTATCTAACTTAACCATCCACAATGACCTCAAAATTCCGCTCGTCAAAGACATTGTTTCCTCTCGATACAATTCCTTTCATTCCAAATTAGATTCCCATCCTAATCCTCTTGTCCAAACCCTACATTCCAGAACCATTCCTTCCAATCCTCCACGGCGCCTTCGACGACAGTGGCCGCGTGACCTTCTTTTATAACCAATATTAATTTAAATTCAAAAACGCAAAACATTTCAGAAAATTTAACTATTCAAAAGTCAACTAATTTCTATTCCACTAATTTAGTTCAAGCCAAATTTTATATTATAAGTAAAATTTCAACATTTACCTAACCACGCCAAGGAGTATCACCACTGGGTGATTCCTCCTATCAAGACTGCCAAGTCACTTTAACCAGCATGAGCACTATGTCAAATACATTTATTGTAGACAATAATCAATAAAGTTAAAAAAAAAAAAAAAAAAAAAAAAAAAAACACATTCGATTGATATAATCTACATAGTAAAATGTAAAAAATTACAGTAAATAATAAAATGAAACGTTTATAAAATTGAGATATATGCGTTTATAACATAGATATTACTAAAGGGGCACACCCTATCTCTATAGAACTCGTAGCTATAGTCTCTGCTCGATACAATGAAAGGCTTGAAACACCTGTTTGGGGCTCTGTGTATCCTAATTGTCACCTTCTTCAAGAGATTGTTAAGGTTATAATAAATTAATCGTTGTCAGCTTTTATTTGTGTTTTGTTTCTTATTAAATGTTCTATTATGTAAGTAACGGTAATTTAGTATTAATTTCGCTATATTAATTATCAAAGCTGTTCATGTTAATTTCTCAAAGTTCCAAAATTAAACCGATAGTAATAATATCTCTATGAATTATAATACTAAACAAACCACTAACAACATTGAGACTAATAGTCTCTTTGACAACTGAACACCTTCGACTATTAACATAATCTAATAAACTAATGTTTATAATTCAAAACAAAACTCAAAAATGTGTGAAAATCAAACGACAAATGATTTATTGTAACCTTAACTTTTACTTATAGAGAAAGTTTCAATGAGGTTACACAGAGCAACGGAGAACCCCAAAAACTAGTCTCTCAATGTAATGAGATAGGCTCTCCCTCCTCCCGTAATATATCACCTCTATGGTGCTAAATGCCATAGAGATGTATTACTACATGTGACAGACCCTGTCTCAATACATTATAAGGATTGAAACATCCTTTATGGACTCTTAAGGGATCTGTTGCAACCTCCTCCGAGAGTTTTCAAATTATTAAAGCCCACTATGATTAAGTTTGGATTTTTTTTTTTGTTTAGATTAATAGGTGATAGACCTAACACTTACACATTTACTAAAGCATTAACAGAGCAAATGCTTCTCAAAGAGAGCGGAAACCTTCCAGTGGCAATCGTTCGACCATCAATAGGTAAATATATTTTTTTAAGTCTGTTAAAAATTGACTATTATAGAAGCAATCTAAGTTAAAACTTAGATTGCTTAAGTTTGAAACTTGAAACTTAAGTTTAAAATTCTGGTGAAAGCTTCTATAATTTATAGGATCATTATACTTCAATAACTATCTTAAACACTATCAACATCTGGGTCATTCCACAAATTATATATTAATATGTAAATATGTGCACAGTAAGCGTACATTTGGAGTTAAAATTCGCTGAAAGTTTATAAGTAATACTTTTATTTATTAATTTATAATTTTATTTGTACAATAAATGGGTTATTTATTTATTACACGATCAGCCATTTTAAATGGTGGTGAATATAAGTAACACCAACAACCACGTCTCTCCACTAAACATTATATATTAAATAAACTGACAGAGCCGGCTCTGTCAGTTTATTTAATATATAATGTTTAGTGGAGAGACGTGGTTGTTGGTGTTATTTATTGTGAAGTACTCCACGGCGCTTTTAAAAGTCATGGTGGTGAATATATTATAGTATCAATCAGCTGACAATGTGGGAAAAAATGCAAAGAGCCAAATGAGGTTAGTCATAGTTGCTAAACCCTGCTCACCATTTTATTTCAGGCAAACCACATTAGTTGCTCAACAATATTTTCCTATGCTGTCAACTGTGTGTAATACTATAATCATAGTGTGTTTATATTTTTTTTTCATCGGAAAAATAATGAACAGCAAGTTTGTTAAGATATGGCAGCAGATTTAAAGGAGGTTTGTAAACTTACTAATTCAATTTTCTAAAGCTTACAAAGTTTAAATAAACTGCATCCACTTCAGCCATCTAACTAATGTGATAATTTCTAGTTTTATCATATTTACAGGATTTACAAGATATATTTTAATTAAAGTCATAATTAAAAAATTATGACTTAATTAATAAGGCTATTATTAAAAAATCACGGCCCACATCCTCTGATTTTAAATTCTATAATATCCATAAAAAATATTTTAGTATCAAATTTTATCATTAGTATCACATTTTTATGTTTATAAATATGTTTTTCACAAATAAATAAAACAAGTAGTGTTAATATAGGATTTATTATTTTCCAGTGATATCATCAATATCAGAGCCTGTTGCGGGCTGGGTAGATAACTGGAATGGGCCCACAGGTCTGATAGCGGCTGCAGGCAAAGGTTTCTTTAGAACGATGTATTGTCATGATGATAAGGTTGCTGATTTAGTTCCTGTGGATCTTGTTATAAATTTAATGATATCAGCAGCTTGGAAAACAGCAACCACTAGGTAAATACACTAATTCTTATTTGTACACATGAATTAATAAGTTCTGTCATGAAAATCCTAAGAGGAAAACATTTCTATATTGGTCAGTCAACTTAGGATTTTCATACTTAACATTACCAATGTAAGCAAAAACATTACAAATGAAAAAGGTTTACATCATTAAATAAACCCGTGCAAATGATAGATTCAAAACAAATCTATTTTTTTTTAAATTAGTTTATTTTATTAACTTTTGACTGGTCTTATAATACATTATATTCTGTTTTCTATAGAAACATAAGATCTATACAATTAAAGATTTAAAAAAAAGTTTGGACAACAAAGAAAAACAATAATAACCCAAATGACTTCAATATGAATTTAAAGAAAGCTCAAATCATTTTTATTGTTTCTTAATTCTTCTTTATGAGATATCCTTTTATTTAAAAAAAAAATAGTCCAAAAGCCAGCAACTAACTCATTCTGGTATAGAAGAAATGAGGTTAAATTATGTAATTAAAAATGATCAAGACCACCAAGTAAAAAAAATTCTAAACATTTAAGTCAATTAATTATGTTTGATTTCAGGCCAAATGAGATAGTAGTATACAACTGTTCCACTGGACAAAAATCACCAATAACCTGGAAAGAATTTGTTTCACTTTGTTTTGTTGCAATAAGGAAGAACCCTCTTGGTGACATGGTGTGGTATCCTGGAGGTAGATGCAGGTCCAACTACCTCTATAACAAGCTATGTACTTACATGTTGCACCATATACCTGCTTATGCTTTGGATACCATAAGCTGGATTATCGGAAAGAAACCCATGTAAGTTTACTTAAGTAGAATGACAGTGAGTGGAATCCATAAAAAAAAATAAAAGAAAAAACTCTCTCCGCAATAAAAAAATTAGATTAAAATTATAAAAAATATTAGTGATGAGTAAATCCTTCCCCCTTTAAAAAAACACTACCACCCCTCCTCCTCTCTACGACCCCAACCTCATTTTTTAGAATAATAAGATTTAATAAATTCAAAATGCAGTGTTTTGTCAATTCACTGCAATTGCAACAGAAAAGTACTATTTTGTCAATTAATTAAGGCTTTATGTGTTTTTGTGACAACCAAAGAGACTAAAACTATTAAAGGGAGTACAGAACCCGATTAACACAGTGATAAGAGGTCTGGAAGTGAGACAGTTTCCATAGGAGCCGTAACTGTACTTAACCCTACTATAGTCTCCCTAGAGAGAGATTAGATACTCCCCACCCCTCTAAAACTCCTATTGTAGCATGCACTCTAGTAACGGAGGACATTTTTCAGTGATGCCACATTAAACTACTTTATTCAACACTTACAATTAAAGAATACGCGCAATAGATAATTATTAAAACTTATTTTAAATTCATTTTACTTGATTTAAAACAAAATAGTCGAAAAATAATGTAATATTTACGTGAAATTGTAATTAATAGAAAAAATAAAAACAATTACGTCACCAATGTACCGTTACGGCTCCTAGCTACCCAAGGAATAATAAGACCTGTTGTATCCTCCCTCTAATAGTTTTAGTCTCTTTGGTGACAATGAAGAGATATTTGTACCAAGTAGGAAGAAGAATTTATTTTTCTTAAGTAAAGTGAATGCCTCAACTTCTTTAGGTGACTTGTATAAAAAGAAACATCAAAATTATGACAAATAAAACAAAGGATTGATCAGATGATTCAATTAGACCTGGTAAAATAATAATACAATCAATGATTACGCAGTATTGCTTATAATGCTTTATTTACTTCAACAGGGAATTCCTATAGGATCAACTCTTGAAAGTTCAAATTCACTAAGGTTACAGAATTTCCATTTTGGGTCACAAAATGTCATAGCTGTAAAAAATATTATTTAAAAAAATTAAAAAGTTTTATTGAAAAATGTTGTTCTTCAATAATATAATGACATTGTTATGAAAATAACAAAATAATTATTTATTAATTATAAAATAACAAGTAATACATTTTAAATAAAAACAGATACACAACAAAATAAAATAAACACTTTCCAAAATTGTATATTTTACAGTATGTACACCAATAAAACGTTTCAAGGTAATCCAAACGGCAACAAAATTACTAAGTTTGGGTAGTTTTTTTATAGTTGCCAAAATAGTGGTGAATTTGAACTCTCTGGAAGTAGAGACCAATTTCAAATGTAATTTTGGCTCTTTGGAAATGTTCCACCCAGTATAATCAGTATACTTATCATGTAAACTTCTCTTAACTAACTTAAGTTTAGCCTTAAGACAAAAATATTTATAATTTTACTTAATGAAAAAATATAATATTCAATATGAATCAACTAAAAATTTATTCAATTAACAATTATCCCAAATTAAAATTTTCTTACTTTTTCTCACCTACGGCTGTAGGTATAAAAAAGTATTGCGCTTTTGTTGCACTTAAGTGTATTTGGGTATGATGTATATGGGTATAGTGTGCAAAAAGTTGGCTATATGTTTTCAATAGTTATTAAAGTTCAATTAATCTTTGAGTGAGACAAATGGCAGAAAGTATATGGCTTACAAAAAGTTTCTAAAAAGTCCTCACACAAATATATTTTTAAGATTTTGCATTTTTTTCAGAATGGTCAATGTTCAGAAGAAGCTGGACAAAGCAGCTATTTGTTTGCACTACTTTACAACAAGGCAATGGCAGTTCGTTGGTGAAAATACATTGAGCCTCTACACATCCTTATCTCCAGAAGATAAGAAAATATTCCCATTCGATATGAGAAAAATTAACTGGAATAGTTATATTGAATCTTATATACTTGGAATTAGGCAATTTATTTTTAAAGAACCTCCTTCCACATTAGACAAAGCCAGAAAAGAACTCAACAGGTGTGTATTTATATATAAACATTTCAATTAGTTCATTAACAAAACATCTTAATTATACGACTTTGTATTATTAGATATGTATAATAAAAAGTGTTTAAAAAAATACTTGTAGAAATAAAGTCAACCCCTTTTTTTGTCTATGTGATAAAAAAGCAACTAAATATTAAAGGTCTAACAAAAAAGAACTAATTTGATATCATAGATTAGTACAATTCGTTTCTGGACAAACGTATTTTACTACCCTTGATTTGTTTTTTAATTCATTATCAGTTAAAACAAAGATAACAGGATAAAAGTAGAAAAAAATCAAAATATGAGGCTTTGAAAAGACATTGTTTCTCTCTTATGTAGATCTTAACCTTATAAATAAATTATCAACCACACTTTAGGAAAAAATATTACAGCAATGTATACCAATAATTAGTTCGCATACTGAGCAATAAAAACAATGAAATACTATAAGAGTTGGACTTTATATAACTTTAATCATATGCATTTGAAGACCTTTTTAAAACACTACTTCTTTCAAGCTCGCCATTAAAATAGGAAAACTGTTATAATCAACTGATTTATTTAACAACCCAGGACCACATGGTACTCTCATCCATTTAAAGAAACTTTTCAGCTGATTTAATAATAAAATATTACAAAAATATAATATACAATTGTATGAACATAATCTAAAGAAATTTAACAATTTTAGACTATTTTATATTCCAAAATTTTGTAATATATTATTTTCTAAATTAAGTGTAATTCAAATAATATAAAGATAAAGAAGGCCCAAGGATTTATTATTTCCTGACAAGAAAATCTTAGTTTCGTAGCCAGTTAACAGGAGCGCTAGTATGCAATTTGGTAGTTTCACCATGCCAACTATGAGAATGCGCCACTATCTTGTTTTTAGCAAACTACTCCTGGCACAACTGATTAATCCAATTATTTTCTTTTTATAATAATTACCAATTTTAAATAAATTCGTAATAAAGAACAAGATAATTACATAAAAATAACTAAGAAAAATGAAAAAAAAAATACTATGGTAAGAAGGATTGGTTTGACAGCTTCCACTAGAGACCAGCACCAAGTTCACCCTTACAAGAGTCTGACACTCTTGTGTACCACAAAGTAGACAAAAGAAGAAAAGGACAAATGGTATAAAGAAGGACATTCTATACCTATTGTATTCTTTGGTGTAATTATACTAAAAAATTAAATTTGTTTATTTTTCAGGTACTATTACTTAAATCGCTTGGTTCAACTATTTGGAGTCATATTAATGTGGCGCTTTGTTTTACTCAAATCACCGCTATTTAGGAAATACTGGTATAATTTCATTAATCTGGTACTAAGTTTAGTTCGCCTCCTGCCTACTCCATGAACACATCTCACACAGCTCAATATATTCAGCTAACAAAACTTAACAATTTTTAAATTATAACAAAAAAAACAATTACCTTTTTTAAAGTAAAAATAAAATATAATTTATTTTTAATTAATTACTTTATTTTACTTTTTTGTTATTATTTATTAATTATATTAATGAAGCATTAAATAATAAAAAGTAGTTACTAAGAAAAATAATTTTACAAAACAAAGTAAAATATATTTGGGATTGGACAAAAAGGCTTTTTTGTCATATTTAATTTTAATTATTTTACTTCTGTCATTTTTTGCAGATATTTGTTTTTAATTATTAAAAGAACTAATTTTATATTATTATTAGCTTCCTATCTACATTTTATGTCAATTTAAAAATTAAAAAAAATCTTAGTTTTAATTTTTTTAATCACTGAGTAAAAATAAATCATTAGTAAAAATATGATTCTTGAATGTTTCTTTACATTTTATTTAAGTATGATTTGTTAACTGATGATAATTTGTAACTGACTAAAGAAATTGTTGTTCGTAAAATAATATTTTTATATTGAGTTATTAGATTTAACAAGAAAAAGCATCATACTTAATGAAACATTGAAAAAAGGAAATAATGAAAAAAATTCATTTTTCAAAAAGACTGATAAATAGTCATAAAAAGTATTGCAAACCACTGGTTTTGATATACAACATCAAGAAAAGAAAAAAAATTGTAAAAATTATTATTCAACTAGTGAGAAAAAGAGAATTTTACATGCAAGTGTTGGTTTGCAGATCCAGATTTATAATAGTTTATTAACCTTTTCTTTATCTATGACTGGTTAAAATAAATAAAAATTGATAATACAACTTTAAAAAGTAACATGCAATTTTTTTTAAAAAAATAGTATACGAAACAGAAAACAAGTAAAAACTTTAGAAAATTACGACATAATCAATAAATTTTACAAATGAACAACAATTCAACAAGTCATTATATTTCCTTGTTTTTTTAATAAACATCTGCAATAATTATAAAGGGAAACATTATCAATTTGATAGATAGGAATTGAAATTTCAATTTAAACTTTATTTATTTAAAATGTAATTATACCCCCATTAAAATAGGAAGCTAATAATGACACTAGGTATTTTTATTGCTTCATACTTTATAAAAAATATAACCCCTCACAAAATAAGATACAGCTTTCAAAGTTGTAATTAATAAAGTATATTCTGTGAATAGAAAGTTTGGTTCCGCAGCGTAGCTTTTTAAAATATAATTTTAATTTTAAATTATTTATATTTTAATTTATTTGTAAATTAATAATAATAAATAAAATTCTTCCCTTGTGTATAGGCAAATAAATCAAGATTTTTTTCCCCCATAAAATAATATAAATTATATATACATAAATAAAAGAAATTATAGTCATTTTAATTAAATTTTTATTTGATTTTATTTATTAGTTTGATTTTGAAAGCCAAAAAATATATAAGTACAAGTAAGTAGGCTTCCGTAGGTTCATAAAAAGAAGTCCTTAAAAGTGATTTCTTTTTCAAAAATTATATTTCTTACAGTACTAAATATATGTTAAATTGTTCTTATCAAAAAAATTGATAATCCTACAAAATTGTTGCTGTAAGAATTAGTAAAAAAAAGTAAAATTAAAATTCGTGATCGTAATAAAAATATAAATGTTTCATTAAACAATAAATAAATAAAAAAAGTTATTTATTTATGTTAATTATTTTTTATTTGTCTTTTAATTGTATGGCCTTTGTGCCTTTTTGTAAAATAAAAAAAAACACTGTATAGGAATTCAATTTTTTTTACTAAATAAATCGTTAGCAGTGTTTTGAAGTACTAGATAGCACTTAATGATTGTTTGATTTTCATTTTTTATACAATATTTATAAAAATGAGTTTATAATGCATCTATGATATTGTTAGTTTGGGAGTAGATACAATCTCTTCTATTAGAAACTTTTTGTGTAATTATAAGAGGGATTATACAATAATATTTGACACTATTGATAGCGTTTTTTTACTTGCCTATTCCTTTTTGACTAATGTTTAATTCACTAATTTTCAATTATAAAATATTTTACCGTAATACAATTATTGTATTGTACAGACTGAGCAATTTACAAAGTGTAAAAATAAACATTTGTCGTATTGTTCATTTTATACTGATTCTTTTGAATAGTAATAAAAAAATATTTTGACAATGATTTATAAAACCAAGCACAACTTAAAATAAACATACAACGAAAATAATCAAAACAATTAACTAAAAAACTCTAAAATTAACTAAAAATATCAAATCCAAAAGTTGAAATTATCATCAGTTATATTTGTTTTCAATATAACCCATTTTAAAAAAATAAGAGACACATACATCAATAAATCATAATTATTTAAAAACTCTCCATCATTATTAATCCCTCTTATATTTTATCTTAAAAACTGTTAAAAAATACAAGATTTTTAAAATAAATACATTTATAAAATGTGCTAGAGTTCTCTAAAATAAATAAAATAGAAAACCATAGGTGTTTTAAAATTTATGTAACTTTATTTTATTATTTTTATTTTATTTCCCTATACCTTAAAATCACCTCTTTATCTTAATCCGCTTGCAAATAAAACTTATGAAAGATAAGTTTATTTTAATTATAATTATTATTTTTTTAATAAAGTATTCTAATAAAAATATGTTTAACAACCTTCCTTACATTTTATTTTATTTTTGTTTAACTATTGTAGGAGTAATTATTCATTAAAACTAAGATATGTTTTAAGGGGATTTTTGTAGAAAATAAATGTTTAAATTATTAGAAACGATTTAATAAAAATGCATAAGATTTCAAGCCTTTCTTACTGAAATGGGACCAGCAATTAAATACATGGAAATGAAAATAAATATAAAAAAATAAAATAAAATTTCTTATTTTTATGGGTACAATTATTGAAGCTGTTTTAGCGTGATGAAACCTAAAACTACATTTACTCCAGTTTCTTGTAATTCATCATCTCACAACTGATTGGTCTGTAAATTGACCAACCCCAAAAAAATCAAGGACTGTGTTTGATTTTTTTTTATATTTCGTAAAAAAACTTTAAATAGATATATATCTAATAAATAATAAAATATAAATACATGGTCCAAAGCAAGTTCAAGATGGCTCAATTTCTTATAATATGCTATTTTTCTTGAAATTTCCAATATAAGTAAATATTGGAACAATTTTTAAATATAAATAAATAAAATACTTCCAAATTTTCTTATATTTTCACTAAAAAATGCAGGTTAGTGCTATTCATCTAATAACTTTTACAATTCACAAAAATTCCCTAAACCTTAAAGGATTGGATAAAAATAACAGTTATATTATGTTACCAAAAAAAAAAAACATTTATATTATTTTATATATTTCTTTATTTGCTAACGCTTAAAAAATAACATAAATTTAAAAGTCATACTATTTATAGTAATTGTTATTGCAAGCTTTGACTGTTTGAGTCCCCCCTCCCCCCCTTAAAAATACTTTTCCTTTAAGCCTCTTTATTTAAAAGAATAATTTTATGTTATTTAAAACTTTTGTAATTTTTTTTTTATCAGGCTTTATATTTAAAACAAAATCTTAATAAAATAATAATAAATATTAATTAATTAAAAAATAATAAAAAAGTAGAAAATAATAAATAATATTTGGATTGATCAGATATATTCTGGTGTGAAGGTCTTGGAGAATAAAATTAATTATTTAAAAGAAATTTGCTAAAGTATATTGGTGTACGACCAGTATGACTATTACAAGTATAAGAGGATATATAAGGTTAGAGATGTACTTGACAGTTAGAAGTGTGTATAGTACGACAGGACAACTTATTTGATAGTAATGTATAAAGTTACCTTTTGTAATTGAGAATGCCTTATTAAGGAAACAAAATAAGAAGAGTTTTGTGCTAACACATCTATTTAAGAGTGTACTGATTATTTGTCATAGGAGTTCGTCGTACATCAAATTAAAGATTCCTTCACTTATAAAGAAATAAACTGATCATATTATGTTAAGAATTTTCTTTGTTTTAATTACAAAATTTCCCATTAATAATGTATATTATTGTTAAACTTTTATTTTAATAGGTTTTATTTTTTTAAGAGAAAGAAATCTGGAATTGAAAGTCAAATCAAGTGAAGATCGAATTTTAATAATGACGTATTAACTTTGAAGTAAACAATAATTAAAAGTATTTGTTTAAAACAATATATTCACGAGCAGTGTGATGGTAATGTTTAAAAATATAAATTTAAGGAAGATGAAAAAGTACTTAAGGATAAAAATATAATATGCTTGATTCAGCAAAATTTTTAATAATCTGTTTTTTTTTTTTTTTTTTCGGAAGGTCAAAAAAAAAAAAAAAGCTTTATGCCGTCAGAGTGTGGGGAGTGCTAGACTTAATTCCACTACCACTAGGAAATTGCCAGCTTACCCCGTCACTAATTCACAAAAACTGCGCGTCTGCTGCTGTCGCAGAGACCGCTGACTGGGGTAGACCAGTCAGAGGCCGCCAAATTGGCCGCCTCAAAAAAAAGACCTTTAACCTAGATGCTGACCCCACAGTTGACTGGGGCATTAGCATCAGTCCCTACGGTCCACAGCTCCGACACTTCACCAGCTGTGAATCTGGTGGGTGTGGAGACTGAGCTGAATCTGAACCCCCCAATACCTCTAAACCTGCTGCTCCAGTCAGCTACGTAGAAGCCGAAGATCCAACGGTGTTGATTGCTGAAGTTCATAATCAATAATCTGTTATATATTATTATATTTAATTTATAACCAGAATATAAAGGCAAACATTTTATTGGAGTACCTAATTAAAACTTAAAACCTTGAAGAAGCATGTTGTGTATAAATCTCATTTCTATTTTGTAATAAAAGAAGATTAAAGTAAAAGTTATACAAAAAATAATACAAACATCTTTTGATTGCAATACAAAAATTGCAGACACACATAAAAATAAAATATAGTATCCAGGTTTTTCTTTTCAAATCAGTGTCAGTATCTTATAGCTATTTCTAATATAGAACATATTGAACACCGATAGTTTATTTATTATAAATATCTTCTCCCCCTAGTCGTTTAAAATATCTTTTATTTACTTAGTTTTTATATAAGATATATATTTAT
Organism: Microvelia longipes; assembly: GCA_018340805.1. Lineage (NCBI taxonomy): Eukaryota > Metazoa > Arthropoda > Insecta > Hemiptera > Veliidae > Microvelia > Microvelia longipes. Next base: position 39,935,067 of record JACMZG010000002.1, read on the forward strand.
TAAATATAATATTAATTTGTTTGTTATATTTGTATAGTAAAAATTTGTTTACAATAAAATTTAAAAAAAAAAGTTTCATTTTATGTTTGTAATTTATTTTTTTATTTTTATTATTTTTTTGGTTGTATTGAATTTTTGTTTGATTAATTTATTGTATGTATCATAAAAAGAAATAAAATAAATTAAAAATTAAAAAACGAATTTTATCAAGTAGTAAATCAGTTTGCTAAGGATTGAAACAGAAATTATTTGATTAGAGTTTTTTGTTTTCTCAAAATGTTTTGTCTTTTATTTATACCTATATCCAAATTAAAAAGGCGTAAATTATCGGCTTAAATGTTTTAAAAGCTTTTGAGTGGCCAAACCTATTCCTAGTGAAAATTTTATTTTGATTTTATTTGAACTGAGATATATAGATGATTCAGCATATATATATATAATATATATATATATATATATATATATATATATATATATATATATATATATATATATATATATATTATATATATATGTCTAAAATATATAAATGCCATTTGAATGATCACACCTTTTAAGTATAAGAAAAAGTTAGTGATTGTAAAGCTCAAACCTAATCGAGCCAGAGGCTCCAGCCCAAAATGTTCAAATTTGACAATTGCTAGAAAATGTCAACAACTCGAAAGAAATTACATGGATGTATGCTCGACTATCTGCCTACGTAGCCGCGGTCGTATAGTACTGGACTTTGGCACCGGAGGTCCGGGGTTCACAGCCCGGGCTATGCTCTCAGTTTTTATGAATAAAATTTGTTGTAAAAACATTTCGCCAACTTTAGCTTTACTTTGAGCATAGTAGATGTGACCCACCCTAGGTGGTTCTCACAGGGCGAATACGCTGAAGGGCCGAAAGGCCCTAAAACAGGCATTATTATTATTATTATATATCCTCTACTGTTGACCAATGCCACCAAAACAAATCATTGGCAAATTTGCCAAGACTTTATGATAGAAAACTTCAGTAAATAAATTTAAAATTAGGTACAATTATTTTCATCATCGAGATAGCAAAAGTAGACCTGAAGATTGATTTTTATGCGTAGTTTAAAATAGTAGTAAGGTAGGGAAAAAAAATGAAAAAAATAGTGTATCAGTAAAAATAAGTGAGCAGTAATTGATCAACAACAAACAAATATTTTTGCTAAATGAACAAATAGTGGTTAAAAGTTAGTTTAGGGATCACTGAGAACAGGTGACTCTAAGTTCATGAAAACATTATCCCTTGCGGCATAGGAGTGAGGCAGTACCCATAAAAAAAGGTAGTTTTATGGCTCTAGTTTATTAATAATTAAAATCAAGTAGGTCTTTAATTGAATTTATAAAATTAAAAGGTTATATATTTACTGAAAATATAATAACAATTTTCTCTTTCGATAAATAACCTTTTATTAATAAAAGAAATCTGACTTTGCAATTCAAAGACATAGTTTGTCGAAATCATTCAATTATGTCTTTATTTTTACTTAATTTGTGATAAATTAGTTAAAATTAATAGAACAACCATTGGTACTATAAAAATTGTCTTACTTCGATTATTCCAGGATTTTAGTAAAAACTATAATTTTACAAAAACAATCTTTATAAACTAAATTAAAAGAATAATATGAAAGATAAAATTTATTTGTGGAAAGATAAACTTATTTTATTTTTATTGATTTTTTCCAATGGGCTTCCTGAAGATAGTTAAGTTCTGCAATAACTACCTTCATTAAGCCTAAGATTAAGAGGAAAGAGTTAGAAAATATAAGTGCCATACCTACTTCTGCAGGTGCCTGTCTATTGAAGATTTAGCATTGCTCTATTTAGTAGGAAAATTGATAGAAGTTAAAAAGAATAGGGGGCCAAAAATGAGCCCTACAGCCCCCCCCCCAGATTTTTATTATATAAAGTACATTTTTAGAAAGGAAAAAGTTGTAACACACAAAGATATAAGTTACTTGCATGTTAATAATTAAAGTAATGTAATAATAAATTTATAAACCTCAAAAACGCTCATTTGAGCTTCCTGTAGATATAAATTCACAGAAAAGCTATTACATATAAATTCAATTTATTTTTTAAAAAATGACAAAGGGTTTTTATATTTATATTTAAAAAAACCATTATGTCATATTGGTTATTCAATTTTTTGTTTGTTTGTTTGTAAGGCTTCTAATATTTTTTTAACTCTTTAATAGCATAAATCAGGGTTCTCATGTGTGATACACAGACCGCTGGTGGTACACAAAAGGCAATTAGATGGTACGTGGAAAAACCTAATACTTTAGGTTAAAAAAAGTTACAAAAAAGTATAAATTATGAAAAAAGTAATAAGTGTAATCGTCATTTTTAGCTAAAATGTTCAATATTTTTATTTTGAAAGAGGGATATTTTTTGGTACTTGTATTTAATAATCATAAATATTAATCAATTATAAAATAGGCAATAACAACATTTTATTTCTATTCTTGTATTTTTAAGACTATTTAGAAATAAAAATAGTTATTACATCTAGAAGATTATTAATAGAACTTTTTGAGGTTTGTTTTAACATAATAATGCCACCCAGGTCACCGATTCAGGCAATAATGATAAAAAAACATGATAATAATGAAAAACAGGTCTATAAACCAATTTGGCCAACATAATTTTAGACTTAATATAGTTAAATAATAAAGATTTAGTAATGCAGGTACATTTTATAGATTAATCAAACTTACGTGGTAGCACTGATTTTAAAATTCCATCTATCATTCTGTACATTCAATAATATTGTTTTGTTATTCTTTCTGACATTACTCGAATCATTATTTTATTTTTTAATTTAAGTGAAATTGTTCGTAGGTTTTTGCTTACAGTAAAATTGAAAGGGAACAATAAAAACGTTATGTAAAAACTAAATTATGTAATTAATAGAAGTCATGATAAAATCAACCGTTTCATAATATAAAGAAGTCATCGTTTTTTCTTTGTTTTATAAATGTTGTTCATCCATTTGGAGAAAAGTTGTGTATGCACCACATGAATAATGTCACCTTATAACCCTTGTGCAAATTATATTCTTCAGCAAGCTCCGGGAGCATATTGTTATAATCCTTCACCTAAACTCTTGGGATTATAGATTAGAATTGTTTACAAAATTCCATTATGCTGCCTATAGTGACATAAAATATTAGAAAGCCAAACTGAATCGACAATTAGATGAGCTTTAAATCTTATAAACATCTTATTAAAGTATCTTTAATAAGATAACTACGGGGAATGATAAAAGCCGTCTTTTGCTATAAATTTGCATGCAACATAGTGGCAACCAAAATGACAGAAAAGGGCTATACCACATCTTTATTTTTTTAAACTCACAAAACTTAAGGCCAAATGCGAGAACAAGAATATAACAGGATAACAATGTGCCTTGAATTGGGCGAAGCCACTAAATATTAAAAACACAATTGTCCTCAAAACTGTCCGCAGTATTGAATAATAAAACCAATCAAAGAAGAATCACCAGAATAATGAAAAACAAGAAGATTTTGACATTGACAACCGACCATTATCAAAAGCAAAACAAAGAACTAAAATTAATTTTCACACACATAATTAATTATTAAATATCAAATGTATTTATGTGTGCGTGCTAAAATTAAAGCTAGACAATAGTTTCCTCAATGAAGTTAGTACCGATTTAGTTACATGTTAATACGGAAGTTATTTCTTAGGAGTTTGAAGGTCCTGGTCAAGTTTTGCATCTGATTTAAATGGATTTATCTGTTTAATGACGTAAGTAAGATTATCTTATTTCATAATTTATTATAATTTATCTTGACTAAATTGATTTCCTATAATTTATTTAGTAATTCGGGTGTTTTTGTTATAGATTCAAAGTTCAACAAGTGGTATAAAGATGTCTATGCATGTTAAAGAAATTGAAATACCTGTTCCATGGGGTCACGTTGCAGGTAATTATGTGAAATTCTGTTATTATAAATTAACTGCAATTTTAGAGACAAATAATTTTATTCTATTATCTATTTTTGTCAGTTCTATCCTATGTATTTTAAATTGGAATTATTGCATAATATAAAATAGTATTATGTGTGTCAAGGACTTGGAAGACTTAAAGGTGTTCACTATTTCTGTCTGCCTAGGCCCAAAAGAGGATCTCTGAGTAAAATACTTTAATATGCTAGTTAATTGTTAAGAAGCTGCTTTTAATACTGACTTTAGGATTTGAGCCCCCATTTTATTCTCAAAATAAATTTCAACTACAGTCCTAACATTAAAAGATAGCCTCATCAATTGCACCAAAACCCTAACCTCACACAGTTTTGGCAGACCATTAATATTATGACTGTAGGCTTTCACTAGGTTATGGATAGTACTAAGTTTAATACTAGGCCTTTTGCCATCGAGTGGAAATTTATCCTGATTGACTAAATACGTGCCTTAAAGTAATTTACAAAAGATAAAACACTGCTAATTAAAACAGAATTATCAATCAAATTTTTGTAGGTACTGTCAGAGTTATTTTTTTTATTAAACCTTTATCCTCCTGCAAGACACATAAAAATCTATGGTTAATAGCTTATCAGCATAATTTTTTTAACAACCATTACTTTCTAATAAATTACTTCCTATGGCATTTTTTCTTAGTGTCTAAGAAAGGTAACAGTTTAGTTAATAGTATAATTTAAAGATAGACTATAGATACATGGGTATTATTATGTTCAGGTAAGGCTTGGGGAGATGATAGCAAGTTCCCAGTGATAGTACTGCATGGTATTCTCGATAACTGCGGGTCCTTTGACAGACTTATCCCTCTTCTTCCTAATTCATTCTACTACATATGTTTGGATCTACCAGGACACGGGAAATCATCTCATTTTCAAGACGGAATGCCATTAGAGTTTATGAATTATGTTGTAGCTGTCAAATATGTTGTTAATCATTTCAATTTAGATAAAATTTATATCATGGGCCATAGTTTGGGAGCACAGATAACTATATTTTTTTCATCTATCTATCCAGAATATGTGATTAAAGTAATATGCTTGGATGGAATTATACCGGAACCAATACCAGTTGAGAAAACTGTAGAACGTTCAAGATTAAGATTGGATAATATTTATGATGGAATACCTGGTAAAAACCCACCTTCTTACACATTCGATGAAGCTTTAGATCGACTTTGGAAGAGTCGTTATTCAGAAATAACTGAAGAATCGGCTAGAACTCTAATTAAAAGAGCATTAACTGAGTCATCTAAAGGTTATCGCTTCTCATCAGATCAAAGGTTAAAAAATTTTTGGAGATTGCCACTAACACTTGATCAAATCAAAGAATTTGTAATGAAAGTTCAAAGCCCATTACTACTTATATTAGCTAAAGAAACATATGGTAAATATATACCAATTTATGGTGAAAAGTATGTAGAACGATTAGAGTCGATGTTGTACGGATCAGTTAACATAAGGATTGTAACTGTTGATGGTAACCACGATGTTCATTTAAATTATCCTGAAAGAGTAGCTGGACATGTGACTTCTTTTCTCTTGGAGTTAAAAAGTCATATTTAAGTTTATCATCTTAAAAGTATAAGATACTTATTATATTTATAATATACAGGGTGTTTCATATAAAGTGTCCACCAAAGAACTACTCCTCAAAAGGGACAAAAAATGTCCTATAATATGAACCCCGATCTCCAACCATTTTTCCACAAGGTCAAATTTAATATTTGAAAAAAATATTTTCCCTCACATCATAAAATTGTTAATAGCGTTTAAACTGTTACAGCAAGGCGAAATGGTCTCGTTAGAAAGCTGAGTAAATTTCCAAGGACAACTACTAACTATGTCATATTTTTGGAACTACTGCCCAAAAAATTTGCATGAAATTATTTTTTTGAAAAAATTGTTTTAGGAATTTGTATGGTAGGGAATTAGAGGGTAGAGATAAGCAAGTTTAGCCAGACGAACGGAAAAAACCTTCATCATACTTTTTCATAGTCAAATGTTAGCCATTCTTCTTAAAGTTGGAAAAACTGATATTTTTTGTAATTTTTGCTATCTCTACATTTAATTACCGTACAAAAGTGTGAAAAATCTCGGAAAGAGTGGTTTAGAGACAAATGTGTAAGAATAAAATATATTTATTTTACCTCTTAGAGTCTAAAAATGTATTATTAGTTAACTTTCGAAAAATATTTGTTATAATTTTCTTTTATAGGCAAATGATCAGTTTTCCAACTTCTGCAACGATAGCGTACATTTTTGACTATTGAATGTTTTTAAAAATATTTAGATTTTCTTAAGAGCAATAATAGAGAGTTTTTTCTGTTTCTTGGCTAAACTTTTGCTCATCCCTTACTTCTCTAATGCCCTACCATAAAATTCCATAATTCAATTTTTGCAGAAAATCATTTTCATGCAATTTTGGGCAGTAGTTCCAAAATATTGACATTGTTAATAAATAGTCCGTCGTATAGGAAATTTACTTAGCTTTACAACGAGACCAATTTCGTCTTTCTATCTTTAACAGTTTAAACGCTATTAACAATAGCGTCAAATATTTTTTTTAATATTAATTTGACCTTGTGGGAAATGGTTGGAGTCGGGGTTTATATTATAGGAAATATTTTTTACTTTGAGGAGTTACTATCACCTCCTTCTTTGGTGGACACTTTATATGACCCCTGATATAGGCTTCTGGTTATTGTAATGAAGATTAAAGTCATTCTGTGGTGATAGTGTCAATGTAGATAATGAATCCAAGGATTCCCTTCTACTGTGGGATGCATCTTTAGTGATGCATGATATCGTAGATTAACACTTTAAAAAATGAAGTTGGACATCACATTCATCAACATTGATGTGGTCACTACAAAAAACCTTAATTTCAATTATCACATTATCAAATAAAACCTGCTGAATCATTGCACTTCTAAACTAAAATTGTACTTGGCCAAAGAGACTAATACTTAAAGGAAGGATAGAACAGCTCTTATTTCATGGGTAGCTTGGTGCCATAACTGTACATTGGTGACTACTATTTTGTCTTAAATTAAGTAAAATGAAGTTTAAATAAGTTCTAATTATTATTTATCGCATATATTCTTTAATTATCTTTGCTGTATAATGTGATGTCCCAGAAAAATTCTTTCTGATTAAAGTTACACTATTAATATGTGGTAGAGTGGTGGGAAGACTCTAGTTGGAGTAAATACCGTTATGGAAACTATCACACTTCCAGCTGTGTTTTTTTTATGTAAGTCCACCCTCTAAGTATAAGTCTCTTGTTACAAATAAAGAAATACAGCATATATTTTTATCTCTACTACTTATTTTATTTTCATTACTTTAAGTATAGGTTAATTTGTTAAAATTCCTATTGGTGGATTTATGTGTCTATAGTTTATCAAATTGTTGGTTGTATCAAGAATTTCAATATTGTGTTTTATTCAATATTTTTCTTGAATGGTATTATGTTAGAAGGTAATAATAATACAATGTGTTGTGGTGCTAGAATAATGCAATTTTTATATTTTTTTTAAGAATTAAGATTAATGGACTGTGAGTTTAATGAGGAAGAATAATAATGAAGACAGCGTCCTAGTTTTTGTTAGTTTATTTACATCAGAGCTTTTGCACAAGCGATGCTTGCATCCTCGTGAATTAATACAAGTAAACAAAACCATAAACCAATTACAAAAGAACAGAAATAAAAATATACATACCAAACAAGGCAAAACATTTCAAAACAATGCAAGTAATATTAAAATAATCATAGCCCAAAACTTACAATTAGTAATATAGTTACACCACCACATATTGTAAAACAACAGTTAATTAATCTAATTGTTATTAGATTCACTGAGGATGCCAAGCATCGCTTGTGCGAAAGCTCTGATGTAATAAATTAAACTAACAAAAACTAAGACTGCTGTCTTCATTATTCTTTCCTCTTTATTATTTTTTATTTCAAATATGAAATTATTTTCTTGGTGTGAGATGTTTAGTGTTAATTTTAAACACCATCTGTGATTTTTAGTGCATTTTATAGGGTAAATTTTTCTATTTTTATTAAGAAATTGTTTGAGAAGTAATTTTCTTTAAGATAATTAATAGTAATAAGAGCATAATTTAGAAATAAATAAAGCTATTACTGAAATCGGATATTAGACTAAATTTTAGGTCAGAGTGCGTTTGTAGAAAGTTAACCTCTCTTAACGAAGTAAAAGATAGGGGATTTTGGGGTCATCAAAATTATGTTAATTAAATTTATTTTTTAAAATCCTACTTTTTTATCTTTTTTATGGTCTTTGATTTTTTTTTTTTAATTTTGGATGTTTATAAAAATGATTGTACTAATTAAATTATTTATGAATCTAGTTTGGTAATATTATGTTTTTCAATTTTTATTGTTATGATACTTTTTGGTTAGTTTGGTTTAAAGAGGGGGATTTACAGCAAAGGGATGTGACTGGTTGAATGAGTTATCTTCAGCTGTTCACATTCCTAATAACCAAACTGCTGGGCTATTGCATTGACGTGTGTTTTATTGGAATCTACCCCAAAACTAAGCCCTTCATTGCAAGAATTTTAATTGAAACCTTCAATGGTTTCATTTAACACACTGGTTACCAACCCACATTTTCATATCAGGCAACCTCATTGGTCCTCAACATTTCCTTTGTCAACTAGTTATAACTGGTTGTAATACTAAAAGCAAACATAACGCTATGTTCACAAAATATTCCCACTTTAGTAGAAATGTTTGTCTTACATTTTCCTGATAATATAAATCTATAAAAGTTATCAGAGAACATAATTTTTGCTTAAAATGGCTTGATAAAAAAATGATGGGTCTCGTGGTGGGCTTCTACGTAGTGACATTATTTTTTGGGATGATTTGTAAGTTATTTATTCTGTTTGCATGTAAATAGCAGAGGGTACTTATGTTAGTTGATTTAAATATTGGGCTATTTAAAAGATTTTAAAAAATTTCAACAGTGACCATTTTCAACAAATTCAAATTGTCAAACAAAATGCACACAATATTTGTCAAAACACATGTATAACAAAATTTTTCAAAAAATGTACACACAATAAACAAAACAAATGTATTACAAAATTGTCAAAAAATTAACAAATTGTAACACAAATTGTTCAATCAAAAGTACACCAAAATTGTCACACAAAATTGTCAAAACAAATAACAATCACTTGTCAAAAATGTCAAAAATTGGTTCAAAGACAAATGTCCACAAATGTCCACCAATGTAAAACTTGTCAAACAAATGTAAAACAAATTGTCAAAAACAAATGTACACACAAACAAAATGTACAACAAACAAGTGTAACACAAATTTCAAAACAATGTACACACCAAATGTACACACTTGTCAAAACAAATGTACACACAAAATTGTCAAAACAAATGTACACACAAAATTGTCAAAAATGTAAACTTGTCAAACAATGTACACACAAAATTGTCAAACAAATGTACACCAAAAACAATGTTCAAAAGTGTCAACAATGTACACACAAACATTGTCAAAACAACATTGTCCACTCTGTACACACAATTTGTCAACAACAATATACAACAAAATGTCAAAACCAAATGTAAACCCAATTGTTAAACATGTCACCAAATTGTCAAACATGTAACACAATGTGTCAAATGTACACATTGTCAACATGTACCACAAAATTGTTCAAAACAAATGTACACACAAAATTGTCAAACAAATGTACATCACAAATTTGTCAACAAATGTACACACAATTGTCAAAAACAAATGTCACATTGTTCAAAAAATGTCACACAAAATTTGTCAACAATGTACACACAAATGTCAACACACACAAATTGTCAAACAAATGTTACACAAAAATTGTCAAAACAAATGTACACACAAAATTGTCAAAACAAATGTTACACACAAATTGTCAAACAAATGTCACACAATTGTCAAAACACAATGAATTACAAATTGTCAAACAAATGTACACACAAATTGTCAATATTCAAAACAAATGTACACACTTGTCAAAACAAAATGTACACAATTGTCAAAACAAATGTCACACAAAATTGTCAAAAATGTAACACAAATTTGTATGTTTCAAAAACACAAAAACATTACAAAATGTCAAAACAAATGTACACACAAAATTCAAACAAATTGTGTCACTTGTCAAAACAAATGTACACAAAATTGTCAAAACAAGGTACAACAAAATGGTCAAAACAATGTACACATTGTTCAAAACATGTCACACAGTCAAACAAATGTACACACAAAATTGTCACAACAAATTTACACAAAAATTGTCAACAAATGTTTAAGTCACACACAAATTGTCAACAAATCACAAATTGTCAAAAAAATGTACACCACAAATTGTCAAACAAATTACATTACAAAATTGTCAAACAAAGTACACACAAAATTGTCAAAAATGTACAAAGACAAATGACACACAAATTGTCAAAACAAATGTAAACACAAATGTGTCAAAACACACAAATTGTCAAAACACACAAAAACAAAATGTACACAAATTGTCAAAAACAAATGTACACAAAAATAACAACAGTTGTCACACAAAACATGTTCTAACATGTCTACAATCAAAAATAATTTTTCACTCCGGAAATACACGGCTTACAGGGGACCAGCAAATCTACAGACAACAAAATCCCTGAAGCTAGGCCCTCTTGTGTATTTATTGATTTCTTGTATCTATCTAATATCAGGGAATATATGTAGAAAAGTAACTGTTTTATGATATAGTTGTATTATAACATATATATTACTTCATCGAACTGTAGATATGTTTTTTTACTGAATGAGTGTTAACTCTATATAAGTAATTATGTATCTTATTGTATTCACCATGTGTTTAATGTGACAGGGGGAAATTATCTAGGCCCTGGGTTTTTGTTTATGTTATACCCTTAAATTTCATATAGGCTGTGCATTGGTTCTCACAGTATTTACCAGTTGATTGATGGAAACCGTATGCTATTCTTAAAGGAAATTAAATGCTGGTTTGTTTTTTTTTATATGTTTTATGTATATTTTATACAATAAAGTTCACTGTTGTAGCACTTATTTATTTCTTAATATTCATTTTACTTAGATTAGAAAGGTATGTGTTTTAAGTAATTATGTTGCCAAGCCTGTAGCGATAAATGGACAGTAACTGTGATTTTTGTTTCCTGAAAAGACCAGGACTCTATTTTAAATAGATCAGAAACCCATGAAGAAATTATTATTGATGGTTAAGAGGTCTTATGTCATTCTTCTTAAGAGTAGGGATTCTGATTTAATTTGCACATTTAAGATATGTTTCAACCTTTTTAAGTCTAAATGTAGGCTCAATTTGGAAAAAGAATTTAGTCTTATATTTCTCGATTCAGCGCTAATCAAGTTTATAGCCTAAAAAAGCAAAAGAAATTAAATGGTCAGAACAAAGACTAAATCTGTTAGGCAGTTTTAAACTTATCAGGCATTCATTTAACAATTCTAAATAGTAAAACCAAGATCAGCACTATAATTAAGTAAGGTCCATAATCGAAAATTAAATCCATTCAGGTATTTTTTAGACAGGACTAAAATTCGCAGGATTTAGTTAAAAAAGTTGGGCGCAGGGTATCTGAAACTTTTTCTTTCACATTCGATTCGGCAAACTCATTCCTTCTACTTCAGACTCTATTCGCTTGTCCTCGCTATAAAATTAGCAATTTTACTTGCTACACGTAATCGGACTCGCTTCTCTCTCTGATAGTAAATATAAGCTTTATTCCCAGCAGTCACCGTCCAGTCACTGATCTTGTTCAATACTCCTTTTTTTCGCTCCCAACAAAAACAGTAGACATACTTGTCATGAAACTTAGTTATTTAATATGTAAGGATACACTTTTTAATAGTTAAACATAATTGGATTTTATTTACCAATTTTTTAAAACTGTATGCAAGTCTTTCCATTACAAATTGAATTAATGCTGATAATAATAAGAGACTTATGTTGGTCTTAATACTTAATAAATTTGGTAATAATGAATACATGCGGTGCCAGATTTCAAATAAATCAATTATTTTTCATGTTTTAAGAATTTTCAAATTCTTGCTGGGCTTAGAATATACTATTTATAGAAGGAGCACAGGACTGTAAAACCAATGTATTCCACTGATAACGAAAGTCAGTTGACTGGTGCAACTAAACCTGACAACAACATATTTTTTTTGCTTTTATGTTGCCATCTTACATAGTCGGTGTGCTAGCCCGCCATTATTTTAAATTTTTTATTAGTTCCTGTCGTATTTAATTTTTGACTCCCCACCTATTATAAATTTAATATTGTATGTAGATACATAGTAACAATGCAAGTTTCAGTTCTGACGTCATACAATAGTCTCATATACTATTTTTTGACAACAATTGTTCATTATTATTTATTGAATTATTAAGTTTGTTTCTTTACATACGTGGTAAACGGATCTATGGCAAAGTTTTGTTTAGTAAACAACTTTATTACTTGGAAAGAAATAGTCGTTAAATAATATTGAAATTATTCCTCTGTAATGATTGCATTTGTTTAAGTAACCAAGACGCATCGAATATTATCGGCCATCTTCGATTATGCATAATTAAAATTTTCTCTGTTTATTAATCGTTTCAATACATTATATTATACCTAAATTTATATAACCTTTTATACAGTTAGATTTAGTAATTGAGCATTATAATAATTTAATTAGATACTTCAACAGCGGAAATATGGCACATATTAAAAACATTTTATTTGTTAGGTTGGAGCTTACTTGTGCACAGTCACCGGCTTTCGTGTTGTCGTAGGGCTCCTTCTATTAATTTTATTTAAGTGCTGAGTAATAAATATTATTTGCTGGATAGCCCAACTAGACCTAAAGACCAATTTTTATACCAGTTTCAACTCTCTAGCATAAACACTGGGTATATTATGATAACAGACTACACTTACAGACAGACGACTTCGTGAAAACCACTTGAAAGGTTTAAAAAATACCTGAAAGAAATAATTCAAGTTTTATATTTTTGGCAAACAATACTCTTCCTATATGCCTATAATATAAATGAGGAAAAGTAAAAATTATTTTTTTTTCAAATTTATCATAGAACTAAATAAATTTCCATTTTTAAGTATTGCATCTCTCTTTTTAACTAAAAGGGCAGATTCAAGTAAAGGTAATAACTCACTGTTACCTTTCTACACACGACTACAAGTAAATGCAGTAGAATAATAATAATAAAATCAAATTTGTGTTTCCATAGTCTTTAGATAAGTTTTAATCATACTATAAGCAGAGCTGGCTTTCGGCAATGATCCTATCTACAGTGCAGGTAAGTTGCTGTCATTCATTACTTTGTCTCACTCAACTGCTCATTAGCACTGTAGATAGCATTTTTGCAGAAAGCGAACCCGGCTAAGAGAAGAATTAAAGCTTACTAGTGGAAAAGTACAGTTGGTTTTATAATTTTTAAGTAATACCAGGTACCTGGTTATAATTATTTATGAAGAAAAGAATGAATTAAATTCTACAAAGTTTTTTTTTAAATAATTACAATGTAAAACTAAAACATTGATTACGAATTTTGATTTTCATAAGTTATATGAGCAGTACGAACCTTAAGCCTTATAACAGCTTTAACAATATGAATTCTTTTCCTGATTTTACAGTTTTGAAGGTTTACTTGATTTTTGATTTAAAGCTTATTACACAATACTTGGGAGAATTGTCAAATATCAATTTTTTAGTCAAAATTTCTTTAATAAAACACCCCTTTAAATAAATTAAATTAGATTTAAAATGTAAATCTAATTTACATTTTGGTGTGGCAACCAGTAAAGTTGTATATAGAATTAAAATATTCATTAATTAATACTTTTGGTTTAAGTTAAGTTCTAAGAAAAGGTTGATACCCAAAAAAAGACCTTCTTATCTCTGAGGATTGTTTAGCCAATCCATCCCATCTTAAGAAGTAAATAAATAGGAATTAATATTTCTTACTTTACAAAAGACAAAAATTAGACTCCACACTAATTAAGGAGAAAAACCCTATTTACAGGCCATAAAAATTAAGGATAAAGTAAGTAACTGTTTACTTTAATAAATAATTAATTTGAATTATCTTTTACCATCCTTGAAATTTATTTTCAGGAAAATTATGGGAAGGCGAAAAGAAAAGTAATTGTTCAAACGTTCTTCTTATTCATGGATCTCATGATAATGCTGCTTCATTTGATTATTTAATACCATTATTACCAGACATAGGTTTTCGTTACATAGCTATAGATTTACCAGGACATGGGAAATCCTCAGTAATGGCACCAGGTTTGCCCCTGCAGTTTCTACATTTCGTTTACGTCATAGATTTAGTTTTAGATGTTTTAAATATAAAAGAAGTTCACCTAATAGGACATAGTTTCGGAGCTCAAATTTGTGCAACATTTTCAAAATTATACCAAGAAAAAATAATAACTCTAACTCTCTTAGACGGTCTCTTGTATAAATATTACTCGTCAGAAGAATCGTTAAAAGAAATTCGCAAAAGATTTGATCAAACTAAGCCCACAACGAAATATGATAATTTTAAAAATTATAATGAATTATTAGAAATGTACATGATAAAAAGACCGACAGAAATAACTCAACCTATAGCGGAAAATTTGCTTAAAAGATCCTTAATAGAAAAGTCAAGAAAATATAAAATCAGTACAGACACAAGAATGAGAAATTCAATTTCACCTATTTTCAGTCAAGAGCAATTGACAGCTTTAATCGCAGGTATTAAATGTCCGACATTATTCATAGTTTCAGAATTTGTTTATAGCTTTATGTGCTTAAAAGGTTTGGACCAAGCCGTATTTAATTTGCTACCGTTTGAAAAAGTAATAGTCAAAGGTGATCATGATGTACATATGATTTACCCTGAGAGGGTTTCCCCCATAATTACATCGCACATAGCAAAAGTTAAGTCACATTTGTAAAGACAAAATTAACGAACATACATGTTAGTGATTTAAAATAAATAATCCTTTGATATTTCTATGTGGAGCAAAGGTCAATAGATTAAGAATAAGACAGAAGTATGTTTCAGGCAGGATTTTTAAATAAAAAAAAAAAAAACAGGACAATATCAGAAAAGGAGAAAGATTAATGAGCTGAGAGAAATGTACTGAACTTGTTACTTAAGCGTAAATGAAAGCTAGCAAATTAAAATGGCATTGAGTAGGCTAAAGGAATCTTTGGTAAGATGTTTTGTAATAAATTGCCCTATTAGCAATCAACTTACTAAGACAAATAATAAATTAATGGTTAATGATATATAAATTAATAAGTATGTTTTGCAAATGATATTCAATTATATAAAATAATATTATAATAATGTATAATAATGCCCGTTTTAGGGCCTTCGGCCAGCAGGAACAACCTCGGGTGGGTCACATCTCTATGCTCAAGTGAAGCTAAAGTTGGCGAATTTTTTTTACAAATTCTATACTAATAAACTAGAGCATAGCACGGGGTGTGATCCCAGACCTCCGGTGTCGAAAGTCAGTAATAACGACCACGCTAAGAGGCAGATAATATGATAGAATGTAACTATGATTCATTATTTTATAGTGTGTGGAACTATATAAAGAAAGATATTGAATGATTTAAATTTATTTAAATTATATCATTTAAATTAATTGTGCACTAAAGTATAGTATGCTATTTTAAATTATATGTAAAATATAACTTTTCCTCATTTATACCCTAGGTATATAGATAGTATTGTGTTGCAAAAAAATCTGAAACTGGGATTTTCCTAATTTATCCATTTTAGGTATTTTAAGACCTTCTAAGAAGTTTACCAAGTTTTTGTTTGTCTTTGTGTGGTGTGTGTGTGTGTTGTTATCATTGTATCTACAGTGTATTTATGCTAAAGTTTAAATTGGCACAAAAATCAGTTTTCAAGTCTAGTTGTTTCTATCCCGGAAAAAATTTGGAATTTATAAATTTATTTATAACAATGAAGTTTGTACATGTCGTCTTATATAAGGCTAAAATATGCTAGTTTCACCTCATTTCAAGTTAAAATGTTATCAAATGATATAAACTTGTTACATTTTTACTTTTCCTCATTTTTCCGTAGGTATTAGGAAAAGTATTGTGTTTGCAAAATCTGAAACTGGATGATACCTGAATTATTTGGTTTCAGGTGTTTTTAAAGGCTCCTGAGTGGTTTTCACAAAGTTTTCAGTCTGTATATATATATGTGGTGTGTGTCGTTATCACCGTAGAGGCCTAGGTATTCAGGCTAGAGAGTTGAACTTTGTCAAAATCAGTCTACGTGTAGTTGTTGCTATTCAGAAATATTTTTTAACGTCATTCATTAACCCATATGAATCAAGAAAAATGTTAAAATCATAAACGCGGGAAATTATGTGATCGTTTGACATTTGGCACGCATGTGGCTATATATAAGATTAACATGAGCCATGTTTCATTTCATTATCAGCATTATTTTCATTTTTTATTGAATGACTTGTGTACGTTTTTTAAATTGTTAAATAGAAATAATTTAATTGAGTTTTTAAATTGGTACAATGTTACCTTAATTTTAAGTACTAAGTTTGTTTCAATGCGACAAGTATATTCATGGTTTTTGTTGTCATAAATATTCATAAATTAAGAGAATTAAAACGTGGTCAGCGCTGTTGGGTTGGGGAACGGGATTGCAATTTACTATCAGAGGAGCAAGCAAGTCTATACATGTTGCAGTATAAATTGGTGAATTGTATATTCTTAGAGAGCAAGTAGGGAGGATGAGCGCAGACGATCCCGATGTGATGAGGAAAGTCCGAGGTACCTATATATTTTTTTTAAATTGGAAAATTTCCAATGAGTTGGAATTTGGTACAGTATAATAATACACAAATTTCATTGTGTCCGGCTAGTTTATGTACGGTTTTGGTTAGATCATAGAAGTTAAGCGCATCGAGGGAGGTCAGTGTCTGGATGTGTAACCAAGAGACTATACTATTAGAGGGGTCAGAACCGATTTACACAGTGATGAATGGGGTCTGGAAGTGGACAGTTTCATAGGTGCCGTAACTGTACTTACCCGACTAGTCTCCATAGAGAAACTGATACTCCTTCACCCTCTACAACCCTTTAGGCACACCCTCTACAATCGGGGACATTTTGTTGATGCCAATTAAACCATTTATTCACACAGACATATAAAAGAAACATGCATAGTAAATAATTAAACTATTAGTATAATAAGAAATATATTAAATTTTAATCGTTTTATTGATTTAAAACAAATAGTCGAAAATAATGTAAATATTTACGTGAAATTGTAATTATTATGAAAATAAAAAAAGACGTCACCAATGTACTGTTACGGCACCTAGCTACTAAAGGATGATAGACTGTTGTATCCTCCTCTAATAGTATTAGTCTCTTTGGTGTAAACACTGTGAATAAAACAATGTGTTAATGTACCGAAGTAGTGAGGATGGTGAAGCGAATCTGATGTGATGAGGAAAAGTTCCGAGGTACCCGGTACCCATCTTTTCAATTTTATTTTCGTTAGGTTCACATTTATGTAAAATACTTATTGTTAAGACAATTTTCAGTGACCATAACCTGAATGTTTAATTTTAGTATATTTTTTAATTATTACTAATGGATATTTTGTACCGTAAAACAGGGATAAAGAGTTAAGAGATAATTGTCAACTAAAATACTCAACTTATCCATATAAACATTTATTTCAATAAATTTCGAGGAATTCTTCTCCTCACATTTATAGTTAGACACACAAAAAGAAATTATATCATTCTCATAAGATGAAAATTTCACAAATTAATTAAACGAACCGTTAAATTAAATATTATCATACATTAAATTATTATTTTATTTAAATAACAATAATAAACTTTATAAAATAGTTTAACAGATTTCTTTTAAAGAGAGAATTTACAAGAAATTAAATACATAAACAATCCATATAAATTAGAATTTTCCATTTAGTTTATTATAAATGCTTATATACAAACTACCTCAGGCTCAACCACCTATACTGAGGATAATCCTTTTGAAAAATTAAACATAAAATAAGATCAAAATATATTAGGTTGGTCATATCTTATATACACTGTCATATCTTTTATATTGATTGATTGATTGAAAATTTGTTTAATCATAAAATCAGGAAGGGTGTGAAAATCAGATACTACAAACAGAAATAAGAGTAAATCATTAATTAAAGGAACAAAGAAGAAAAGAGTCCCTCCACAAAATAATAATTTATTCAGAGGGCTTTCAACCTAACATGAGGCCATCATCAGTGTCAGATATAACATAAAGTAAAAACGGCTAAGAGAAAGACACTAAAGGTAAACACATGTCAAGCAGTGGAATTAACAGTTTTTCTTCTGTTCTTTTTCGACATAAGGATGTCGTCGAGTTAATAGACTATCACGACCTCATGTTCAGTTGAAAGCACTCTAAAAAAATATAGTTTTGTGGAGAGACTCTCTTCTTCATACCTTTAATTATGAACAACTCCACTGGTGATCATTCTAAATCAAGAGTAAATCAGCTATGGTAGCAAGGCATGTAAAATCGAATTGTCATAAAATACTAATTGAATTCTTAAATAGTCAGAACAGGGAAATATCGAGGGTCAATCAGACTTTGATTCATTACCACAAAGTAAGTTTAGTTCTCTTATTACTTCTTAGAAATTTATCTTACATATACAAATTTTCTCTATTTAGATTCAAAATGACACATTAATTGAATATAGATTATAAAAATGCAAACTTCATTTTGGCTTAATTAATTTTAAACAATTCACTCCAGATCCCCGTCTCCTTTGTTGAACTAGATTGTTATTGTTAAACACAACTAAGTTTTAGAACAGGAAAAAAACACTTAAATTCTTAGAACTCATGAAGATCGCCAGTGGAATCCTAACTTTGAGGTGCAAATCTGAGCGCTCAAGCAAAACAGGCAGAGAATCAAGAAAAGCAGGATCATTTTGGAAAATGTTAATAAAATTTCTTTATTCGCTACAGACCAATTTTAATTCAATCTTAGCCTTTTGTAGCTTTTGCCCCTCGATATGTTGTAAGTGTAATTTATATTTTTAAACTTTTACAAGAAAAGTCAGTCTATTTAGGATTAGGAACTGATTGGTCAAGTTCTGGATTAGGAATGTTCAAGACTTCTGACATAAAAATTGGAACAGATGTTTGGATAGAGTATTATATACCCAAAAGAATAGCATCGAATAAAACTCATTTTTTATAAATTATCTATCGAGTAATTATTGAAATATTCTTTAAAACAAATATAAATAAAAATTACTTATCTCATACTCAATAATAGAGATGATTAAAACAAACAAAAAATATTTACTTTTGAGCTCAAACGTATTACTTAAGAAATAAACTACCAAATTTTTAGAAGAGTAAAAAAGGTAAATTTAATATCAAAGTTACTAAAAGTTGATAAAAATAAGAAAATATTGGAAGACTAAATATTAAATAAAAATATAATAAATAAGTCTTGCTAGATTATTAGAGACTAATAATGAAGATTGAACAACATTCAGCAAGGAGAGAACACCCACATTTTTATTGACCTTAGCTGTAAGTAGTAAAAAAAATACATTACTTAATTAAATTATTTTTGATAAGTATAAACTAGCAAGTCATCAACAACATAATGCAACAAATTTTAGAAAATGGTCATAGAGAGATATAGTCAAACCTTTGTTTGACGCAATAGAGTGTGGCTACATATTGGAATGAGGTCCAGGCTGATCCAATAAAGTATTTATTGTTCATTTAACATTTGATAATATGCAAAACATGAATAGTTTACACAAAGACTGAAGGTCAGATTGAGTTGAGGCTCTGTCGGCTCCCTGATGAGTTAAGCATAACAAAACAGAGTCGGACATGACATTAAGTCAAGCCATCAATGATGACAAATGTCGAATTATAGAACAGTTCCCAGATGCAGGCATGGATCCATGAAGGGGGGGACAAAGAGGAGGAATATATTTTTAGGATTATTATCCTAATATTTTTAGGATCCATGAAGGATCCTATATGAAGTACATATAGTATTACGTAAAAAAATAGCTTAAACACTAAACAATAATACACCTAATTTTTTAATGATGCAATATCAATTTATATAATCATACAAATGTTTTAAACATTTATTGTAAATTGTTTAATATTCAACCTAAATTGTTATACACTTTTATACACTTTTAAAATCAAAAAAATAGTCTTATTATTAGAATAGAAATTAGCATAGAAATTAGCATAATGAATATTAATGTATTTATCTGTATTTTTTATTGATGGAAATAAATATTATTATTATTACTTAGCACTTTTTCTTCTACTAATAAATGAAGTGTAAACGAATTATCAAAGTCAGATTACTCATTATGTCCACTTGTTTTAACAGTTTTATACTACTTAGGTAGTGTACCATATCTGGTATAGACCTCAGAATTCTTAAATTAAATATCAAACCACCGTTTCTTATTTGTTGACAATAATTTCTTCATTAAAACATTTTTTTAAAGCTGGTATCTAATTTTAACAGATTCTCTACACTGTTTTATACATGGTTTAATGCATTAACTTACATATAAAAAATAAAAATAAATGCATTAAAATGTACTACAGATAAAACAATTTATTTTATATTATCAATAAAAAATTTGAGCTTACGGCAAAAAAAAATAAAAAAAGAGCATAAACCAGAATCCGAAAATGAGGTTTTAGGTTAAATAAAAAGATTATTTATCAATAATTGTAAGTGGGTTTGTTGCATCATATAAAATCAAATATAAGCAACTCCAGTATTCTGCAATAGAAAAAATTATAAAAAAACTTTAGTGTATAATTACTTTTTAAGTAAAAATAATTTAATAAAACTTTTAAATCATTCAGCATATAAAAGGATATATTAGCTACATAATATCATATAATAGATATTATGATTGAGTTATTAATAAAACAATTATTACAGACCGTAGAAATATAGTTTATTATCCAGCAATAGATATTTTTATTTAAAATTTAATTTTTTAAAAAGGTATTCTTCAATAAAATTACGCGTAGGTTTTTAATTTTTGGCTTTTTGGTAACTGTTTTTTTGATCTTGGAAAGTGTCACTTATTATTTTCACAACATATCAAACTTAGTAAATAAAATATTTCAATAAATCATACATAATCATAAGTCAGTGAGAACTTAAACTTAGAAAAAATAATTAAGGGTGGGGGAACATTCTAGAACAGGGGTTGTGAAACAGCAGCACTTGAGAGCTGCTGCAGCACATATATGTGGCCCTAAAAAAAATATTTCTAAATACTGACAAAGATATTACATAATCCTCCAATTATTTAATTTACCATTCTTATTTTTAATTTATCATTAAATAATTTATTAAAATAAATTATTTTGAAATAATGGTGAGAGGCAAACATGTTTAGGAGGTAAAATGTACAATCATCCATAGAATCCAAAAGGAAGGCTTATCTGAAGCACTGTAGTACTATATATTCCTCTATGATCTGAAGTATCTTCTCTTTAATTCTTTTCTTACAATAGTTCGTAATTATTAGTGGCACACTTGATGCACATGATATCACTAAAATATGGTTATCTTTGTGCAAGAAAATTAGCTCAGTCTTTCATCCCCCCCCCACCCCAGAAAACATTTTGCCCCCTCTGATGAAGTAGATTCGAGTGAAATTCCCTGGTAGATGTGTGAATTCCACCCCCTCATAGATTGGTTTCGCACCTTCCCTCCTGAGTTTTGACTGGCTAAGGGCCTGGATCCATCTACACTGTTTACTTATGCCCCCCCCCCTTCTCCTACTCCATAATTCCACAAACTTTTTAATAATAATTTCAAGTATAATTGCAGCACCGCGAAAGATAGCTAAATAGAATTTGGCTCCTAGAATTACAAAGGTTCCTGAGCCCTGTTCTAGATCAACAATCAACTCTGCTGTTCTCAACAATGTGCTATAAAAACACACTTAATTAAAGGTAAAAAAATGAGACAATTAAAACCTCAAATGCTGAATTCAAAATCGGAGATACTATTCACTATAGACTTTATACTAGAGAAACATTCAGGATTTTATTTCTTACTTTAATCAGGAACACGAGGAAGAATAAAATATAACAAATTTAAACATTTCTTTTAACAAGTGATCAACACAAGAAATAATCATAAAAAATAATCATGACCTATAATACACAAATATACATTCTTAATCTAAAATTCTTTATAATTTCTAACAAAATTTAAAACATATAAAGTTACAGATCTTTAATTAAAATAATAGTACCGGTGATACGAAAGATTAGCAAAATGAAGGCTCATTTATCCATTGAATAAAATTTGATGACAATTATTACATTTAAATTTGAGAAAATACCATTGATTTATTGATAGAAGAATAAAATTACATATTTGCCCAGCCTTGCTTATTAAAATTTAAATATAAGAGTCACAAAACATAGCATATGATGGGTTATAACTAAGATCCAGAAGATATTTTGAATATTGAGTTCACCTCAAGTAAATAAACAACATTATCTCATCAAAAATTTGATAAACTGGTTTAAGTTATATTAATCCAATAAATACTGAGATGTGGAATAAGCTTATAAATAAATAAAGTTTGTCTTTCCACAGATGATTTATTATTAAAAACAAAGCCAGCTTTCAACCTGAACGGTCATCATCAGTGCCTAGAACCCAATAAATTAAAGAATAAAAAATAAGTCAAAAACTAAAATAACAAAACAAAAATGTACAAAAAACGTGTAAAATAAATGAAAAAGAAAGAAATAAATTACCGGTGAGATGAGTCTAGATTACTTTTTAGCCGGTTTCTGAGGCCAAGGCATGTATACGACTGAAGAACGTGGCGCCCCCATAGACCTTACCACAGAGGCTCCCACACTCTCACTCTTTTCTTCAGAGCCTTATATCCATTTCTTGAACGTTTCTTAAATTTCAAGATTTTCGAGAGCTGTCATTTGATTGCTTTTTATCTATAAAGTGAAGAAAGCAACTTCATGTGGTACGTAATCATGTTTTCTCTCGCTAACATGACGATAAAACTTGCTCGGGGCCTTTTCGTGCTCAAAAAATCTGGTGGAAAAAGCCCTTCCAGTTTGGTCGACATAAACACTTGCGCAGGTACCGCATTTAACAGCATAAACCCCGTTCTTGTTATATGGTGATGTTTTATCCTTATAGCATCCTAAAACACCCAAACTTTATGGTGCTCTTAAGATCCACAAACAAGGAGTTCCAGTTCGTCCTGTGGTATCAAATTGTGGTGCTCCTAGCGAGAAGCTTGCTAAAGAGCTGAATACCCAAATACATAGGCGGACTAACTTTGAGGCCAAAGATTCTATTAAAAACACCAAAGCTTTTTGTGAGAAGTTTAGTAATTTTATGATTCCAGATCATGCTATTTTAGTGTCTTTTGACATTGTTGATTTATTTACAAGTATTCCACCCGATGTTTGTTTACCATTGCTCAAAAGAGAATTAGCTAGGGCTAACGTAGAGGTTCAGGTTAGAGAAGAAATTGTGGACTTAGTTCACACTTGTCTCCAACAAAATTATTTTACTTTTTGTGGTGAATATTATGAAGGTCGCAAAGGTCTTGCCATGGGTGCTCCACTATCAGGATTGTGTGCTGAGCTTTTTCTGAACTGCTTTTTCATCGAGTTTGTTCAACACCATTCTAATAAATTTCGTCCATTTATAAAAGTGTGGGTCAGGTATGTTGATGACGTATTCTGTGTTTGCTTGGTGGTATGGATAACCTGATAAAATTTGTTAAGTACCTGAATTCATCTTATGCAGGTATTCAGTTTACTTATGAGGTTGAAATAGAAGGTTCCATTAATTATTTAGACTTAAATATTACTAGAAATAAGAACAAATTTCAATATAAAATATATCGTAAACCTACAACCACAGATACCGTTATTCATGCTTCATCTCAACATGCTTGGACTCACAAGTTGGCAGCATTCCACGCATATGTTAATCGTTTACTAACCACTCCCTTAGAACCTGAAGATTTTGACCTTGAGGTTAACATAATTAAACAGGTGGCGCTAGCTAATGGCTACAAAACGGATCTAGTAGATACTCTTATCCATCGTAAGCAACGGAGAGCTGTGCTTAATCAGATCTACCCGAATCCTGACTCTAAAATAATAGGTGCTTGGCGAAGTATACCTTATATAGGCTCTGTTTCGGAAAAAATTTCTTGCATTTTAAGAAGGAATGGCTTCAATGTTGCTTTTAAGAACACCTCATGCCTACGTAACATATTATGCAGCTATAAGGATAAAACATCACCATATAACAAGAACGGGGTTTATGCTGTTAAATGCGGTACCTGCGCAAGTGTTTATGTCGGCCAAACTGGAAGGGCTTTTTTGATTTTTTGAGCACGAAAAGGCCCCGAGCAAGTTTTATCGTCATGTTAGAGGAGAAAACATGATTACGTACCACATGAAGTTGCTTTTCTTCACTTTATAGATAAGCAATCAAATGACAGCTCTCGAAAAATCTTGAAATTTTAAGAAACGTTCAGAAAATGGTATAAGGCTCTTGAATGAAAAGAGTGAGTGTGGTGTGGGCGCGCACGTTCTTCAGTCGTATACATGCCTTGGCCTCAGAAACCAGCTAAAAAGTAATCTAGACTCATCTCACCGGTAATTTATTTCTTTCTTTTTTCATTTATTTTACACGTTTTTTGTACATTTTTGTTTTGTTTTGTTTTCTTATTTTTTATTCTTTTAATTTATTGGGTTCTAGGCTCTGATGATGACCGTTCAGGTTGAAAGCTGGCTTTGTTTTATAATAATAAATCATCTGTGGAAAGACAAACTTTATTTATTTATAAGTTATATTATATTTTTCAACAAATTTTGCTGTTAAGGATAAGTTTGTATCAGTGTAATTTAACTATTTGGTCAATTTTATTTTACAACAGAATTTTAAGTGATGAAGAAGATCTTATAGTGCATTTCAAGATCAGCAAGACATAATACTATATCTTCATAGATTGATGCAAATCAATTTTCATCAAGTTTAAATAGAACAATTTTCATCAGGTCAATCACCATGAAGAGATTAGACGTGAAAGATTTTTTTCGAAGGGAAATTCAGTTAATGAAAGTAGGCTCGGATTTCTTCCCACTCATTAGCTTCGTCTGAGGAGTCCAAGTCAGATGCGACCTGAATGGTTTCGGCTTCAGATCCTGAGTCAGTGGGGGAGGCAGGACTGTCTGGGATTAATGTCCTTGATGTCATGTGGATTTCTTGTCTATAAAATTACACATGTTATTTTTAAATAAATTTGCTAATGCAAGGTGTACCTAAACCAGCAGAGACATATACATAATAATATTGGTTGTCTCAAACCGATTTCACATTTCATTCTTCAAAAGCAACATGTCACCATGTAATTTCAAATGCCAATTTCTAATGGGGGAAACTTGCTTGGAATAAATTTATAAATAATAAATGTGATACATTTTTGAGATGTCAACACATAAATTCAATTTATCATTCCACCGCAGTTTTATTAACTATGACGACCCCAACATTTTTAAAGCAGTCTCCCAAGAGGAATTTTACCCCCTATCCTATTTTAAGATCAATTTAATACAAAAATATACCAATTTTATCATTATCAATACTTGAATATATATATATATATAATATATATATATATATATATATATATATATATATATATTATATTATATATATATATTATATATAATGTACTTTTTTATCCTGCTTGTTTTTGTCCCTCTATTTTTACTTTCATCCTATTTAAATTCATTGCCTTAATTTAATTTATTTTCATTTCATTCATTAATTACATTACTTCAATTGACCTCAGATTGTATTGATGGAAAGGGTTAGCATCCTATTCCATATGACTTCTAAAATATTATAAAGTAAGTCTTAAGTGGCACTTCTTAAAACCCACTAACCATCTCTTCAGTCAGCGGTTGGTTTAAGAAAAGAAAAAAAACTTTATGCTGAGCCCTTAAGGACATTTGTTCTAAATAAAAATTATTTAGAACAAATTTAGGGGGGGTCAGAGGCATCTGCTTAAATAACACATAAATATTACAAACAAATAATAACACGTTCCTCCAATATATTTTCCTCATCAATCCAACCTTTGTGACAAAATAAAAAAAAATCCAAATAAGTTCTTTAGAATTAAACCAGATAAAAAGAAATTCCTCATCAAAACTAATACTTATCATGAATGTTTAATAAACCAACTCAATAAATAAATGAAGGATTTTGTTGTTCTAATACTTCAAAAGAATTAAAAGATATTGTTTGATCTCATAAATAATTATTCATCTAGGATACATTTAATCTCTACAAACTTCAAAAATATCAAACAACTTTTTGCTACACAAAAACATCCAAGAAACATAAATAAACATAGAATGAAAGTTATTACTCCAGTAATTGTACAATTTATTACTTTTAGCAGGGAAAGAGTAGTTTTATATTGTAATTTAAAATACTTACTTAAGTTCTATAGGAATATTTGAGGTATCTATATTGTAATTCTTAACAGCTAATAAAGAGAGAGTTTTCAAAGAAGGACCTGAAAAATAAAATTATAAAAAATTAGAGTGACCCTAATATAATACCTTTAATACAATACATTGTATCTAAAATGTATTATATTAAAATAAAAAAATTATTATATTTTTGTCATTTTTATTATATTATAGACACATACTAGAAAAATATTCTGCAAAAAATCATTTTATGTTCATACAACTACAAACAGAATACTATTAACACTTACTTAAATCTAATATAAAGAGATCATCGTGGTCTTTTAGATGCATTTCTCCAGATAAAGCTAATGACTTATTACACAACGGGTCCGGACTGAAACCAAAATTAAATATACTAAGTAAATAGAAAAAAAAATAGAAACAATATCAGACAAAAAAAGTCATAAAAGTAAGAATATTTCTATATAATTCAAACAGTAGAAAAAAACGGGGTTTTTCGGGTTTTTTTCAGACAGGAAATAAAAATCACAAAAGGGATTATGTTGTATTATCTTTGCTTGTTGAAAGTTTTACTGAGGTAGAAGAGATGCTTATTAGCAAATTTTCAATTAGGCAAATGAGGTCTTTGGTGGCAGAAGGAGGAGCAAAGGAGCAGAGGCTTCATAATTCTAAACATACGTGCATGTTCATAGTTTCTGTAATAACTTTGCTAAGATTTATATTATTAGGATAAGGAGAAAATTTAATTGAAGAAGTTTATGATATGGTTCCGAGAACCAGTGATTTTTATATTTTAGTGGTTCTAGCCTTCTTATTCAGCAGAAAAAGTATTAAAGAACATGAGCTAACCACAATTTTAACCACTATAATTTCTTTCTTACATAGTTCGTTTATTTCCCGCCCGACACAGAAATTTAAGATTTCAACAAAGTAGAATCGATCCTGAGGTCGGAATGCAAATCGTCGTTTCATCTATGGCACATAGCAACGACATTACTGATCTATTCAATGCAATGGAAAGACATATACATATCAGAAATTCGAGTATCACAGCTACATGTATACACACTTAATCATGTTTAGGATATTTATTATTCTACATTTTGGACTCCATTATTTTCTTATTAATATTCACTTTTACTTGCAATTGTCCTTGATACCAGCCAAGCGATTATACATCAACTTACCTGTTAAAAAATTTATATTTATACTCGGCAAGAAATATAAATAATTTTTGTCTTAACCTCACTTCCCAAAAAAAAAAATCACTAGGTAAAATAAGGGGCAAGGGAACCTATTATTTTGAAGGGTACTTTTTTGGGTATTGGGGGCCTCTATTGTGTTTTTAGGGCACAGTCCTTTTCATAAAAAAATAAGCAAATATTCATCAGCTGTTGAATCAGTAATTACAATCATTGACAACAGAAACCCTAGCATCAGATAGCTTTTAATTTAAACCTGATTTCATAAAACCATATTAAGTATTTTTGGTTAGTATATATATATAAGTCCTTTTGTTTAAACTGATTTAAGTTTCGATCCCTTTTTTCTGGGTCTGTATCACCCCACGCGTTTCGATTTTTCCATATTATATCAAATTGCTTAAAGTCTGATCCCTGCTACTCGGGTTTTGATATAATCAGCATCCAACTATTTCTCCAGATTTCTTATTCAAACCTAATATGGCATGACTACAAAACATGGCCTAACGTTAATCTTGAAGTAGTCATGCGCAGTGAATTAACAAAAATCTTATTAGAACCTTTAACAATACCACACGCAACAACTAACTTTTATTTAAATCACTTTTTCATCAGTATAAATCACAAAGATTCTTTAATCTAAAATAAAACTTTGCTTTGGAAGCTAAAAATATTTTTATATAATAAAAACAAGAAAATGAGATATGATGCTATGAAAAAAATAGATTAATACCCATATTTATTTATAATTATTTTTTTTGGGTAATCTTAAAATAGAATTTTAATACAGGCAATAACATAATATAAAATATGAATACACAAAATTAAAAATTTGTTACTTTGGCAAACAAGTTGTCTGTGACTGTTATTCCCTTTCCTTCCTATTTACAATCAGTAACAAAAATATTATTAACCTTTAAACTTACATGTATTAAAAACATGAATATCTATGGGTTCATTAGCAGAGCTGAACAGGTGTACATTACTAGAACAATATCCTCCAAAAGAATAAATTAGATTTCCGACTGCAGCGGCTGCATGGTTAACTCGTCTAGGACCTCCTTCCAAATATACGGTCCAATGCATTTCACTAATTACACAGTAAAATGCTTCAGCAATACTTTAGGCTCTAAAATCAAAGATGACAATGATAACCAAATGTAACATTTAACTTTAAAAACACCTGGTGATTGCCAGAAAAGTGTGAAATTATTAAAGTGTGGAAAATTTTATTTCCAAGGCATTTTAACTAGTAAATTAAAAACTTTTGGTTTGTTTAAAACCGTAAAGGCTTTTTTATTTTTTTTTAAAAGCAATCAGATTTGTGAATTTATGTTTGTAAAAATGATTTCTAGGGTTACAAACTGAGTTGTTATGGTCCCTTGACCACAATTACTCAGTTTTGAACCACAATAACCCCTTGGTTATTGTGGTTCAAAACTGGATTATTAAAGATGAGAACAACCTGGAAGGATGTTTCCTCAATCAAATGTTTTTGCAATAGGACATAATCTGGAGCTTAACAAAATGAATGCTTACTTCTATATTGACCAAATATTTGGACAGTATGCCAACATTACATTCCAGAAAGGATGTAATTTTGAATAAAATTATTAAGTTCACTTATCAATGTAGTAAATGTTTTGCCAAATCTTCTAGATCTGGCAAAATAATAGAGTTCTAGATCTGGCATAACAATAGAGTTCTAGATCTGGCATAATAATAGTTCTTTATTGGCAAATCTTGATTAAATAATTAAAATGTAGAGCTGTATCAGCCTTTTAGTTTTGATAAACTTTAAATTAAAATAAATACAAATCCCTAGATTAGTCTCTAATGACAAATTGAAACAATGGTAACAAAACTATTAAAATTATTGCTTTTGGTACAGAAATAATAAATTTTATTTTTAATTAATTAAATTTATCAAATTTGGTTTCTTAATCATGTTTTATTGGTATCCCTTTTCAACAAAAACAGGCCTTGTAATATCCTGTTTTGAGATATAGATGTTAATTTTGTGAAAGATCTTTTGCGATACGCCACAAGAGTTGTAGTTTGTTTAGAACATTAAACATATTAATTGAATGGATCTGGCAGATAACGAACAAACATTGCATCTATGGTAATAAGCCAGTAATAAAATTGTGAAGTCATACTTCACCCTGGGGCAAAGAACAGGGAGATTTTCAGTTAAGAAGAAAAAAGATTTCAGTTTAAATCACATAAATCAATTACAATTCGAAAAAAAATTATCTATCCCTTGTTATTCAATGTAAAACCTACTTAGTACATTTAAGGTACATTTATTCTGATTATTTCAATTCAATTCAATTCAAAAAACACTTTATTGCCAATAAAATTTACATCAAATAAAACATAAAACATAGTATAATTTACAGCAATCCCAAAGGTCCATATGGACCTGTGTGTGGGGTATGACAGATATAATAAAAAAATGGGTTATGAGATTGGTTATAGCGGAAGAGAGAAGAAAAAAAAAATATGTAAAGGTAGAACAAAATAGACAAAAATCTAGGTAGAAAAAAAAACAAATAAAAGCAACAGTCCTTAAAAATGAAAAAAAAATCAACACTTAAATAAAACCTTAAAAAAATACAAAAAATTTACTAAAAAGGTAGATAAAAAAATAAATAAAAAAGAACTAAGATCTTATTGAAGAGATTATTACTTATTCATATCAAGTATTCTTAATTTATTTAAAATAATAGTTGTTAATTGTAGGAATTAAAATATTTATTTATATACATTTATACACACATATTATATACATACATATACACACATACATACTTGTTAAACTATTTAACACTAGGTTATTAACATAATATTTATTAATAGCTATCTTATTAATATTTTTATTCATATATTTATTTATGTGGAAAACCAGATGATAGATTGAAAAGGTCAATATCAGTAAATATAACATCATTAAATTGAAAAGATATTGATATAATACTGTAGATAACGATCATTACTTTATCAGTATTCCTTATTTATTTCAACATAGTAGCTATCAATTTATATGTATTAAGATTATTTTAATTCTGATCATAGATATAAGTATACACAAGCACACACCTATATTCTCACACACAGCACCAACACACACACACACACTCATATTATATTATTATACCTTAATACATAATTATTTTATGTATAAGGCAGACACTAGAAACTTATGAGTTTATTAGAGTACTTATGTTGTTATATTATAGGAACCATTGTTTATCATACATATATTACAATATATTTATTTATATAAGAATTTAGCAATAATTATTATATAATTATTTGAATATAATATATTTATTTGTTATATTTTATCAATTAGTACTATTTTTTTAAGTATCACAGCATTAACAGTTCAAAAATCTATAGGTAGAGTAAACAAAAGTTGAGGTATTTAAAATATACAAAACTAAGATGTATAGTAAATTACAATTTAACATGATTTTTAATCCAGTCTTTTAGATTAGATTTGAATTGTTTTAGTTTTATTATGTTTTTTAATGCATTAGGTAATTTATTATATTGCACAACCCTGGTGGTGAAGAGAATCATGTTTTACTTTACTAGTGACAGTTTGCAAGTACAAATTATGTTGTGATGTGTGTCTAGTATTGTGTTCATGTTGAATTGGTGTGAAATCTGAAAAGTGTTTGTGTATGTATGTGAGTGTAGAATGGGCACTGAGTTGGTTTAATGAAAGAGTGTTACAATCTTTAAATAATTTTTCAGAATTATACAACCTTGGTTTATTTGACATAATTTTAAGTATTCGCTTTTGTTGGATGGAAATAACATCTAAATTTTTCTTGCTAGTGGTGCTCCAGAAGATCAATCCATAGTTTATGATGCTTTGAACAACAGCGTAATAAAAAGACTTAGTCAGAGAAGTTGAGGCAATATTCTTAACTTATAGAAATGAAAGGTGAGGTAATTTAATGTTTGACTGACATGCTGACAGTGGTGGTTCCAGTTCAGAAGATGGTCAATGTGTAGGCCTAAATATTTGGTGGTTTTTACTTGCTCTATGGCTGGGCATGGGCAGTGTTCCATAATATTAAGATGGTCATGTTGTTGAATTATGATCTCATTGTTGATGTCCTTTTGCATAAATGGTATCCAACAGGTTTTGCTAACGTTTAGGGTAAGCTCGTTGTATCGAAACCAGTCATAGATAAGTGCAAGGTCTATTTCTATTTGTTGTTTAAGACTAAGCCAATTTTTACCCGAGATTATAAGGCTGTGTCATCAGCAAGCAGCAGGTTAGGCAATTTAAATTCAAGTTTTGTAGATCATTAAGATAAACTAGAAACAGCAATGGTCCTAGAGACGATCCTTGTGGTATGCCATGGTTTATGGTTTGATATTGGCTGCAAGTATCTATAAACCGAACACATTGAAGTCTACCAGTGAGATAACTTGACAGTAGGTCCAGAGATTTGTTTTTAAGCCCGTATGCATTTAATTTAAGAAGAAGTAAGGTATGATTAACAACATCGAAGGCCTTAGTAAATCTAGGAAAATAACTAAAACTTTTTTCTTGCTATCTAGACTGTTAATAATATTTGATAGAAGGTATTCCAATGCGTCTTCTGTAGAAACTCCATTTTTGAAGCCATACTGGTGTTTGTGAAGGATTTTAGTTTTTAGGTAGTTATAGAGTCTACTATAGATGCATTTTTCTACTATTTTGGAGAAGTTGTTTAAGAGGGAGATAGGGCGATAATTTGAGATATCTTTTGGGTCTTTTGATTTAAAAATAGGTATTGTGATTGCCATTTTAAATTTTTCTGGGAAGACCCCTGAAGAAAAACAAAGATTGATTATATGTACTAATGGAATTAGAATATTGTGTCTTATCTTTTTTATGGCAATTGAAGATATATTATCTTCTCCGCAGGAATTAAGATTTTTCATGCTCATAATTATGCCATTAACTTCTTTATTGTTGGTAGGAGTGAATACAAGTTCTGAGTTTACTTTAGCTATTGGGTAGGTAGAGGATGGTGGCTTAAGTTTATTCTTAAGCTTAGTAGCAATAGATGTGAAAAAGTTATTAAATAATTCTGCTGTTTCTTTCTTGTTATCTTGAGTTTTTATTTCCCTATTATTGCTGTCTTTGATAACTGATGTATAATTATTTTTGGTACTTCTGTTAGTGACTTCATTGAGCACCTCCCATTCTTTATTTTTATTATTTGCACATTCTTTAAGTTTATTGCTATAATAATTATTTTTTGATTTTTTGATGAGTTTATTTAAATAGTTTCTGTACATTGTTAAACGAGCTCTAAGATTTTTATCATCTATTTTTAACTTTTTAAGTTTTTTGTGTAGTTTATCTCGGTTCCTTATTGCAGATAATAGTCCTGTAGTCATCCAAGGTTTTATTTTGAAATTTTTAGAAGTTATTTTTTCTATTTTAGTGTTTTCTTTTAAGTGAATTTGTAATATTTGGTAAAATTGGTAGCTAAATTAGGATCCATTAATGAGGTGACTTTAGCCAATCTTCCTTAGCCAGATCAGTATTAAGTTGATTATAAACCTTCTGGTTATTGTGACTAGAAAAATAATCGCAGTGATATGGTGGTCAGTTAAATAGGAATGAATAATAGCAGATTGGTGGTTAGAGTTAGAAGAAAAAACATGATCGAGACAAGTATGTGAGACTT
The DNA here is from genome assembly GCA_018340805.1 of Microvelia longipes. Classification (NCBI taxonomy): domain Eukaryota; kingdom Metazoa; phylum Arthropoda; class Insecta; order Hemiptera; family Veliidae; genus Microvelia; species Microvelia longipes. The sequence continues at coordinate 39,968,685 of JACMZG010000002.1, forward strand.
GACGAGTAACTCCATCTAATAGGGGCACCATACCATGCTGAGCCATCATAGATATATAGTCAACTGCCTTGTTGCTTAGAAGAGAACTTAGATTTGAGTTGTACATCAAAATATTTATATCCCCATAAGAATTCTGTTTTGAATGTTTTTTGCTTAGATAAAATATCGTCAAGTTCTTTTACAAATTTGTCAACGTCCAGATTGGGCCACCTGTAGGTTAAGATAATTTGGTACTTGAGGTTGTTAATATTCAAGTTAATTATACCTGAGTTAGAGAATTGGGTCAAGTGGAGAGAATAGTTGCTTATCTTAAGTATGTTTATATAAAGAGCTATTCCGTCAAATTTTGAATGTTTTGAGGAAAGTTAATCCCTGATAGTTGGTTAAAGTATCCAGAACATCATGTTTTGAAAGATGAGTCTCGGTTAATAAAAATGTCAGGCTTCTGTTGCAGTTGTTGTAGATCAAGAATGAATTGTCCGAAATTAGTGTGGTAGCCTCTTATGTTAATATGTAGAAAGTAAATTTCACTTTGTTTTAGACTAGTACTGAGTTCATTGAGATTTAGATATGTTCTATTGTTGTTATTGGTAACATAGTTTTATAGACAATATTATCTTGCTATATTTGTTAGTCTTACGATTTATCAGAAATTATGGTTGCGTTGGCTAAAATAGACGTTTTAGGAGACGACTGTCTACGTTGATTCTTAATTAAGATTGAGTCAATGGTGTAAGAGGAAACTGGAAGATCTCGAGGGGAATTTATTAACAGTATGGATGAGTCGTCTGTTTGACGAAGGTAAATTCTACCTTTTTTTGTCCACGCGAATTTGAATCCACACAATTTCTTTATTTCCCTAGTGATCCAGAATAGATGTTGAGTAGAATTGGATAGTTGTTCGTTTATGAAAATATTACAGTCTTTGAGGAAATCAGTACTGTTAATTTTTAGAGTTTTCTTTTGAAGAAGTATTTGCTCTTTGATTTCTACAGAACTAAGTCTTACAGATGTAGGTGCAGGAGCTTTTTTGCTGTTTGTTCGAGTAACGTTTACTACACAGGCACTAGAGAGATCAGGAATTAATTTTTGAAGTATAGGTATTACCTTTAGTTCAAGGTTCTCGTTTTCCTCAAAGGGTATGCCTCGTATTTCAATACATTCAGCAAATTCTTTCTGCTCAGTGTAATTTAAACGAGAGTGGAGTTCTTTGATTTCTTTTTTTAGATACACGTTTTCTTCTTGGATAACTGTTATTTCCTCAGATATAAGTTGGTATTTTGAATTTATTTCGTCAAATTTTGTTGTTTGGTCGTCAATTTTTTTTGTTAGTGATTTAACTGAGTTTATTAAACTATTGATGGCGTCAACTAAAACAGAAAGATCTTTGCTCGAATCAATTTTTTCTGGAAGTATACAATCTTTACAGCTCCATTTTTTGTTTTGTTCGATAGCTTTTAGTTGCTTTTTTGACAACTTACAGCAATTCACATGAAACCACTTTAAACAGGAATCACAACCGACGCTGGTGGATTTGTTTGTGCTTTTTAGGCATATTCCACACGGAAATTCGATATCCGACATAATATAAACAGTAATTACGTTTAAATATAATTAAGAATATAGATTTCTCAAAAGAAAAGTTAATAATTCACTTAAAATAAGTTAAAAATAAAGAGACACGAGGAAAAACACGTCCGGCCGCTATAACCGCAAAATAACCTTTTTGCTTAATAGCTCTAAACTCAGTCTGACAAAAGTGGAATAGACTAGGACTTACTTATTTAAATTGCAACACTATCAAGCAACAAAACCAGTTGAAAACTTTAGTTTCTCTTTTTCACATACACATGTTAACCAAGAACTGCCAAAGAATTATTATTTCCTCAATAAACTACAGTAAGACAATAAAATAAACAACATTTAATACCACATTTAATCAACACCATGATTCATTCTTGAATAAACAAATCCAGACAAACATAAGGCAAACAGAACATAACTAAATGCAACTTAGTTTTGCTGTAATGACAGTAAACGAAAAGTTAATAAACCCACAATACTAAAAATTCGTAAGTAAATTGGCTTCAGTAAAAATAAATAAATTGAGATTAATTACGGAAATCTTACCCTATATAATTCAACAAAATGGAAAATAAGGCATCGTTTCAAAAATTTAAAAAGATACGCACTGAACACATTAAAACAAACAGGAAGTAATTCACTGAATTTCTTTAAAAATACAAAATATAAGGTGATACATTAAATTTCATTAAAAAATCAAAATTTTCAGGATAAAATTTGCACAAGAAAATAACTTTTTGGAAGAGATTCACAGGTTGTTAAAAAGAATGACAGTTAACATTTTTAAATAAAGTTTTAAAAGTAGATCTACGATTCTTCCGCATTCCTCACCCCCCATTTCGTAAGTGAGAATTTTCATTAATTGACCCTGAATATAATATTATTTTTTTATTAATGTTTTAATAAATAAAAATGTATTCATTTTATAATAGTATTTATTATTATTTTAATTAGTATATGCAGTCACTGCCGGGTTATTTAAGTATTCATTCATTAAATTAAAGAGTATTTCAACTTATAAAGACAAACGGTTTTATTCAGCAAGTTGGAGTGGTAAAACCAAGGATCTTGAATAAAGGGGATGAGGCACTAAGTCGATTTGCCATACAAACAAGTGACCCCATCGAAAACCAAAAAATAGAGAGAATTCAACACGAAACACACGTCAAAAAAACAATTGCACATGCTTGGTACAAACTGTGCATGCTTACAATTCTTAAAACAGCGCAGGTCTTAAAATTTAGAGGCAAACTTACTTCACAATGGTTTCCATTGTTTATTGCTTGAGAAGGTTATAACAAAATACGCTTAAATTATCACTTACTGAAGAGACAAAGTATATTCCAAAATTTAAAATTATATAAGCACACAACTGTAACAATCACGAGAAGCACAGAAGAAAGTTGAGAAGCAAACTCGACAACCTTGCTTCATAACCTGCGTTTGGCGCTTTTTTCATTATAATCAAGGAGAAGGGGTAAGTTTGCTTCTAATTCTCTATCTCATACAACTTCCATGGGGTCAGAAAAGTTCCTTAATGCGTCATCCCCTTTATTCAAGATCCTTGGGTAAAACAAACTAAGTTTCACTGTGATAAAAAAGCGGCTAATAAAATGACACTAAACATGATTAAAGATAGAAATGATAAAATGCATGTTACACTAAAGGTTTATTGTAAAGTCATTGGACGGAGTTAGAGGAAAATAATTTAATTAAAAATTTATAATTCTTTCCTGTAAATTTACGAAGTTTTAAATGTTAATTTAAAAAATAAACGTGATGCTCTTATGGCTGTATGAGCTATCAGGTCAATGCAGTCTGAAATATTATTATTAGAGTCTAATACTTAGTAAGAAAACATAGACTCACTTCTCTACTTCTTTACATCTCAACGGTTTTGCACTGATGATGGCCTCTAGTTAGGTTGAAAGCGCTTTGCCAATAAAGTTTTGTTTTGTGGAGAGACTTCTTTTCTTTTATTATGCATATACAAGTTCTATTGAAACGAAACTTAGTGCATTTATTTATTACATAAATGTAATACACTTGTACCAAATTTTATCTCAATTGGATCATTTTACGATTTTTTTTAAAAAACGTACAAAAGTCATTTAATAACGATTGAACTAATGCTTATAATGAGATAAAACTTAGCACATATATTAGTGTTATACATGACCACAAGCGGGCTCAATCTCAATCCGATCCTATTTTTCCCGCAATTTATGATTTTTCAAAATTTTGGACGAGTCATTATTGCGGGTTAATGACGCCATACAATGATAACCATAATAACTTCTTATAGGTTACTTCGAGCATAGAAATATATTTTAAAGGGGGCTATAGACTATCTCAATACATTAAGAGGTTTGAAACACCATTTTGGGGCTTTCAGAGGTTGAGTGTAACTTTATTGAGACCTCTTCCAAGTGTGAATTATGGTTATAATATATTAGACCAAGAGCCCAAGGGTGTTTTGTTAATAAAAAGTGTAATGGCTGGAACCGGTCTCAATTTTTCGTAAATATCTTCCTGAACAAGGATCTGTGATTCTGCCGACTCGTATCGGATGGGTGTCCCAGGCAGAACGCACTTTACATGTCAAATTTACCACTGAAGTTAATAAAAAGTGTAATGGCTGGAACCGGTCTCAATTTTTCGTAAATATCTTCCTGAACAGGATCTGTGATTCTGCGACTCGTATCGGATGGGTGTCCCAGGCAGAACGCACTTTACATGTCAAATTTACCACCGAAGTTAATAAAAAGTGTAATGGCTGGAACCGGTCTCAATTTTTCGTAAATATCTTCCTGAATAAGGATCTGCAATTCTGCCGACTCGTATCGGATGGGTGTCCCAGGCAGAACCTTTGACCCCTAAAGTGCGTTCTGCCTGGGACACCCATCCGATACGAGTCGGCAGAATTGCAGATCCTTGTTCAGGAAGGTATTTACGAAAAATTGAGACCTGTTCCAGCCATTACACTTTTTATTAACAAAACACCCTTGGGCTCTTGGACTATATCAATTGTTGGCGGCTTCCCGTACATTGTTTGTGTTTTGATTTATATTTTAAACGTTTTACTTAATAAGTTACTGTAATTTTGTTCTGTTTATTTGATTCTATTAACAGTCGAAGGTGGTCAGGTTACTTTTTCGATGTTTCAAAATTCAACCACTACACCCATCTAGTAATAATATCTCTATGACTTCGAGAGTATCATGTTATAACAGGTTTTACTCAATTCAGCTCAACAAAAAGTTTTTCTATAAGATTTCACTTCAATCAGATTTGATTACAAAATATTATTAAGTTTTAATGCTAATTGTTCGCATTGAATTTGTCAACTAACATTTTCAGATTTGGAGTTTCTTGAAAAGATTTGGCTTCCTCAGATCAATTGAAAAGAAACCAGGGGTGTTAGTAAGATGTTTGAACCGATTCAAATGAAAACTTTAGATGGCTTTGTATAACAAGATTTTCCATAACTTTTCAACGGCTTCACCGCTCCACCAGGATTTAATTATTAAACAGCTAAGGAAAGAGGCGCCCTACGCTGGATATTATATGGTTTCCATAACAAATTTGATTAAATCCTCTACAGTAAAGTAGACCTATATACTATACATGGGGTTCAGAGAATAGGTTTCCCCTGCCATCCAGGAATTATCCAGACACCCCTTTTTATAAACGTATGCATAAATAATAAAAATAACTTTTAAACTACTTGGAGAAAACAGATTGCATTTGTAATAATAAGAACAAAACA
>JACMZG010000002.1:39976537-40030183 GCA_018340805.1 Microvelia longipes
ATAGCCATGATAGCAAAATCTATTGATGTCAACTATACCTGAGTCCGAAGCTGGAGAATGAGCGTAGCGAATCGATGTGAGGAGGAAAAGTTCCGAGGTACCTCGTACCTGATTTTTTATTTTTACAATTTTATAAAAAAAAACTTATACAAGTCAATCAATAAAAATTGAACTGCTGATAATAAGATGAACTTAACTTAATTAATAAGGATTAAAAACCCGCTTCTATGGATTTCCCTCAGTATTGCTAGTTAACGGCGTCATAAAAAATATTTTCCGGGTAGCACAACTAGATCTAAAGATTGATTTTTTTCTATACAAAGTTTCAACTCCTACCCATAATCCACTAGGAACCACCATGATACAACACATGACAAGCATAGAGATATATAGAGGGGGCAATAGCCCTTCTCAATACATTGAAAGGCCTGAAACATCGTATTGGGGCTCCAGGGGCTCTGTGTAACCTCATGAACCTCCTTCAAGAGTGAGTTAAGGTTATAATAAATCTATTGTTTTTGGCTTCCTATACCTTGTTGTGTTTTTGATTTGTTTTTTAACTTACTACTATATAAGTTAATGTAATTTTGTACTGATTATTTGATTACATTGTAAACGAAGGTGGTCAGATTATTTTGTCAGTGTTTTAAAATTCAACCAATAGGGCCCCTCTAGTAATAATATCTCTATGTGCACAAGTATAAGAAAACCACTCAGGAGGTCGTAAAAAACTCCTGAAACGGATAATTCAGGTGAAATCCCAGTTTCGGATAGTGTAGAAAACATCCTGTGGGTCCTGAACCCATATTAGCCATACCCAAAACTAAAGCCAAAGGTGTAATTAAAGAATAGCTCTTAACCATCCACCTGCACCATGAACAAATTTTCTGGCATGAGCACAGTAAACATATGTTAAAAAGACCCAGCCCCAAAGAAACTGAGTACCTCCTCAGTCTAAGTAGAAGGGACCTTAGAGCAGAAACTGGACTACTGACTGGTCTCTGTCACCTCCGAAAACACCTCTATACCTGTGTAGGCTTTGTGAATCGGAAACCGAATCTGCCTCTCACATACTTCTGAGATTGAGCCCTAGCCTTTCAAAGTTTCTCCAACTTGGTAGCAGCTTCTCACTAAGTTTGACTCTAAACGTCTGGTCAAAAAGATCCTGATCTAGTCCGGGAAAAAATTATTCTGACCTGGACCAATTGAGGGATTGTACAATAGACTTCCAGTCGCAGTGCAAATGGGGTCTACCCTCGACTCCAACCCAATCATCAATAATAATAATAATAATATAATAATAATGTAGAAAACATAATACTTTTTCTATGCATAAATCAAATGTGTAAATGAGAAAAAGTAAATACTATTTTTTGAAGTTGTTAGTCCTTTTTTTGTACTGAAGTAAGTTAAACTGAAAAAAAATTAAGACTATTTGTAAGCCTAAACACAATGCTATCTGCTCTGACTTATAAAATCCATGGTATACACATACCACAGGGGTATAAACAAGGGTATATAGTAACAATTTAATAAGAATAAGAAAACAAAGGGTGAGGTTAAACGGAAAATTAACGTATGTTAGTTTAATAAAATGGTTTTAGAATCGCGGTCGGAAATTGCTGTTGGTGACAACCCTCTCAATAAAACCACAGCCTCTACCACAACTCTATTATCACCCCCTCTTGTATCACCAACCAACCCCTTTCTAATCAATTCAAGATATTTTAAAGCCAATTACTGCCCCGTGTCACTACTCTCTATATTACTTCATTGATATTCATAGATTTATTTTAAATTCGAGAAGTCAATTTTTCAATAAAAGCCGAGGATAATAGGGTTTCTATTAAATCCAGACTCCTTAAGATGATCTTAGACATAAACACTCTAGTACCAAACAATTTATACCAATTAAATATCCATCAGAATCAGGCGGTACTCGAAATAAGTTTATAGATGGTTAGATATAAAACTCCATTATATTTAGTAAACAAGGTGATATTCATTCATTCCCTACCAATAGGCTTAGAAATTATAATACAAGAAAATTTAATTAAAAATGAATCATATACAAGAAGAGTATATAGCATTTGTATAAATATCTATAGAGAAAATATAAACAACAATCTCTCCACTAAATGTAAAAATTTATTTACAGAGCCGGCTTTCAACTGTAAACAGCCATCATCAGTGCCAGTGAGGTGCGAAAGAAAACGTAAACGGTTTGTTTCATTTTAGACAGAGGTTTAAATCTGACAGAGGTTAGAGTCAGATTTAAACCTCTGTTTCAAATGAAACAAACCGTTTAATTTTTCACGTTTTCTTTCGCACCTCACTGGCACTGATGATGGCTGTTTACAGTTGAAAGCCGGCTCTGTAAATAAATTCTACATTTAGTGGAGAGACTGTTGTTTATATTTAACAATTTACTCCACATTTCAGCGTTTTATTTATCTATAGAGAAATCTGCTAGCCACAGATGTGATTTATTTTGTATGAATTTTCTAAATTTTCGCTGAGACATCGTATTGCCGGTTAATGAAGTCATAAAAAATTATTTTCCGGATAACACAAGGAGACCTAGAGATTGTTTTTGTCTTTTGACTAATTTTAACTCTCTAGCATAACTACGGTCCTAAAACGACTGAGGATGTCTTAAAAATACCCGATAATCCAGATTTCGGATTTTTTTGCTAACACAACACCTTTCCTTTTTGGATACTTTTTGGATGAGAAGAAAAGTCAAAATAACGACTAACCAAAGTAAATATAAATCTTACTTTTGTATATGCCTACGTGTGCCTAGTTTTTCAGAACTTTCGACTTGGCTCCTTAAATGCATTTTACATTCATATAGGGACGTAAAAGTGTAAGTTACGCCCCAAGTGATGTAAAAGAAAGACCAGGTCCGCTACCTATGAAAACCTTATTCACGACTAAAGTCGTAGGTGATGATTTTTGGCGAAGCAAAATGATTATTTTGCGGACTGAGTAGAAAAGACTGCTCCTTGGCCGAGTCGTTAAGGCGTTAGTCTACACTGACCTTTGACACCCACGGAGGTCTGGGGTTCGCATCCCAGGTTACGCTCTCAGTTTATAGAAGATTATAGTTTAGATAAATTATCGCCAGCTTTAGAATACACTTTGAGCGTAACGGTTGCTACTACCACCCGAGGTTGTTCCCGCAGGGGTTATCCCTGATGAGCCGCAAGGCTCTAAACGGGCATTATTATTATTATTATACTGAGTAGAAAATAAAGTAGTAAAGGTAGTAACATCTTATTATTCTTATATTACATTCTTATATGTATTCCACTAATACCAGTAACTCCTTTATTATTTTACTTTCCTCATTACCGTAGGTAATAGGAAAATTATTGCGTTTGCGAAAAAAAACCGAAACCGGGATGAATAGGAATTATCCGTTTCAGGCATTTTTTAAGGCCCTCTGAGTGGTTTTCGCAAAGTTGTCTGGATGAGTGTGTGTGTGTGTCTGTTATCATCGTAGCGCCCAGTTTATTTATAAAGAGTTGAAGTTTGTTAAAAAATCAGCTACCGCTTATTTGTGCTATTCGAAAATATTTTTTTATGACGTCATTAACCAATAATGACTCACCGAAAATTTCAATGGATCATAAAACGCGAAAAAATGATGCGATCAGATTGATATTTAGCACGCATGTGACTATGCATAAGACTAACATATGTGCCAAGTTTTATCTGATTATCAGCATTAGTTCAATTTTTATTGAATGACATGTGTACGTTTTTTATAGAATATAAAACATTAGGAAATGGTGCAATTGAGTTAAAATTTAATACAAGTGTATATTATTACTTAATAAATAAGTACACTAAGTTTTGTTTCAATACGATAAGTATATCTAAGATTTTTATTGGGTAATAAAACTTAAGGAGCATTAAGCGTATAAAGTCAGTGCTGTGTAGGGTGACCGCTAAGAATGATACGGGTGTAGTAAAAATCTGAGGACGTGCGAAGCGAGTCCGAAGAAGGGAGGATGAGCGTAGCGAATCCGATGTAATGAGGGAAAGTTCCGAGGTATCCCGTACCTGATTTTGTTCTGTAAGATTAAATGTACAATTTATTTGAAAAACAATAGAACACTAAAGCATTTCTGTTTAATTCCAATGTATTAAATAAAGTAGCATGTGCCTCATTTTACAAAAAGTCAAAAAATATTCAGAAACTTTCTCCCCAGTCACGAAATGGGACGCATAATCAAACTTAGGAGGCTAAAAGTATAGGCCCTTTTATGTATAATTTAGGACTGCCCTTTATTATATAGGACTGCCTTTTATGTAAGATAAGAACTGCCCTTTTGTATAATTAGGACTGCCCTTTAATGGACTGCCCTTTATGTATGATTAGGACTGCCCTTTGTATAGATTAGATAATAGACTGCCCTTTATAGATTAGGACTGCCCTTTATGTATAGATTAGGACTGCCCTTTATGTATAGATTAGGACTGACCTTTATGTATAGAGATTAGGACTGTCCTTTATGAATAGATTAGGACTTTATGTAATAGATAGGACTGTCCTTTATGTTTTGATTAGGAATGGTATAAATAGGACTGCCTTGTATAGATAGACTTTAATACTCTGCCTTTATGAAGATTAGGACTGCCTTTTATGAAGATTAGGACATGTACGCCCTTTATGTATAATTAGGACTGCCCTTTATGTAATTTAGGACGCCCTTTATGTCTGATGTATAGATTGACGACCTTATTAAGATTAGAACGCCCTTTATGTAGAGAAATACTCTTTAGAAACTTATCATACAAACAGACAAAATCTGAATGTTTAACCAGACAATTCACTTAGGATTCTCTAAACCTTATAGTTTTTACTAAAGAGGTCAAAATTGAAATCATTAAAACAAAAACAGTGTTTAAGTTGTCTCTAGGAAAAACCCTAAGGGGTCAAGACAACCTGAATAAGCTGCCAGGAAAAAATGTTTTAACAGATTTCGCGCTCTTATCTTCAACGCTTTAGTTTTCTCGAGAGACTTTAAATCACAGAAGGCAAAAGTACAATGTTTATCTAAGATCTTCAGTCCTTTTCTTTTCCATTACCACCAATTCCTCAGAGATTTTAAAAAAATCTGAAAAAAGTCTTTCAAGCAACTTTAATCTTTAAAAAAGCAGTTTACTTAACGAATGGATTTTTTTTAAGTAAGGGGGTTAAGACTTTATATAGTAATACGAAGGGTAAGTAGGATCAAGTTAATAGGGCTCATTTTCACAGCTGTTCTGTCATGTAAAACTATTTGAAAAATCGATATAAAAAGCTTTTATCACATGTTTATTTACATGCAATGTTTACCAGTAAATTAATCAAAGAGTGTTTTAAACCATTATAGACGATGTAAGGAGCATAATTAGGTCTAAAAGGAACCCTAAACGCTAACTTACACTTCGTTGTGATTAAAACATTTATTCATTGGTAAACATTTCCCTGATATCGAAGGTAAATTATAATAAGGACATTTATTCAGTGAGAAATAGCACTAAGGTTAAAGGTGAAGTGTATGGAAGATTGTTTACAGAGGGAAAAAGCACTATAAGGTGTAGGTGAAGTATATTATGAATTTTTTACAGAGGGAAATATAGCACTAAAGTTGGAGGTGAAGTAATTATGCAATTTTTACAGTGGAAAATAGAACTAAAGTTGGAGGTGAAGTAATTGTGAAATTGTTACAGTGGAAAATAGCACTAAAGTTGGAGGTGAAGTAATTTTTTCAATGGGAAATAGCACTAAAGTTGAAGGAGAAGTATATTGCGAAATTTTTACGGGGGGACATGGCACTTAAGTTAGAGATAAAGTAATTTTTACAGTATGAAATAGCACTAAGATGGAGGAAGTAATTTGAAATTGTTACAGGGAAAAATAGCACTAGTGGAGGTGAAGTATTTTTTCAATGGGAAATAGCACTCAGATGGAGGTGAAGTATATGCGAAATTTCAGGGGGAAATGGCACTTAAGTTAGAGATAAATTAATTTTTACAGTATGAAATAGCACTAAGATGAAGATGAAGTATATTGCGAAATTTTTACAGGGGGAAATGGCCTTAAGTTAAAGGAAAGTAATTTTTACAGTATGAATAGCACTAAGATGGAGGTGAAGTAATTGTGAAATTGTTACAGTGGAAAATAGCACTAAAGTTAGTGGTAAAGTAATTTTTACAGTGGGAAATAGCACTCAGATGGAGGTGAAGTATATTGCGAAATTTTTACAGGGGGAAATGGCACTTAAGTTAAAGGTAAATTAATTTTTACAGTATGAAATAGCACTAAGATGGAGGTGAAGTATATTGCGAAATTTTTACAGGGGGAAATGGCACTAAGTTAGAGATAAATTAATTTTTACAGTATGAAATAGCACTAAGATGAAGATGAAGTATATTGCGAAATTTTTACAGGGGGAAATGGCACTTAAGTTAAAGGTAAAGTAATTTTCAGTGTGAAAATAGCACTAAGATGGAGGTGAAGTATATTGCGAAATTTTTACTGGGGGAAATGGCACTTAAGTTAGTGGTAAAGTAATTTTTACAGTGGGAAATAGCACTCAGATGGAGGTGAAGTATATTGCGAAATTTACAGGGGAAATGGCACTTAGTTAGAGATAAATAATTTTTACAGTATGAAATAGCACTAAGATGGAGGTGAAGTATATTGCGAAATTTTTACAGGGGGAAATGGCACCTTAAGTTAGAGATAAATTAATTTTTACAGTATGAAATAGCACTAGATGGAGGTGAGTATATTGCAAATTTTTACAGGGGGAAATGGCACTTAAGTTAGAGATAAAGTCATTTTTACAGTGGGAAATAGCACTAAGATGGAGGTGAAGTATATTGCGAAATTTTTTCAGTGTATAAATAGCATTATAAGGTCAAACATTACTTTAGCACAACACTTTTAGATTTATTTAAAAAATCGGTTACGCAGTAACTTGGAACTTTTCCTCACTTATCAGATTTGCAATCTCATCTTTATCACCTCGAACGATCTTCACTTGTCTTCAGATTATAAATTTGCATGCCTTCGGACTCGCCTTGCTCGTCCTCACACAGTAAAGCTGCCCGTTTTTCAATCCGTTATTTTTATGAATGATTATTACAGAAAAGGATACTCTCGTGCTAAACGTCTACTCTATTGGATGAGTTTTTAATTTTTTTAATTTAATTTTTTTTTATTTTAAATTTTAATAATGTTTTAAAAAATAATTTATGTTATTCGATAAAAATTGACTTAATGCTCACGATTTAATGAGAACATTTGTCGTAAAGGACTGCATTCATGCCAAATTTCAAGTAGAACCAGACATTATTAAAGTTAAATGAAATTTCGAAATTTTTGTTGAGTAATTATAGATAGTTTTAACACAATGTTAAAATCAGTTGACAACGAGGGAAAACAATTGCGAGGGAGCCAATGATGTTAGTCGTGGATGGTAAACTACGGCCACAATATCACATCAGGCAACTCATTGGTGCTAAATAATATGACCCCAGCTGTCAACTGATTATAACCGTGTGTAATACTATAAAGACGCCATAAATAAATCATTATTTTCCAGTTAGTACAACTAGACTTAAAAATTGATTTTCGTACTAAGTTTCAACTTTCCAGCATAAACAGCTACGATGATAACAAGACACACACATACAGACAGACAACTTCGTAAAAACTACTGAAGAGGTCTTAACTATTGAATACTCCTTAGTTCGACCTGAAACGGATAATTCACAGGTGAAATCTCGGTTTCACAAATTACTTTTTTTCCTATAAATACTTACACGGTAAAGTATAAGAAAAAGTAAAAAACGAGAAAATAAAGCTTCCTAAAGTATTATTTCATCTCACAGTATTTTAAGGCAAGAAAATAAAAGTTTTAATGGATAGGTTTCGAGGGTTCACTGTGTATTTAGTGGTAAAGAAGTCATTAGAGAGTTTTATAAGGAGAGTATAAAGTTAAACGATAAGATCTCTTTAGAGTTCGACTACAATAAAAGTCAAGAAGGGGTTTGTGTGAAAACTATAGGATCTCTACTCATATAGGAAATATAATAGGGTTTTAAGTGTTTGCTAGTAAACACCAAGAGGGAGTCTCCATCCTAAATGCCAGTAAATTGTCCGCGGCAATTAGACCCAAAGGGATGGTCTGTAAGTGAGAAAGAGGTGGAGTCGATGCAAGCTGGAAAGAACGAGCCAGTAGGAGGGTATTTTCTAAACTCCGCCCAGTCCCTATTTTCCCTCGGTAGGGCTTTTCAAAACCTTTTCGGCCCTTTCATATTCAAGGGGTTGGTTTACCTAGAGACATATCCTTCAGGACTCCCCAGTATTCTTCGTCATAACACGATTCTGGTACATCCTATCCAGTGTAACCTTCTCTACACGTTATCTTCTTTACAACATCGCATCACTACATTGAACCATCTCAGTGTGCCAAATCATCAAAAAAATGACAATTCAATTAAATTAAGTGAATCACAAGGACAGCAAATAAATTTAAGTGTAAATCGTTCAAACAAATTAAATAAAAAAAACCTATAATAAATAAAAAAAAACTTTTTGATAATATTTAAATACTGTGCAAATAAAAATGAATATCCACTAAGATTTAATTAGTAACTTATTAAATTAAATCAACAGTAATAAAAAGTGATCTATAAGAAATTAAATTTCAAAAAGTGTTAAAAGGAAATTTGCTAACAATGTGTTCATTACGATACTTAAATAATTATTAAAATTAATTCTCAGACATTTTTTAAATAGATTTTTAAAAAATTAATTACAATATGAGATCGGAAGACACGGCGGGGATTGACGGAGGATCGGGATCGGCTCCAAGACAACCGTCGGCGTTTTCTATCGATAGCCTCTTAGCTCCGGGACCACCAAAACATCAAGCTATAGATTACAATCAATTGGCGATTGCCGCCGCCGCGGCAGCTGCTTTCCCGTCGCCACATGACTTTTTTGGTAAGTCAATTTATATTTATGAAGCAAAAACTAAGATTATAGGAATATATAATAGCTCACAGCAGTGATAGTATTGTATAATATAGTATACGTACTTTACATATACATATATATATATATTATATATATATATATATATATATATATATATAATATATATAAATAAAATAAATATATAAAGAATTTGTATTTATCGCATATAATGATTTGTAAAAACTATATGTTATACACACAATAATGAATATTATGTATAATATTAATTATTTGTATATAACATATAGTTTTTTACAAATTATATATATGCAATACAAGAAAAACTTGGTTTAGAAAAAATCAAAAAAGTACTCATGAATCAGAATAAATAATAGTTAATGCAACTTGCCTTGATAAAATAAAATTCATAAAAAATAAATACCTAAGCTACTTTTACAATTTGATTAATCAGCATTAGAGGTGTAATTAAGGGTTACTAGATCTTCTCCTCATTGCCTGAACAGTAAACAAATATTGCTGGTGTAGAGTTGTATCATTAAGTTCATACAGAGAATAGAAAAAATTTGATTAGTTAAAGAGGGGCTCAGATATTTTAGTCTAAGATCTCTAAGATTATATAAGACGAAGTGTCAAAGAATCAAAATAATACACACACACACACACACACACACACCACCAACACATATATATATATATATTATATATATATATATATAATATATATATATATATATATATATAAATATATATATATATATATATATATATAGTATATGTTGTAATGCAATGTAATATATATATATATATAATATATATATATATATATATATATATATATATTAATTCAATCTTAGGCCATACGAACGAATTAATATTTTAAATCGAATTTGGAACAGAAATGAACGTTTGGAAGGACAAGAACCCTATTTAAAACATGTAATGGTGACGTCATTGACTTGATTTTATGAGTCGGCAAAATGTATAAGGTTAACATTTTTAACTGAGAAAAAGGTCTTGCAACATGTCTTAAGGGGCGTGTAATTGAATGAAACCGCGATACGACCATTCTAAGAAAATCAAACCGTGGTAAATATCACCTAAAATGTAAACATTACCTAAAATGTAAATATCAATACAATGATAATATCACCTAAAATGTAAATATCACCTAAAATGTAAACATCACCTAAAATATAAATAAAACCTAAAATATGGTCAGTTAACAACAAAATGTATTGCAGTTGATGATTTTGGAGGCTTTAAGGGAATTACTTGTACAAAAAGAAACTTGAAATGGTAGTTTGTAAAATGTTTAAAGAAATAAGTTGGTTGAAAAAGAAAATGTATATATAATATAAAAATACGATTTATTTGTGTTAAAGTACACAGAAATATAAATCTGTATAACAAATGGTTTTGTAGCAATCGATGCTTGATAACAATACTATGGGGAAAATATCTTAAATTTTTTTAACAGAAGAAAATACTTGTATTCTAAAGGTGTAAGGGAGTGAAGTGGGACAGAATCAGTCGGGAGGAAATAAGTCTTTCAGGGTGTGACTGACTCAACATCTCTTTTACATATTATTAAATTTAAGAAAATAAGGATCTTATATTTGTAAATAAAAATAAGAGGAAACCTTTTACTTTACCTTATCTACACCGTGAGTGTAAAGGAAAAGTTTTGTGTTTGCGGAAAAATTCCGAAACCGGGACGTCACCGGAATTATCCGCTTTAGGTGTTTTTAACATTGAAGCGGATAAAAAAAATCCTAAGTGGTTTTCTCAAAGTTGACTGTCTGTATGAGTGTGTATGTGTCTATTATTATCATATCTCTCGCAGTGTATTTGAGCTAGAGCAGTAAAACTTGGTACAAAAATCAATCTCTTGGTCTACTTGTGCTATCCGGAAAATAATTTTTGTGTGACCTCATTGACCGGAAATAATAACTCAGCATAAATTTCGAAAATTCATTAATACACCAAGTTTCAGAATCTATTTGACATTTGACGCGCTTATGTGTGATAAAATGTATCAATAGTTATTTATGCACCAAGGGAGTAAAGAATACTATTATTTTCCTGGGCGTATAAAGCGAAAGCCGAAGGAACCATAGCATTTAAATCCCGAAGCGAAGCCGAGGGACATATGTATTTATACATAACATAGCTAGGTCTATTCTATGGGGAAAATAGCATTTTAATGCCAAGGTGATTTTGTCTACAGAAGTTGACGTATGAAGACAAATTTCAAATTTGGGGAATTTAAAACAGAATGGGTTCTTATTTAGGATTATGAAATCATCATTATTCTATCATTTTTTAAATGCGTTCCTCTCCAGTTATTTGATAAAGGATGTATCATGTTTATAATATTTTACAATTAAGTAAAATATTGTAAATATTTGAGTTTATTATATTTTACAATTAAGATTAGTGGTCGTGATCGAATAAGCACATGTTTTCAGCACCACAGGTCTGGAGTTCACAGTCCGGCTCTCAGTTTATATCGTATTTGTTATAAACAGATGGCTAACTTAAAGCATAGTAGGTGGGACCTTTGAGGTGGTATAATAGGGGAATAAACTGATGGTAAAACAGGCATTTATTTATAACAAGCTAGGTTTAGGTCTTTCGGTGGTGCTACGCCAATGTACATGAAGAATCCGACGTTTCGCTTCTACTGTGGGAGGTATGTTTAGGAATGTATAGAAACATTATGGATGGCAACACAATGTTCTACAAAACTGAACTCACATGTGAGCTCAAAACCGAGCATTGTGTTTTCACAGTTCAGTTTTGTAGAGCATTGTGTTTTCACAATTCAGTTTTGTAGAGCATTGTGTTTTCACAATTCAGTTTTGTAGAGCATTGTGTTATCACAGTTTAGTTTTGTAGAGCATTTTGTTTTCATCCATGATGTCCTACATCCCTGAAGGTACCACCCACAGTGGAAGCTAAACGTCGGATTATTCATCTACGCGGTCACCACCGGAAGACTTAAATCTTCATGGCAATAAACGCGGAAGCCTACGCAGTTTATTATATAACCTGACAAATTATACTCCGATGGTACTTAATTTACTATCTTGACAATAGACATCCAATTGAAGAAACCACAGGGAATGACAGAGATCCTTTATAGAAGTGTAACCCTATGTAAACTTCATGACTAACTTTAAAGATTAATCTATTAATAATCACAATTTATACATGCTGCAGGTCTATATGGAGGCCTTTATCCAGGATATGCCGTTGCTATGGCAGTATCTGGAGGAGGACAACCACCAACAAAGAGAAAACGAAGGCATAGAACAATATTCACTGAAGAACAGCTGGAACAACTAGAGGCGACATTTGATAAGACACACTATCCAGATGTGGTTCTCAGAGAACAGTTAGCACTTAGAGTCGATCTTAAAGAAGAGAGAGTAGAGGTAATTTTGACATGTTTTTGTTAAATAATAGTAGTAAATAATACCAAGTAGAAGCTACCAAAGATCAGCGGTTCTCTTTTAAAATTTTAATCTCGGCAAAAGTTCTTATTCATCGAATCGTTTGACTGTCTAAAATGGGTGATTATTTTGTGCTGAAGCAAATACATATAACATTAAGTTAAGTTACTTAACATTAGTTAAGTCATGTTAAGTTCAAAGATATCACCACCCTGAAAATGAATATTGTACATTGACGAAATTGATACGCTTTGGTAAAAAAAGGAACTTCTTATAATCAATGCATTTTTACGAAAACGTATGGAGATTTTTAATTTAAAGTAAAAATTCCAGTACATGGTATCTCATAATTTTTTCTTTTTTCTCGTCATATCGGATTTGCTAAGCTTATATCCTTCCTTTTTCGGACACGCGTCGCTAGTCCTCAGTATTTACAATGTGCCAAATATATACTGCAACTCGTGCTCGGACTTACTTCGCGCGTCCTCAGATAGTAAATACATAAGTTTAATTCCCAGTGGTCACCCATCTATGCACTGACCACGCTTGATGCTGCTTAACTCTTATGATCAACAAAGTTATGCTTAACATTGTATGATCGACAAGTATACAAAGTATCATGTGCATACTTGTCGTATTTAAACGAAACTTAGTGTACTTATTTACGTATATAAATAAGTTCACATTTTTATAAAGTCTTTTGATAAGAATTGAACTAATGCTGATAATAACATGAAACTTGGCACATATGTTAGTCTTAACATGGCTACATGCGTGCCAAATTTCAATTGGATCGCATCATTTTTCACCGTTTTATGATTTTTCGAAATTTCAACTGAGTTATTACTGTGGGTTAGTGACAAAAATATTTTCTGGATAGCATAACTATTGCAACAGAATGATTTTTGTACAAAGTTTCAACTATCTAGCATAAATTAACTGGGAGCTACACACACATACAGACAGACAACTTTGTCCAAAGCACTCAGAATGTCTTAAAAAACACCTGAAACGGATAATTCCAGAGACATCTTGGTTTCGGATTCTTTTTGCAAACACAGTACTATTCCTACATATCTACGGCATAATAAGGAAAAGTAAAAAGACTTAAAAACTTGACTGTCTTCCACGCGTCATGTTGCCACGTAAAGATTGAATTTTCAAGATAATATGGTTAGATAATATAAAGCTTAAAACTAATTTTTAATTAAATGACACAAATAATGATAGTATTGTATTGTAGGTATATCCTACCTACGTATGTAGGTAGCCTATGTAGGTATAGCCTACACGTATTGTAGGTATAGCCTACACGTATTGTAGGTATAGCCTACACGTATTGTAGGTATAGCCTACACGTATTGTAGGTATATCCTACACGTATTGTAGGTATAGCCTACACGTATTGTAGGTATAGCCTACACGTATTGTAGGTATAGCCTACACGTTGTAGGTATAGCCTAACACGTATTGTAGGTATAGCCTACACGTATTGTAGGTATAGCCTACACGTATTGTAGGTAGCCTACACGTATTGTAGGTAATACAGTTTTAGTGGATTAATAAGACTTTTAAGAGAAATAATCCAGTGTAGCACTTAAATGAAAAAAAATCAGCGGTTAAAAGAAATAATATGACTGGATAAACAGTTCTCGCCATTTCATTAAAAACTAAATATAGCTAATGCAATAAAGAGGATAATCAAATAATATTTTTAATTATTTGTAACATTATTTTAATTATTAATAACATTGTTTAATTTTCTCAACTCTGTAGGTAGGTAACGAAAGAAATAGTAGTACCTAATAAATATATACTGCGCCTATGAAAGCATAGGCTGATTCTAACTTAAGATCATTGTAGTAAGAGTATCATCAGAAAATATTCTGGAATATTTATAGAGCCTACTAGTATAGTATAGAGCCTATTACTAACAATAGATATTTGAAGTTAAAAAAACATACTTTTTCTACTAATTTAACTATAAAGTAAATATGCCACACTAAAAGAACTCAGACAAACAATGTGGTACTAAGTCAATCTAAAAACAAACATACAATTAGATAAAAAACTAAATATTATCGCTGAAATTTGAATAAACCCTAAATACTCAGGGTATTGACAAAGGAGAAGTATGGGGACAAGTTGAACATCTAGATAAATATAGGGTTTAGCCACTCAAACTTATACTTTGACTACACCTGGTCAAGGCTACTCAAGATTTAAGATGTTCTTTTTCATCAGAATGATGCAGTACATAACACAAAAGAAAAATACGAAATATATTCTCATTCAGACTTTAGAAACTTTCTAGTGAGTTCATTTAAAGGATTTCGAAATTGTCAAACAGCACTTTCGAAGAATTTGCCACAGCAAAATTCATTCCGAAGTCGAAAAATTTTACACAAATAGGCTTCATCAGGTACCAAAATCGAGTAATAAATATTATTTATTACTCGACAATATAACAGCCAATATAATATTGGCTGTTATATTGAACACTAAATACTTTTGTTATTATACTATACTATTACTACTACTATTATTATTATTATTATTATTATTATTTATTATTATTATTACTACTATTACTATTACTATATATACTATTTGTTATTAATGAAATACTAATAACTTAATGAATAAAGTAACTAAATAATAAATCCATTCGGGGGGTTCTTGCATACTAGGTTGGAGCTCAAACCTAATCGGGGATTTTATTGTTATTTCATTCTCAAAAAGTTGGCCTAAGTAGTTAGTACGTAACTACGCCGTGGATTACATATACCATCAAACAACAAATTCCGTCTTTTCCACAAGAATATCTATATTTAAAATGTTGTCCACAATCTCCGTTAAGGGCTTGGAGCAGACTGTCCAAGCCCTTAACGGGGATTTTGGACAACATATAGAGACTCACCTTTCCGGCACAGTTGATGGCGAAAGCCGAAAGCCGGCTCTGCTATTTAAATATAGATATTCTTGTGGAAAAGACGGAATTTGTTGTTTGATGTTTGCCTAAGTGTACAACCAGCGAAATAAAAACGTATCCCGTTATATAATATATATAAAATTGAGTTTCGGCGGTTCCCGCATACTGTTGGAGCCCCAATAAAATCCAGATCATTTTCCTAACGCAAGTATTATAAAGAGGTACATTGTTTAAGACAACATTTTATCCGTTAACCAACTTAACGTCAACCGTTAAGCCAAAATATAAATCTACCAACAAGTAGATTCATATTTTTTGCTTGGCGAGAATGAAATCTTATTGACCCTTAGATATTATTTCACTAGGGTTTATTGAGAAATGTGCTCGATACAATAGTTTCAAATGAATTCACGAACCTGTTCCTGGCTACATGTATAATTTAAACTATGCTTATTTTCCTGACGTTTCTAAACCAGATGAAAAATCAATCTCTATAAATTATTTAAATTCAAATGAGCATCTCATCATCCATCAGAAAATCGACTGAACGCCAATTTATCTCTCAGTTCAATTTCTGTTTATGTTATTCAAGATAATTCAGTTGAACCCAGTACCCAACCAGTAGTTGAACTAGTTTCTTCAGAATATCAATTTTGAATTTCAATCAATTGATTATCAGAATACCAATTGATATCTATTGATGAAGCAGTTTTTCCTGCGAAATTTATCAACACACTAATTCCTTCACGCTTTGATACACCAGCTTCTCCAGACAATCCGTTTAAACCAATTGATCCTTTCAACAATCTATACAACCCAATTGATACATAAATTCTTCTGGACAATTTGGGTGAATCCATTTAACCACAAATTCATTCAGACAATCCGTCTAAACCTATTGATACAGCTGTTAATTATGACTAACTTATCGTGCACGATTATAGAATTAGAAAAGAAGTACCTCATTAATGCTTTTGAAGAAAAAAGTATCTTTGTGGTTTATCATATTACATTTTTTGGCTTGTTGTCGCTTAAATAAGATTTCTAAAATGATACGAAAACGAAATAAATCAATAGTATCCGAGGGCACTCGATAGAAGGATGTGATTGATTATTCAAACAACCTCACCTATCATAACACCTTGCTACTGGGACTGTTTACTATCATCTTAACATCTACCAGGCAATGTGAAGAGTGGAAGAGTAAATACTTACCTTATTTCAAATACTGGAATGAACATCTTGAATTAATAGGATTAAAACAAGGAATAAATTTAATAGTATAAGTGTTAAGCTAATAAGTTATTTAGACTAAAAACATGAAAGAGAATGAATAATTATAGAAAGAATTTTATATTCGTTTCATACAAATAAAGATAAATACAGTAATTCTGGAAGCAGGGTAGTAAGATTTTTGAAAGGTTTGGAGCGTTAAGTATTATTTAGTATTAAGTTGTAACTACCTCAATACCAATACTGATCAGGTAAGGGGTAAAATATCTGTTACAATGGTTCTCGTTTTATTCGCTCCGGCGGCAAAGCGTATGCTCATAGCGTTTACCTGTTTTGCTGTTACTTTATGATTTAAAGACTATTTTTTTAAATTTAAAAGGTAAGCCTATGGGGCTAAACATATAAGAACACGCCTATAAGCCACGCAAGCAAATTGATGAAATACAGTAATAAATTGATACCATTTATGTTAGTATTCCAATACCTTAACGCAATTCCACCATATAGGGCTACAAAGAAGAGTTCATATTGAAGAGTTCATATTGGGCTACAAAGAAGAGTTCATATTGGGCTACAAAGAGGAGTTCATATTGTACAAAGAAGAGTTCATATTGGGCTACAAAGAAGAGTTCATATTGGGCTACAAAGAAGAGTTCATATTGGGCTACAAAGAAGAGTTCATATTGGGCTACAAAGAAGAGTTTGAATAAATGTTTTCTCTCTCTTTGTTAAAGCTAAGATTGATATAAGTGGGATTGAATAAGATTGAATAACTGGGAATCTGAAGAAAGCTAAGCCAAATTTAGTGGTCACTAGAAAACCATTGTAGAGAAAAAGTATTTTAGAGGAATTTTTACCCTTCCGCGTCTATTAGCTAGTTTTCATCTGAAAATGACGGTTATGATGTTGTTCGAATAACGAAAGTAAGAGAGAATCGGTTTCGCCAGCCCTCTTAAAAATATAAATATTGTTTATTTAATATTTATTGACTTAAACAAGACGTGTAAGTCTCTCCCGAAGTGATTTAAAGTTATATTTCTTCAAGTCCTCTAATCTTTTAGTAAAAATATGTTATAATCAGACGCAGTGCAATACCGACACTATTTCATTTATAAAAATCAAAATGCAAAAGAATATTTAATAAGGAATTGAAAATGAAACTAATATCAAATAAAGAGTGACGCGCGTGAGAGGAAATCACTATTTAAAAACGAGAAATGAATTGATAATAAAAAGGGGTTGATTTAAACTTTGTATTTATTGGCTGACAAACTAACAAGAGCCAAACATAAAGGTATCAGTTCAGCCAACCAAATAACAATCTAACTCTCTATCTAGTTAAGTTTTCTACTTGACATCATTGTCACATCAAAGCAATATTAAACTGTGAATCACAGGAGCGTGTTTTAAAACTCAGTATTGTTACCTCATTAACGAGTTATACCTTCAAAACTTTTAATAAACGTACTTCTAATAACTTAATATTTTTAGTAATTGGATATGGTTGGAAGAATTGCCTTTGTATTGCTAAAAACTTAAATTGTTTGATTGGAGACTTTGTTTCTAAAGATTTATAATTAAAAGCTAATTATTTATAATTTGTTCTCAAAGAGTTATAAAATTCTTGTCAATACGAATTGGAATTTTCAGTATTTAAGGTACAGTTTTGTCCTTAAATACTTAAAGAAAAAGTCCTTGCAGAAATGTACCAACTGCTGCAAAAAAAGACGCGGTGAATAGTTTGTAGAATTTAATAAGCATTTTATAATAACCTGACTCATCAGTATTAGATAGTAAAAGACTCTAGGTATACTAATACAAGCAATACACACATACATTATTATTACATATATACGTTACTTAATTACGAGACGTGGAAGTCTCTTTTCCGATGTGACTTTCTTTCTAAATATATATTCTTTCTTTCTATTATATATATATATATATATATATATATATATATATATATATATATAATATATATATATATATATATATATATATATACTTCGGTAGAGACTTACACGTCTCGGGTTTATTGCGTAAATACAGCAAACCTAAGATCATATGTCTTAAAATTAATTGATTAGCAAATTATTAGATTATAGTACATAATGCATACCTTTAGGGAGCCCATATCATGGAGTGCTTAAGTATGTTGGATTAAAATGTGTATAAATATGTAATACATTTTTCATTACAATATCTTTTTTCAATATACATACTTATTATTTTTTTACTTATTTTACTCATAATCTCTATACTAATGCATTTCTATCTATCCATTAAGTTTAAAATAGATAGAAAGGGTAAAGATGGGTGGGGCCAATGAATCCTATTGGACTAAAGTCTAAAAAATCCACCCTTTAAAGCATTCTGTACTTAAAGAAGGGGTAGGGAATTTCATCCCTTAGATGTCCTCTTTGTATAATCGTTTCCATAGTGACCTAAACTCATACCCTTCTTTATCTTTTTTTGTATTTTATTAAGATTTTTCTATCTGAATATAAAGAGATAAAAGCAGATATCTCTCGATTCTTTCCTCTTTTTATTTTTCCCCTAAATCTTCAAATATTTTCAGGGAGTAAAATCCTCCTAATTGGAATCCATTTTTTTCCAAAAATTTTTATCTTTCAAGCGTAGAAATTTTTTATTATTTATTTTTAACGTACCTACAGATAAAAGGGATTCTTGTACATTTCTTTATGGTTTGTTGACTCCTTGATATTTAATGTTATAAAGAAGATATATTAAAAACTTGTTTTCCTTCTTTTTCGACTCTTTGAAAAATTACATTACCCAACAATATAAAATTAAATTAAATCGTTATGAATATTACGATCACACTTTAAATTTTAAGTAAAAAAAAAAAAATTTAACTTTTTTTAATAAGTTAAATATTTTATCTACTCACTCCGTTGTAAGATCTGTAAACATAACTCGTTACTCGCACAGTAATTGACAATTCCCTTCTTTAGGAGGGTAAGTTGTAGCCTTAGAATAATACTATATATTAGAAGGAGCACTACTGATAACACGAAAGTCGGTTCACTGGTGCAACTAAGTAATGCTACCACCCCTACAATATACAATTTTCTAAAAAAAAAGTTGGCAATACTTCCAGTTGCTCTATTATTATGTTCTATTGTTAATTAATGATTGATTATTCATAAAATACTAATATAAATATCGGTGCATTAAAATATTTAAAGCATTTTAAATTGTAGTTTAACGTATTTATTAAAATTATATATAAAAAGTAGTCCTCATCAACTAAATGTAGATTCTTGTATTCCGCCACCCTTTTGCCATCTAAGACCAGTTTTATTAAATACTCAGCAGGTGTTTTAAGTTATTATATTTGTTCTTTACTATCTTTCTTCATTAATAGATATTTATGACACATAATTAAAATAATGTTTTGTTGTCAGGTTGGCAGCATTACTTAGTTGCACCAGTCAACCGGCTTTCGTGTTATCAGTGGAATTAGATTGTGTTTACGGTCCTGTGCTCCTTCTATATATAGTATTATTCTAAGGTTGTAGCAAATCGCGCGTAGTCAGACAATACTCTGATTATATTACTTTAGTTAAATGAGGAATCAAAGCCACGGTGGCGTACTAGTTTTGTCACTCTTACCGACCCCGTTTTTATCTTTGACTGTTCAATCTTTATATTTTTGTAAATTCATTACTTTTTAAATTATTATCATTGACTATTTTAAAACTCGGTTCTTTATTGTCATAGCTTCCTTTAATATTGATTGTAATAACTGTTTGTATCGACTATTGGCACGATTACTGAGTCAAATCACATTACATTTCGAAAAACCATATTTTTTAAAAAAACAATTATTTTAAATTATTACGCTTGAAATATTAAGTAAAGCTTAAAATATTTTTATATTATTTAATAATTTATAATTATAAATTAATAGTTAGCAAAAAAATAAATATTATTAAATAATACCATACAATAAATAAATAAAAATATAATTATTTTACAAAAAAAGAGAGATTTTTTGAACACCAACTGTAAAGTTTTAGTTAAATATTGCAGTCCCAAATCCAGGCCTAAAATGTGACTCATTTTGTACTACTTCAAACCAATTTTTTTGAAAATATACCTTAATAATTAAGAAAAATCATAGTCTGCCAATCCAGAGTGGATACCTTCATATGAATGTGCTCACTCAAAATATTAAAAATCGCACAAATTTCAGTTTTCTTGTAATAAGTGGTTCCCTGTAGGTCCTGTGCACAACATGAACAGAAGCTTATAAAATTTCCTATAAAATGAGTGTTTTTTCGTCAAAATCGGATAAATACAACTCAATTTATGACATTTGTTAAAATCCAATATTTTTCCAAAGAAATTCGCTGACTTTGCATAAATTATCCTTTTTTCGCTGTTTTTGAAAGAGCCATAACTTTGGTTGAAGTCATCCGATTTTAATGACTAAACACTCGTTTTATAGAACATTTTATCACCTTTAAAAAATGTTCTCTTCATGTTTTGCTCACGACCTACAGGAAACCACTTATTTCTAGAAAACTGAAATTTGTGGGATTTTCTAAAATTTTGAGCACGCACAATCATATGAAGGGCTCCACTCTGGATAGGCAGACTATGTTTTTCTTCATAATTTAAGGTATATTTCCAAAAATATTTAGTTTGAAGTAGTACAAAATGAGTCACATTTTTTCAGGTCCGGCTCTTGGACTATTGCTATTACTACAAACATAAAATAGCAAAATAAAACAAATACATACTAAAAATTTACATCTACTAAAGTCATCATAAAATTTAATGTCAACTCTGCGTTAAAATATTTTTTAATAAAAAAATATGCATAAATATTATGCAAAAACACTCTCAATGAATTTTGATTCCAAAATATAATTTTTGAATTTATGTATAATGTCATATACATGTTCCATCTCATTTTATCGTACATTATAAAATATTTAACACAACATTTCTGTCTCGCAGCTCAACAATGCTAAGATTTCATAAATTTAACATAAATATCAACATCTGTACTAAATTTTAACAAAACCATTTTCAAATTTTCAGAATAAAACATATTTAAATCATGAATTTATGGATATTTTTAAAATATAAATAAAAATGCAATTTAAGAGAACATATTAATTTCATTTATTCAAATATAGATATAAATGTATATAATTTTTTTATGGTAACAGTATGATAAAAATAATTTTTAAAACAATGTCTCTCAATGAATGCTAAAAGATTTGCAATATATATATTTATTATATAGTATAAAGTCATATATACTTGTGGTCCACACAATCACAATTTGAAAATTGAATACAACTAATTTTCCACAAAAAACCACGCAACTTAAAATCGTTTTTTATTTATTTATTTTTTAATTAAAAAACCTATTGTGATCCTAAATTGGGATATTTTAACGTAATCAAGTTAGTCTTGTATCAGAAAAAAATACTATTTTTTTTTGTCAAATCTGGCTTGATTTTTAAATTGTTATAAAAATCATCGTTTAAAAAACCAATTATAAAGGTCCCTAAAGGTATTTTTTCTCGAAAATCAATCAATTTTTTTTTTGTAAAAAGTTATTAGCTACTTGCAATTAATGGAGTGAGTGCAGTTTCAACAATGCAATAATAATTTTGTCTGATTTTTCATTGGCTTAATTTGAAAACAGCCCTTTAGGAAAACCTTTGAAAATTTCATTGTTTGAAAAATCGGAAAATAATTATAAAACGGGAAATAGGTTTTCCCTCGACTATTGGCAGAATAAAACTTCCAAATATACCAGGGGTTACAATAACCCCATTCTTATCATGGTTTTTGTAAGTATTATACCTACATATAAAACCCAATTCTAAATTATCAAAAGCAAATTCTAACTAAAAAGTAAAATAATTAACTATATAATACAATTTATAAATTAAATTTACTTCTTCCTTACATGTATTAGTGAAATAATGTGAGAGAAAAAAATTGATACGTAACGTAACTTCCACGATAATGTTTGACATATGTAAGAGTATATTTTTCAACATGGCAAATATGTTAAGTAATGTATTAACAGTATATGTAAAAACGTATCCTAAAAACCCTAAAAGTTATTCTACACATAATTACGATTACCCTCGTTTTATAGGGTTTTTTGTTTTGTTTGCTGTATCCTTTTCAACGTGAAAGAATATAGTTTTTAAAGCAAATCTTTGTAAATTCAATAAACTTTTTGTCCATTTAATGTCAATACGTTTTTACCGCTAAGTTATTGTTTTGCTTGAACCAATATGATTAATAATCAAAACCAGAGTTTTATTCGACGGCAAAGGCGGCGGAAGGTTATAATGAGGGAGTGATTATACAAACAAACGCGTCTAGGTAGAAATACCATAAATCAGGGGTTTTTAAACTTTTTATCACCGCGTACCGTTAACTGATATATATATATATATATATATATATATATATATATATATATATATATATATATATATATATATATATCTTTAATTACATATTTTCTAATTAATAACAGTTATAAAAAATACAAAGAAAAGTACCCCATAATATTGAAATTTGGCAAGAAATGACTTCGCTACTTTTAATCATTTATATGTTTTTTTTAAACTTTTGTCTTTTATTTCTCTTTTTACAAAAAGTACAACATTTTTCTGCAGACTACCTGTAGAACGCGTCCCATACTTTGAGAACCCCTGCCCTAAATTCTATCTAAATAGTATGACAGGTCTGTTTTACTACTATATTGATACTTTTAATAAAGTTTGGTAATACACAAAGCAGCAATTATTTATGATGTTAAAATCAAGCTATATACACTCTTCTCTATTTATTCTTATTTTTATATCCATACTAGAACAAATTGCGTTTATTGACCAAATAAATATAAAAAACAGTTAAGAGTTATGATGGTCAAAATAAATAAAAACAACATTTAAGCTTTCGACCTTATGATTAGGTCTTTATCAGAAATTGTTTAATAACAAACTAAAGCAGTTAACTGAAAAAAAACAGGTAAAACTTAAAGTCAAAAGCTAAATGTTGTTTTCCAACATAAAACTCCTTCAGTTTTTACTTTTCTTCATTTATACCGTAGATATATAAGAAAAGTATTGTGTTTGCAAAAAAATTCGAAACTATCCGGAATTCATCACCGGAATTATCCGTTCCAGTTGTTTTTAAGACCTTCTGAGTGGTTTTCATAAAGTTATCAGACTTTACGTGTGTGTCTGTTATCATCGTAGCTTCCAGTGTATTTATGCTAGAGATTTGAAACTTTGTAGAAAAATCAATCTACAACTGTAGTTGTGCTATTCGGAAAATATTTTTTATGACGTCATTTACACCCAATAATGGCATAAATTGAAAAATCATAAAAAGCAGAAAAATAATGCGATCGGATTGAGATTTGGCACGTATGTGGTGATTTATAAGACTAACGAGACTAAATTGTTTTATGTTTTTTAATTATGAGGAAAAAGGGATGTATTTAAATCTAAATGCGATGACAAAAACTACCTAATAAACAAAAGAATCAACCAACAAATAATAAAAACAATAATAAACAAATAAAAAAATAAATAAGAAAAAATGTAATATTTTTCTACTTATCTTTTGTATAAGAAAAAAACTACAATAGCTTCCAGCTATATTACAGCATGAAAGAAAAACAGTTTATAAAATTGTTTACTATAACATTGAAAATAATAGGATGGATAAAGTACCAATAGGGAGCAAGTATGAGAGCCAAAATTACTAAAGTGTGTTTTTATATACTCAACAACGAAATGCTTGAAGTATTTATTTTGCTTTTGGCAAAATTTTTGATATTACTGATATTACTGCTAACCAAAAAAAGGCGAAACAAGTATATTTCTCTCTTATATTGACTTTAAATTAAACATAAGAAAAAGCAATAAGGGAATAAGGAAAATTGCTTTACATATTTGTTCCAGTTAGATAAACATTATATTACCTGTATGTTTATAAATTTTGAGAAAAAAAGCTCCAACGAATAGGGAATGATTGCAAACAGTATTGTTTTCAAACAGTAATCATATTTGTAACGTAATTCGTTTTCCTTAGCAATAAAGAAATTACTTGTTCTGTAATATGACATTTAGATAGAGCTAAAAATGACATTTAGATAGAGCTAAAAATGACATTTAGATAGAGCTAAGAAACTCATGTACGGAAATATTATAGTACTTATGTTAAATACATTTTTACTTAATTTATTTTATTTAATTTATTTAAATAATCTGGTACGAGGTTCCACGGAATTTTTCCTCATCACATCGGATTCGCTACGCTCACTCTCCCTGCTTCGAACTCTCTTCGCTCGTCCTTAGAATATACAATTCGCCAAATGTTTACTGTAACATGTCTTCAGACTCGCTTCCCTCGTCCTCAAACAGTAAATGCATTCGTTTTATTCTTAGCGGTTATTACAGCACTGACCACGTTCAAAGCTGCTTAATATTTATGATCCAACATAAATGGATATACTGATCGTATTGAAACAAAACTTTGTGAACTTATTTATTAAGTAAAGGTATACACTTGTACTAAATTTAAACTCAATTGAATTATTGACACAAGTCATTTGATAAAAATTGAACTAATGCTGATAATAAAATGAAACTCGGCACAAATTTCAATCGGATCGCATCATTTTTCCGCGTTTTATAACTTTTCCAAATTTTCGCTGAGTCATTATTGCGGGTTAATGACGTCATAAAAACATATTTTCCGAAAGCACAACTAGACCTAAAGACTGATTTTTGTACAAAGCTTCAACTCTCTAGCATGAATACAATAGGAACTACGATGATGACAGACAGATACACACACACACACAGACAACTTTGTGAAAACCACTTAGGAGGCCTATAAAACACCTGAAACGGATAATTTCGGTTTCATCCCGGTTTGGGACTTTTTGCAAACACAATACTTTTCCTATATACCTACGGTATAAATGAGGAAAAGTAAAAACTATTTAGTGAAGTTAATCTCTTATCTATTGAGCAAAACATTGAGAAACCAAACATATTAAATCAGCAATATGTTGTCAGTCCTTGATTGTTTAATACAAGAAAATTCAACGCGACAGCAGACATTTTTATAGACGGGACAAACGTTATATAGATATACAAGTAAATTTTTCAAAATGCGAAGTTTTGGTTCTAGAAAAACCAAATAGTAATTATTACATGATATCGATATCTTTAATGGTGTTGCCGACTACCAAAGAAACTAATACTTAAAGGGAGTACTTAGGTAGAATATCACAGTGATAAGGGGTCTCGAAGAGAGATGGTATCCAGTGAGTATCAGAACGGTACTTACTAAAACTAAAATTTTCCTAGAGGTAGTCTTGACACACCCCACCCTTCTACAACCCCTGTTGGAGCACATATTTACAATGCACCCATCAAACGACGGGCATTTTTTAGTGACGTCACTTTAAATCACTTCATACATCACCTATATTTAAAGAATACATGCGATAGATAATTACAGCTCATTTTAAATTAATTTTTCCTTTTACTTCTCCTAATTTATACCGTAGGAATAAGAAATAGAAAAAAGTATTATGTTCGCAAAATAATCATGAAGAGGAAAAGTTCCCCGTATCCGATTTTTGAAAGATAAAATGATCGAAA
The DNA here is from genome assembly GCA_018340805.1 of Microvelia longipes. Lineage (NCBI taxonomy): Eukaryota > Metazoa > Arthropoda > Insecta > Hemiptera > Veliidae > Microvelia > Microvelia longipes. The sequence continues at coordinate 40,002,860 of JACMZG010000002.1, forward strand.
AATAATGTAATATTTACAAGAAATTGTAATTATTATAAAAAATACAAGAATGACGTCATCAATTTACAATTATGGTACCACGCTACTCAGGGAATGAGAAGATCTGTTGTATCCTCCCTCTAAATATTACACTTTTTGCCGATTACCATGTCGGTACATCTTTATCGTCTTATGTTGTTTCAATGTTTATGACGGTCCGTCTTAAAGTTTTCATCCTTTTCTTTGAATTTCTTTTTTCAAAATTAGATAATCCTTATAGAATTCAAGTTTTCTACCTGGGAGGTCTTTTCTTAACACGTAGTTGGTTAAGTTGTTTTCTCTAAGTGATTTCACACTTTGCGGTATCCTTTACAACTTATAAAATCTAGTTAAACGTCTTTGTACTATTAAAGAAGTAGAATTATTCGGTAGCTCGAATCCAGTCTAGTATAAAATCATTTTTGTAATAGGTTAAGACCCCAACTTAACATCTTGCAATTGTTAGCTATAATTCCTAAAAGGAAAAATTTTACCGACTTAATTGTTATTTCACACTGAAGATTAGCTCTTCAGCCTTGAATATTTGTAGTCAATATTTTTGTTCCATCTTTGAAAAATATAATACTAATATTCTGGGTGGGCTAAAAATTTCGGCGCCTTGGAACTATTTGAAATCTTTAAGAATCTTAGTATAGATTTCATTTGATCTATTGAAGTGTAATATCTTTGGTTTTAAGAAGCATATATCCCTTTCAATTTATTCTATTTCTTCAATTACTTAATAGTATTTATTACTCATTAATTGATATGCCATTTTAATTCACTTTGTTATTTTATTATTATATTTTATAAAAAGTCATAGTAATTAATATATAAATAAATAAATAAATGAATAAATGCCCGTTTTAGGGCCTTTCGGCCCATCAGGGTATTCACCCTGCGGGAACCCCCTCAGGTGGATAGCATCTACTACACTCTAAGAATTAATTAGAGTTGGCGAAATCTTTTTAATACAAATACTATAGGTAAAATGCTGCGGGGTTCGGGCTATGCTGCGAACCCCGGACCTCCGGTGCCGAAATCGAACGCCTTTACGATCACGGCCACGGAGGCAGATAAATTAATTAATTAATTAATATATAATCCAACATATTTTATTATTTATGCCATTATATACATATATATATATATATATATATATATATATATATATATATATAATATATTTTATAAATACATAAATAAATGCTTTTATATAGGGTTACTATCTAAAAAAAGCATAAATAAGAAACTAAAACAGCATATGTCCCAAACTTAATCCTTAAGCCTGAATATCTTCATATAGTTACGGATTAATTGGGAAAGAGAGAAGGGTAACTAGTCTTGTAATTATTCAGGAGTACCAACTACAGAAATTTAGAAAAGCTGTCGATTAGAATTGACATATTAGAAGAAACACTACTGCTTTAAATTGAATGCTCTTTTTACCGTAAGAGCTATAAAGTTGAAATGTACAATTGTCTATTTAATTTTTCCACGCAGAGAGAAAACCATCAAGATCTCATAAGGTTTATTCGTGCTTTAATTCTGGTCTTTCAATTTACCTCACTTTTCTTTTAACTATAAATAATTATGTATTTCCATTTCATGGAGATATATTACTAGAAGGGGCATATCCTATCTAAATACATTGAGAGAATTGAAACATCTTTTTAAAGCTCTGTGTAATCTTATTGAAACCTCCTCTAAGAGTGAGTTAAGGTTATAATAAATCAATCTTTGTCATTTTTTTCACACATTGATTGTGTTTTGTTTTGTATTGTTAACGTTTTGCTGTATAAGTAACTAAGAATATTTATGAGAATTAATTTTGTGCAAAGAAGAGACTAGATTTCATATGATCAAATAGACTATATTTCACTACTTACACGTAGCGTATTCATGTTTAATGAAGCTAATTCAAGCAAAGATAATTCTATACATAATGTCAAGTAGAACTATTTTATGTCAATTAGGACATAATTTATTTATTACGGATCTTATATTAGTGAAATTTAGTTTATTTAATCTAATGAAATCTAGGCTATTCAGTGCCTTAAACTGATTCTCATGTAGTGTTATGGAGACACACACACAAGTATCAATAAAATGTTAATGTTTATTTTTGTATTAATAATCGTTTGTTAATTCAAAGGTGTTCAGGTTACTTTTTCGTTGTTTCGAAATTCAACTGATAGGGGCTCTCTTGAAATAATATCTCTATGTTTTTCTTAATTCCTCTTTAATGCTATTCTTCTTTAAATTATTCTTAAAAATTATGATATAATTCAATCTTATTATCAATTTTGCATCCGGTACTTCAAAATATCTCTTACTATACGTACACACAGCGTAATTAACAGGCGCGGCGATCGTATTGGATACGTATGAAATACGGTCAACTAACTTTACGGTTCTTACAGCGTCTTGTTTAGTCGATCGAGTGAGATTACGTGATAACTGATCCCGCCAAAACATCGCGTCTTTTATAGTGAAGGTTCACTTTTGGTTATAAGGAAGTTTAAAACAAAAAATATATTTAATTAAATTTTGATTTCTTTGCATAACAATAAAGTTACACTATAAAAATAATATTCCAAAAGTTATTTCATCAAAAACGGTTATATTGAAGTAAAATAAAAGTTCGACGAGAAGGTTATCCGTTTCATACGATCGTCTCTAAAGGTACATACAGCTAGTACGTTCACACACACTCTAGATCCGCGGATCGTATAGAATACGTATGCAATACGGTCAACTAACTTCACGGTTCTTGCAGCGTATTTGTTTAGTCGATCGAGTGATAACTGATCCCGCCAAAACATGGCGTCTTGTATAGTGAACCTTCACTTTTGGTTATAAGGAAGTTTAAAACTAAAAATATATTTAATTAAATTGTGATTTCTTTGCATAATAATAAAGTTACACTAAAAAAATAATATTCCAAAAGTTATTTGATCAAAAACGGTTATATAGAAGTGAAATAAAGTGAAATAAAAGTTCGATGAGAAGGTTATCCGTTAAATACGATCGTCTCTAAAGGTACACACACAAAAAGACAGCGTATCGGGGGATCCATTTAGATTCCATCTCCCTAGTTCTAGCGTATGCGATCGGATCCCCTCCGCATGCTTAAATTACCGTATTGAGAGATCGTACTCTATACGATACGCGGATCTAAAGTGTGTGTGAACGTACTAAGCGTATCGGGGGATCCATTTAGATTCCATCTCCCTAGTTCTAACGTAAGCGATCGGATCCCCTCCGCATGGTTCATACAGCTAATATTACCGTACTGAGAGATCGTATCCAATGAGATCCGCGGATCTAGAAGTGTGTGTGAACGTACTGTCTCTAAACGTAATATAGATAGCTCTTGTGCTAGTTCGTTCGTCTGTTATTTTTCAATAACTTTTTTTTAGACTTTAGTTCTAAAAAAAATTAATTTGATAGGATTTATAATCCGAGATTGACCCTCTATTTTCTGTTATAGTTTTCATATACATTCCAAAGAGTATACATGCAAATACCTTAATCACATCTTTATAGTTGTATAATATGCCTAAAAACCTATAATATGGTAACCATATTTATAAAATTTTATTAGATTCCCACCCAATTCCCCCCTATATTTCTCTCGTTCGTAATTTTCTCTTAACCATTAAACATGGTTATAGTTAAATATCTTTCTTTTATAAGAAGTTTAACAAATAAGTCGATTTCAACAAATAAATATTCATATAAAAGCAAAACTTTAACTCCACCCTCACATGTTAATTACTTATTGAATAATTTATCAAGTTAAAACTTGGGTTTATTGCTTAATGAAGTAAAAAATAAAGAACTTAATGTTAACTTTATCTTGAGTTTAAAAATTTTTATTATTCATTTTTATTTTTTACATTAAATTATAATTATTATTATTAGTATAATTATACATTTTTAACTCTTTTTTAGATTTTAATTTAATAGTAGTTTCCCATTTATATTCGATAACTTGTATTTTGTAAGATTTCTACATTTCATTATCATAGCAATTCTGTATAAATTTTTATAATTAATAACATTTACCAATAGTTAATAGTCTAGGAGTGTAGTATATAGTCTAAGTAAAATAGTCTAAGTAAAATAGTCTAAGTCTTGGAGTGTATAGTATATAGTCTAAGTCTAGGAGTGTAGTAGATAGTCTAAGTAATATAGTCTGGAGGGTAAGAGATAGTCCAAGTAATATAGTCTGGAGTGTAGAAGATAGTCTAAGTAATATAGCCTAAGTCTAGGAGTGTAGTAGATAGTCTAAGTAATATAGTCGAAGTCTAGGAGTGGAAAATATTTTATTAATTAATCTGTAAATATTAATTTGCATCGCAAGTTATATTTGAGGCATAGCTGAAAAGGTATTATTACTACTTATGAAAAGTATCATTGTCTTGCTTTGCTCGTCTAAATATTATTGCCCTTGCAGCAAAAAAAAATATTTACAGCCGCGTTCCATCATCAATTCTTCCTAATTAATTAGAAGTTTACCAGTATTAAAAATTATAAAATTATTTTAGGTTTGTTCGTTTGACTACCAGTTTCAATTATTCATACAGGTTTATATTTTCTTGGGTCGAAATATTTAAAGAATTCTACAGTTGCATAGTTTTGCTGTTTTAAATAATTTTAATTATTCAAACAATTACCAGCCCACAATCACATTTAAATTTTATTTTAAGCAAAATTTAAACAAATTTTTACCTCATTTTCTTTAATTATATAATTTATATTTACGTAACCTCCATTGGAGTAGTAAGATTTAAGTATTTAAAATTTCCTGATTATTACTTTTAAAGTTTTTTTTCTTTTTAAATCTTGTTATTTCTTTGAATCCTAATAACTTAATTATTAAAATTATAAACTTTTATACTTTTTTAAATTTTATAACTTTCTTTTTTAAAAAAAGGACCAAAGGAGAATAAATAATTAATCAATTATGTAACGTCCTTTTTTGGTATTTTTCAAAATACCCACTTAGGAGGAAAAATTGGTCGAAAATTGTGTAACTAAGCGTTAGAATAAAAAACTTTTTTGGCTTTAAAAAAGAAATAAAGTTTTTAGAAAGAGGATTTAGAATTTCAGGGCTTCAAATTTAATTTTGTTGGCTGCATAGAAAATTTAAGGGTGAGGGAAGTTATATTAAATAATGAAATTAATTCTGGTCGGTCTTTTGAATGATTGATCCTTCGCTGTGGGGTAAGTTTGTGCTACAGGATTCTACGGAGGTAAAAGTTTTCACAGTTTAAACCTTTTCTTCAATTCCTTATTCTCCAATAGATTAATAAATCAAACTCAGTGCTTGATCGATTTAAACCGCTCAAAGGTTCAAACTTTTATCCCTATACCCTTTATAATATAAATTATTATGTTAATAACTTATGTTGATTTGATAATACCTCTCTTTCTCTCTAAAATCTGAATATTTTAGAGATTTCTCCTCTTTAGAGTTGATTTTCAAAATAAAGGAAAATTTATAAGTGAAAATCCTTTTGAATTTACACTATAAATACTGCTTTAATACAGTTGTATAAATTTGTGTAAGATCGGAAAACCACGTGGTTAGAAGTATTAAGTTTTATAACTAGGGTGTATAAAGAAATTATAATGCTGCGGAAATTTAATAACTAACCCGTATGTAGGAAATGATTTAAAATTATTCATTTTTACCAGATTCATTTCATTAATAAAAATTTGCATTTTCCTATTAAACAATTTTTTTTGTAACCAGCTCCATTTTTGGACTCAAAGGACCTTAAAAAAGAATGTATTCTTTCTTTACAAGGGTTTATACACCTAATATATTCTGCCATAAAATTCTAATCAATAAATGAGTTAGTATTACTAATGAAAACTTAAAATGAATAAATATTTATTTGTATTTGAATAGGAATCATTAAGATCAATTTTTGAGACATAAGTTTTTTGATTGTCAAATTAAAAAAAAACAGAGTTAAACTTTTACATTAGTCTAAATTATTTTTTTAGGTATTAAGATTCTATTAAAATTATTGTCTAAGTTTGACTTGGAGTAAAAAACTTTGCGAAAGATCATATCACGATTGTTGTTTATTTGTATTGGGTAAGGTAAGTTGACAAACAAAGAGGGAAAGAATAGAATAGATTTTTATAATTATAATCCAATCACATTAAGTCCCAACCAGTATTAAATTAGACAATAATAATTAGATAAGAGTATTTTAAAAATTTGCAAACTATAAGACATTAATTACTCTTTTATAAGACATTAAATATCAATAATCATAAGTTGGCAATAAAACGCAATCATGCACTTACAACAATACGTAAATCCAAAAATTATTGAGATATGGAATATTCTAATAAAAATAAACAGCATTTGTCTTTCCACAATGATATAATTGAATATACAGAGCCAGCTTTCGACCATAACGATCATCATCAGTGCCGGTGAGGAGAGTCTATAATTCTTCCTGGCCGGTTTCTTAGGCCACGGCGTATAGCAGACTCAAGCCACTGATGATGATCGTTATGGTCGAAAGCTGGCTATGTATATTCAATTATATCGTTGTGGAAAGACAAATGCTGTCTACTTTTAATACGTAAACCACTTAATGTAATTTTTAAAAATATTATTTTAGAAAACAGCTGAAATAAATATTAACAATTATTTTTCAAAATATATCTCGAGTTTAATTTCATTAATTGATTTTAAAACAGAACTAGAGTATCAAAATAGTAAAGTAAATGCAATCTAATATATACTTGTACAGTGTCAGACTGTCAAAACACTCGGTTTGGGGTGAAGTGATCACAATAGGGCTTTACAAGGGCTCTTTATTGAAAACATCTCCAGTCAGACAGTTCTTTGCACTCAGAAAGTGGGAACACTTATTGATAATTCCGACATTAAGAGGTGTGTTTTATTAAAGCAGATGTTAATATAACAGGGGTTCAAAATGGCCGAGGGATGTAAGGCATTTAGCTTTACATCTTTAGCTTAACAGAAATGACATTTCTGACCTGGATCGGAAAGAACGGTAACTGTTTCACAAGCTATGGCAGCACATTGTGTGGTAAAACTGTTAGTGAGTCCAAATTGAACCAATTCAACAAGTGGTTCCGGTCCCCATCTTCCTCAGCAATTAAATGTATCGAAATAATAGCCCAATAGAGAAATATCGTATTTATATAGTAATTTTTTTTTTAATTTTTACAGTATTTGACTAGAAGTTTAATTCTGAACTGGCCACATATTAAAATTAGTTGAGAAAGTTACGCTCAATTATATTTGAGTTGGCTAATTCGCATCGATCTAGAAATAGATTATCAAAGATCAAGAAACTTTTTCCATATTTTATTTTGAATTTAATATAAATTATTATTTTTAATCAAATTCTTCGTTGGCAAAAGTATCCAGCATTTATTATGAGTAAACTGGAGCTATTTTATTTATAAATTATTATAAAACTCATATATATTTTGCTTCATTTCGATTATACCAATTTAACATCCTGCACTCCTTATTCTTAAAATTAACTGAGAAAAGAAAAATTTTTTTATCAAAGTTATTCCCTGGTGAAAATCCTAAATGGGGGAGCTTTGGTAGATTTTTTACTCTGCTCTTCTTGAATTTATATGGATTGGTGAAGAAGTATGAGTTTTGAATAAAGAGAACCATTTTATAACAATAATACCCGAGCGGAACCCGCAGCTTTACCCGCAAATATCCAAAAACCTTACAAAAAAGAGACTCAAAGCACAACAATCCGATTGTGTGTTTTAATATACTTTAAACAAACATGGCGCGGAGGTTTTCCAGAATTTAGATCCCGCGTTTTAGAAAAACCCCGAGTTTTCTGTTTTTATAAAACTAAACTCATCTGAAGCTTTAGATTTATATTCGTAAAGCATTTTTTGTTCAATTTTTCTTTCGTAATATGATTTTTTTGCTTGTACAGTTTTATAGTTAAAGAATAAAGGAGTTTACCGCTTTAAATTCTGGTCGTGAGATTAAAATTTTAAACATCGGGTTAGATAATTATTTTTTGAAGTAGGTTTATTTTATTGTTTTATGAGCCTATTATTAAATCTGGCCTCAAAGAGCAGATTGCCTGAAGAAAGAAATAAATTAAAAAATTATAAAAAAAGATTTTTAAATTAATCTGCTTATTTCAACATGAAAGTATAAACCTGTATTCAGAATTAATATACAACTCAGAAGGAAAGAGCATTATGTCAGGAAATAAGTTATGTCAATAATAAATCAGAAAATATGAAAAACTATAATAAATTATCAATACCTAAAAAAATACTTAGTATTATTTGTATTAGTCTTGAGTTTCCAATAAAGAAATCAAAATTAAAAACTAATTTTTCAGGGAAATATCCATAATATACTTAAAAAAATTATGCGTGACAAAGACATACGTCATGACAAAAATCACAATTCTAGTGAAATATGGGTATTTGGTTTTTAGAATAAATATTATGTCTTTTACTAGACACACGCGGAAGGACATAAGAAATAGAAATTTTTTACCAAACCAAGAGGGGCGAAGAGTTAATCACCTATTAAGATTATATAATAATAATGATAATAATGCCAGTTTAGAGCCTTGCGGCCCATCAGGGATAAACCCTACGGGAACAACCTCGGGTGGTAAGGCAACCGTTGTGCTCAAAGGGTATTTTAAAGTTGGCGATAATTTATTTAAACAATAATCTTATATATAAACTGAGAGCGTAACCTGGGATGCGAATCCCAGATCTCCGTGGTGTCAAAGACTTACACTGTAACGACCTCGACCACGAAGGCTCTTAAGGTTATTTAGCAGTAGAAAATCATTATATTTACTAATATTTTATGTTTGTAAACTTTAATACTTCGTAGTGCAACTACTAAAACACAGTCCTACTCAGTGCGTGAAGATGATAAATTATTTACTTGAAGAAAAATTATTTAATTTTTTCGTACTTTTACAAGAATTGAGAAAATAATAATATAATAATATAAATATACAGAAAAAAATATTATATAACAATAAAAAATAATAACAAGAAGTTTTTGTTTAGAAGGAGATGAAATTTATTCCAGAATTAATTCTAAAGAAAAAATCACGAAGCAAAAAATTGAGCAGAAAAAATAACTTTTGGTAGTGGAAGGAGGGTAAAGCTGAAGCTTTATTATCCCCGGGCGGGAATTTAATATTTATCAGGGCCGGCAGATAGCGCGGGGGTAGATATCGAGTCAAAATATTATTATAGGCTCATTATATTAAAGAGCCGAGTGTTTTTCTTTCCGAGATCCCTCCACTACTAAGCACAGTCTATTTCGTTCAACATCCACTTTTTTTATTTCTTCGCAAACAATTTTTCCATCTTTTTATTGTTGGGTAAAAATAAGGGTTAATGTTAGGAAGGAAAAAAGGATAGGAATAATAGAGTATTGGGATGATCCCTACATTATGCATTTAAACCTAAAATCTGGCCCTTGAATTTTCCTCTGGAGTATATGGAAGTTAGAGAGAAAAGCTTTCCAAGTCTTGTTTTCATTATAAATACTCTTCAGTCTAATGGGGGTCTTTTTAGTCCCTTTGCACAAATTGTTTATACAGAGACTCCTCCCTATCTCTAACAGAAATACTATTAGGGCAGAGGATTAGGATATCCAGCCAAAGATATATATATCTTCTTCTGTAAACCGAAAGCCTTCACACAACCAAATCTATACGCTTTTGGAATCCGTTTCTAAGTAAACAAGTCGACTCCCAAACTCTATTTAGCTCCTGTAAATTCCCTTATATCATCAGCTTCACTAATTCTCATCGTTTATCTCATCTATTTCCTTTCCTGACTCAAGTCCGTATTTCCTTTACAGACTTCCAAGTCCGCTATGTGAACGACTAAAAACTTTACTGATTTCATTTGAATTCGATAAATAGTACTGAAGTATACTTGATGGTAATGAAGTGTTTCGTTTTACATTTCTCGAACATCACCATAATTCCATCAATTTGACGTAATTTATTAAGTAAGTCACAAAGTTTCGTTGTTTAAGAACACTACTGGAATATGACAGTAAATTCATTTTTCTGGGATTTAAATGTATCTAAATGATGATAAATTATGGCACAGCTTTAAAATCTTTAATAATAATTAACCCCGCAGCGTAAAATATAGCGACTTATTTTTGTATTTAAAACTATTTATTTACTCGGTAGTAACATTAAAGCAACTTTAGGCCAATCAAATTCGGTATGGTTTTGTCATTTGAGTAATGCCAACTTTCTCTTACTTCATAAAAACCTCTACAATCTAGCAAAGTTTAACATTTTCTGCAGTTAACTAGAAGTGAGAGTAGAAATATTGGGGAGTTCCAACCCAGGGAATGAACCACACTTTTTTCACTGATCCCGAAATCATCTATCCATTTTTACACCTTTGCTATATTTTCCCCATCTACCTTCCTGGTACGGTTAATGAAATTGAGAAGGATATCCAGTTCCTCTTCGAGTAGCATTAAATAAGAACACGCATTTTGCTTTCTCATACTGCACACCCGGTACTCTGCAATACCTGCATTGTGGCCAGATGTATACTACGCCTAGACAATGCCCAGACGGTAGTCTTACGCCATAAGTCTCAGTTACGGCTCGTTGCTAAAGTCATGAAGCAGTCAAGATGTCATTTCAGACTTCTTGCAACCAAAAATTAACTAAAATTCACAAAATAATAATACACTCGGTGTATTATTAGATCGCGATGCCAAGAATTTACTTTTACATTTATTGTTTAAAAAATAATTTAGGAAAAAAACTTAACACATAATTGAATTAAATCATCAATCAAGCTAAAAACCAAGTTGACACAAATTTTAAACATTAGTTATTTTTGTTCTAATCGATTAAATGCGATTTAAATGTATTCCTAAGAGAGATCGAGCTCCTAAATTTTTGCAACAAAAAGCATTTATCTAGACAATATAACTGAGATTTAAAATAACAAAACATAAATAGTGTATCAAAAAGTTTCAGCTGAGTTATTCTGTTCGCTATCGTTACATTGTTATGAATTCGGAGATATTAATAAATGAATAGGGAGAAGCTTCCCAAGTTAGAAATATTTTACAATCGAGTCAGAACGCGGAGGAAACCCTCCCTAAATTTTTGGATTATTCTATTACACAGGGTATCAACACAATGTTTAGTTAGAAAATGAAAACCCCTCAAGGTATTTCAAAAAATAGTTACACTGGGGTATCCACAAAAAAATCTCTTAAATATATTATAAACCTTTATCTTTTCATTTAACAGCACTCATTGTTTTGGCAACATAATCTATCAAAAATTTACTAACTTTTTATTTGGATGGAGGGGTGCGGTTGTATCTATAGGGTGAGATTAGGGAGGATTCCTGATGGTTGCCTTCGGCTAAACCTTTTTTCATAAAATAAACTTGTGCTTAAAATTTTCTCCTAACTATATAAATTAATCCAGAAAATCTAATTAATTAGAGTAAAATACACTACCCTCGGCAACCCCGCCCTAAAATAAACAATAAAACGAAATTCTAAACCAACATTTTAACCACACACACACTCTCACAGACACGCAGTTCTTCTGATAGTGTTAGTGTAATCTCATTAGACCCAGTGTTTGAGAATTATAACAATCTTTATCCTCCAGAATTATTTCATATTTTAAGATTAAACATCATAAATATTGTCCCTCTCCTTTTTTTAATTAAGTCTATATAATAAGTAAATTTTAATTAAAAAGATTGATGATTAATTCAAAATAATAATCGTTGGCGGACGTCAAATATAACAGGTGAAATAAAACTTCGACGAGAAGGTTATGGGTTAAATACGATCGCCTCTGAAGGTACATACCGCGTATCGGGGGATCCATTTAGATTCCATCTCCCTAGTTCTGGCATATGCAGTTGGATTCCCGCATGGTTCATACAGCTAATATTACCATATTGAAATATCGTACTTAATACGATCCGCGGATTTAGAAGTGTGTGTGAACGTACCAAGTGTTACATGTCTATCATATATAAATAATAGATTGTGTAAATCGTCTAAATGAACTAATTGTAAAGTGACGGCATACGTTTATCTCAATGATACTGAAATCAGAACTTTTTTAAAAAAAATCAATTTATTGATAGCAATTAACATACTTTAACATTTAAGCTATAATTGATAATTTATAAAAATATTATAAGTTACTGTTTGCCTTGACATGTGTAATATATTTCTATGTAAAATATTTATTAGTAAAGTTTTATTTCTTTTTTAGACAAACACATGAATATGCCCGGTGTTGTTGGGTGAAATATTCTACAGATTTATTAAAAAATAAATTGATCTAGTCTCTCCAGTGTCCTTTCGTAATACATTAATATTTTAAGTTATAAAATATCTTTATACATGTATATAAAGATATTATATAACTTAAAATGTTAATATATAAAGAAAGGACACTATATACATATACACTATACATACACTACACGCACACACTACAGTTATTAGTTTTAGAAATAACTTCTGCTAGTTATTTTTTTATTTTTTTTATAAATGACTTAAGATCATTGCACCATATAACATCACTGTTATATGGTTAGGATGCATGTAGTTAAATGCATGTTTTTTATATATTTTTTCTTGTTTGTTTTAGGTTTGGTTCAAAAATAGAAGAGCAAAATGGAGAAAACAAAAAAGAGAAGAGCAAGAGAGATTACGTAAATTGCAAGAAGAAGCAACAAATAGAACAAACGAAAGGTTGGCAGACATTTCTAGAGACTCGACAGACTCCGACGAGGATTTAGAAGTTGCTTAAAATCATTGCAAAAATAAAAATTAATTAAATTAAACTTGATATTAATTTAATGTGTAATTTATAAAAAGAAGTGAACATATGCATAAGAGGAGAGGACACTTAGGTTAGGACAGCTAAATGTGTCAATATCCTTAAATAAATGTACGACAATTCAGTAGCTAATTGAAAAAATTGTAACAGATTAAAAATTGTAAATTTGAAACAACACACACATGTATGTTGTTTCAAAACTCACCAAAGACAAAGAATTATTTTCGTTCTATTGATATGATCTCGTGGGATAAGAATGAAACCAATATAATTTTTTACCCCTGAAATTAAGGGGGCAGTTAAATAAAGGAATCGAATGTAAGGGTCAGAACGAACCAAAAGTATCCCTTCGTTCCCATATTTCCATGGAAGTAGACGTCACTAATTTGTCAGAAAGCTTTTGTAAAGCCTTTCAAGTACACTAAACTGATATATCAGCATTTTATGCACTTATTGTATAAACTCATACTCTAACTACACTAGAGGAAGAAATTGTAGGGAAAAAAATTTCGAACTTTTCTATAGTATCTGACAGTACTCTAACGGAGCAGTCACAAAAAGAATAACAGAAATTCCGTCTGTTGTATTCGAGAAATTTTATTGTTAAGAATTAACTGAGACACCCAGAAAACATTAAATGCTAACATTTACTTAGATGTACTCTATATAAAATGTTTATTAGAAAATGTTAAATTAGAAATAATTAAAATTATAAATTTAAAAAAAATCACTCGAAAACAACGCAAATGTTACTTCTTAGTCCTCAAAACAGTTAGCTTTAATAGATCATCAAAACTAACAAAAGAATCAAAATAAATTAATAATACCTTTAACAAATTTCTGTTTTAAAGATTTTTTTTAATTCTTTATGTAATTGTATATAAAATATACAAGTTTAAGCTGATAATGTATAAAATATACTTTTAAACAAATAATCTACACTTTCTGAAACACATAGAATTATTTTAAAAGACACATTTTAATTGGTGAATACTTTCTTCAATAAAAACTCAAACCTTTACTAAACATTCCTAAATTGCTTTTATTAGTTATCATTGCATGAAATTTAGATGTAATATGTATATTTATACCTATTAAATGTTCATAAATAAATTAATTAAATGTAAGTCAATTTTTGTTTTTGAAAAAAAGGTTACATAAGATTTGATACATATTATAAGTCCTTTATCTTTAAATTATAAATCTATCCTAGAAAAAATATGGATAAATGAAATAGTCAGAATGTAAAAAATCCTTATTCTTACATATAGTTGTGAATTAACCAATTGGTTAATTCAAATTATTATTTGATAAAAAAAAGTAATTTTTTATTATTTTTTTTAGAAATAAACTAGTACATTAGGTATTAAATAATAACATTAATACTGTTTTATAAAATTGTTAGGTACAATCTTATAAGATATTTGAATTCTTGTTTTTTTACGCACCGACACGCAATAGTTGTGCATTGTCTGTAGATTTAATGTAAAAAGAATGCCAAATAATTTAATATGAAAAGAAGGGCACTTAAAAGACTGGATGAGTTTGTAATAAACTCATCTATAATGAGTATAGCAAAAAATATAGAAAAAAAATCTCATAAAAACCCCACACTAATGAATAGCAAAATAATTTTGTAATCAGTTTTTAATTAAATATGATTTTTAATTAAAACAATGTTTAATCTAAAATAAACATTTATTGCAAAAATTTTAAATAATATAATAAAAGATACAATATAATTGTGCGAGAGACACCTAGGAAATGTAACAAGCAAAATGCAATGCTACATCTGGGAAATACATCGTCACTGGTAAATACTTCACATTTTATACTTTGGAATTAATTGAAGGTTAGAGTGAGTTCAGGCTCTGTCGGCGCCCTGATGAGTTAGACGTAACGAAACAGAGTGGGACATGACATTATTTAGAGCCATCAATGATGACAAAAATATCGAATAATGGAACAGTTCCCAGTTGTAGCATTGCATTTTGCTTGTTACATTTCCTAGGTGTCTCTCGCACAATTATATTGTGTCAACTATTCATGTTTTGCAAAGCTCGGTAGTATCAAATATATATAAGAAATCATCACACAGCAAATACTTGATGCAGAAATATTTCATTTTTCACTTTACTTTTAACTTCGCTTTGCACTATAAATTGTCTATAAGAAATTTATTGCTTTTATTATGATTTTGTGGCACTTATTAATATTTGTTGAATGGCTGTGATTTAATTGTGTAAATAATTTTATTTTAATTTTAATAATATATGTCATAAAACTAACCAGGTCTTGGAATTAAACTGTAGATGAGTTCAAAAATAAAATTGTAAGTATTATAATAAAATAAAAATTAATTTTTCTTAAAACTCATCTAAGTAATAAAAAACTGTGGCACTTGCTTTAAGCCGAATCGTAATTCCTAGTATTGCCGAAGTCAAAATAGTCATCTATCACAGCCTATGTTTTATGATAGGCTATAGGTATTCATCGTAAACAAATACGACATGAACTGCGTAGGCTTCCGCGGTTATTGTCATGAAGAATTATGTCTTCTGGTGGTGACCGCGTCAATGTAGATGAAGAATTCGACATTTCGCTTCCACCGTGGGGGGGGGCTTAAGGGATGTTAGACATTATGGATGAAAACACCATGCTCTACAAAACTGAACAATTGAGTCTTGTAGAGCATTGTGGTTCTATCCATGATGCTCTACATTCATAAAGATCCCTCCCAAATTGGATGCGAATCGTCGGATATTTTCATCTACATTGACGCGGTCACTACCGGAAGACCTCAATTTTCAAATACGACATGTTTCTATTTTATTAAAAAACTAACTTGACCGAGCGACATTAAATACGCACAACCCACCATTTCAAACTTTTTTTAAGTCCCTTGATCGGCCTCTAATTAAATGGAAAAATAAATTAAAATGACACTATTGCAGACTAGCCCAGTAAAGTCAGTTTTCCATAAAATAGAAACCTGTCAAGTTTAAATGCATAACTTAATTTTGAATTCAATGGACTCATTAGTCAAAACTTGACAGTAAATTATGAATATATTGAGTGAACAGACTATATTACTTAAAAAATACAAGGAGTCGCGAATATACACGAAACGTGTATTAAACCTTTCGATTTTTTAACTTTTACCTTTTTCACATAAATTCCTTAATTTATCAAATAGATAAATTCCTTTGCTTTATTAAATCCCTTCTGTCCATTTTGACTGATTTGGCAAAAGGATCAGTAATTCTGTTGCTAGGGCCGACCAAGAACAGACAAAAATATTAATGCGATAATGCACCTTAGCAAAGTAGAAACCTGTATTGATTTATAAATTATATATTTTGATAAAATATAAATCTAAAACTCAACTAACCACGCTAATACTAGACATTACCATTGTACAGATAGGTGTTTACATTTTACTCTGATTTTTTTAACTTCTTGGTCAGTTCTACCAATTTTAAGCGATTTTCCTAATTTAAAATGACGTAATGAGATTTTTTGTAAATAAGACTTTAAAAAATTTCACATCTTTACAAATTTATCCACACAATTTTCTTATATATTCTTCTATTTATTGTAAATACTTTACATAAATGTAAATAATTTAGTATTTTATTGTTATAATAGTTTTATTGAAATATTGCACATTATTATAATTTTTATTAATTTTAATCAAAATAAATTGGTGTCCTTTTTCTAAAGAATAAAAGTTATTAAATAATTATCGACAAACAAAGACAAAAGCTATTTAAATAAATGTTTAGAGAGTTTTTGTATTACATTACCTAAGTCTGAGATTTGAGAAGACATATATCACATAAATCTTTTGACATAATAATTAAAACTCACTTTATTTATAAGATTATCGCCATATTATATTATTTTAAGGCAATAAAATATCTACTTTACTGCTTTAAAAAAAACATAAAAGTGCGAACTAACTGTTTTGCCAATAAAAATAATTATCCTTCACTTATGCCGAGATTTTCTGACAGTTTCTTGCAACACTGGACTCTGCAATTTTCCAGAGAGGCACAAATTTGCACAGCAATAAAATGCCATTTTACTGCCAGGTCAAATAATAAAATATTGAGCAAAAATAATTTTAGCAATTCAAATAAATTTATACATACATTTTTATTTTATCAATCCAATAAATATAAATTTAATAAAAATTCTTATAATATTTTTAAGTCTTTTAGCATAACCGTGTTAATTATTAATGTAATAATGTAATATATAATTTATTTATGTAAATAAAACTTATGTTCAGAATTAAAAGATTACTACTTTATATCCTAATTTACAATACTAACATCCTAATGTCAGTAATGATTATTACTGTTCTAAACTCGTCCAAGAATGTAATGACTCCCTCAATATTCTGCGAGAGAAGAAACGAGGTCCAACTAGTACGGGTCCCAGGACACTGTGGTGTTGAGGACAATGAGCAGGCTGACCCTGACCAGCTAGCCAGGCTGGAGTCCAGTTTTATTCCACACCAGAGCCTGTAGTAGGCTTAAGGGAAGCTCTTAAGGGCTCATACATAGGGACTTTAGAAACTTGTGGATTCATTCTTCTGGGAAGATACAGTCCAACCTGCTTATCGAAGGACCGTTTAAAAGGCTTACCAGGTCAATTTTAACCTTGAAAAGAAGTACCTGTCACTCGTGAACTGGTATTCTTACTAGTCATTGTCGGCTAAACCGCCATCTAAACTTGATGGGAATGGTAGCTAGTCCTAAATGCCATGCTATGTGAGGAGGACGAGGAAACTCCTTAACATATCCTAAGCACTTGTCAAGTATTGGCGTATCTTTAGGGGCATCCTTTGGTCTGGCTAAAGTTCCTTTAGAGAAACTTGTAGTTATCTACCCCAAAACAAGTAGATAACTTTCTGCGTGTCTGTATACTTGTTCAGGGGGTAAAAGGAATTAGAGGGATTCCTTTTACTCTACGGGTTTGCACTAAACACCCACCTGAGTTGATTAATGCTCTTGATTATACGCCTGGAAAAAAACATCCTAATGATAATTACCAATAACATGATTGATATGAAAGAAGTTCTCTGCAGAATATAAAAATTAATTTAAAAGTCACTTTGTCAAGTTAACAACAAGTGATATACTAGGTCTGTTTAAAGAATAAAGAACTTAATATGGAATGAAATTTCAAAATCATTGCAGCGTTATACTAGGGGCTTTAAGACTAAAAAAAATATAATTAAACCCAAAAAATCGACAAAGAGGAGAAGATATTTTTTTAAACATGAAAAAATGCAGGGAATATGACGACGATGGTACGAACATAAAATTACGTATTTCACAATAATGCTGCCAGAGATGCGTTTAAAGTTTTAGGTTTTGTCCTCTTTATTATATACAAATTTAAAATGTCAGCTTCTTTGTAATACAGGGAATGTGTTTGACTTCTCTTTTTAAAAGACAAAAAAGATTCATATTACTTAGTTAAAATCATTGAATTATGACAGGCCTTATTATTATCCCAAAAATATTTATGTAGGTAAGAATAATTACAGTCATTCAACAAAACATTGGTCATATCGCGCATTAGGTACCTTTTGCCTTGTAGGATCGATACCTAATAATCCTACTAGGTAAATTCTTGAGGTATACGTAATGCTATATGTAATTACTCTCATATATTATTAGGTAGACATTAAATACCGAGGATTATTAAGTACCTAGGATCTAAGTCTAATGGAAACCTGTGGTCATACTTGCCAGCTTAGTTTATAATAATTGTAATACATAAAAAAACGTTTGTATTTTTATAATATAATATACAAAATTAATATAAAATTATTGACCAAACTATTTAAACTATATCATTTTATTAGGAAGTGGTCAGATAGGTAAAGAAAACACAAAATTTGAGCTTTCGGCCGTAAATTAGGCCTTCATCAGAAGGAGTTTTATTCCAAACTGAATCAGATAACACATAAAAATAAAACATTAGTTATATCAATCTAACAATAGCTAGCTGTGTATACCATCGAAGAACGACACCTACTTCTAAACAAAGATCTAGTTTGAATACAAAAGGGGGGGGGGGTGATATTCCAAAATATTTAAGAAAAGGAACACTATATAAATATTATCAAGAATAAAGTCAAACATTAACGCATAATAGACATAATTTTGAATAAAAATAATATTAATCTTATAAATGGATTGAGTCAAAAAATTAACTAAAATTAGACTAAATTTTGAAAAAATAACAAAATAATCTATTAATGATATAAAAAAACAAAAATAATAATAATAAAGTGTAATTAAGTTAATGACTTAATATAATATACCTATATTATATTGTAAAAATATATGTAAAATATGTATGCTAAATGATTTGAATTTTGTACGGTAAACATCAATTTTTCAACATAGTGCAAACAAAATTTTAAGTCTATTACACCCCAAGATGATAGAGATTTATAAGGTGATTCGATTCTAAAGTTTAAAATAAATAGTTTGGTTTATTAAATATAAACTAAACACAGCCCGAGGTTATAACCTGACTTTTTATGAATGGCAGGTAAAGTCATTGTAGCAGCGGTAAAGGCGTTTTACATTTAATCGGTTCAGACGTTGCCATTCTGAAAATACGGATTCTTGCAATAATGACACCATCGAACTTTAACCTAACATAAGAAAAATCAAGTACAGGGTACCTCCGAACATTTCATCACCACATCCGATTTGCTGAGCTCATCCTCTCATCTTCGGACTCGCTTCGCTCGTCCCTAGAATATATAAATCAACAAACGTACTACAGCAAGTCATTGGACTCGCTTTACTCGTCCTTATAAATACATTCGTTTCATTCCCAACGGTCACCCATCTAGACAATGACCTCGCTCGATGCTGCTTAACTTATTCGATCTAACAAAATTCGTAGATACTTGCTGTATTACGTAAAATAACACAATGGAACCAAATTTCAACTCAATAAAATTATTTTTAGATTTGTTACAATTCTTTGAAAAACGTATACATGTCATTCGATCAAGTTGAACTAATGCTGATAATGAGGAGAAACTTGGCACATATATTCTTATATATGACTACATACGTACCAAATCTTACATCAATGAACAAATTTTTCTGGCCTTTAATGAATTTACGACTTTTTGGCTGAGTAATTAACTAATTTGCAAAAAAATTAAATTAGATTTTGCTTTGTAATTTATCACACCAAATTTATAAAAAAATATTTTCCGGAAAGCACAACTAGACCTAAATATTGATTTTTGTACCAAGTTTCAACTCTCTAGTATAAATACCAGGGGAAATACCATGATAATAGACAAACACACACACACATACAGACATAATTTTGTAAAAACCACTCAGGAGGTCTTAAAACACTTAAAAAGTATAAGTTAGGTGAAACCTAGGTTGCGGATTTTTTACAAACAAAATACTTTGCCCATATACCTGCGGTATAAATAAGGAAAAGTAATAATAATTTATTCATAAAAACCCTCCAATTGAATCACCTTATTAACTCTATCAGCTTGTATCACAGCAATAAATATATATATAAACGCCGATAATTTTTAAACAACAAAAAGTAAATTTTTATAAGAGTGTCCTCTTTTAGCGAATTTCCTTTGAAAATTCGCCTAATGGGATAGGCGTCATGGCGGAATTCGAACCTCGGACCACGACACAAATCCGTTTCAGAGGTCCCTTATGACGAAAAAATACTTTTTTTGAAACTTTATATATATATATATATATATATATATATATATATATATATATATATATATATATATATATATATATATATATATATATATAATATATATATATATATATATATATATATATATATATATATATATTATATATGTATTTCTAGACACTTTCTTGTAAACACTCTATCTTTCGAACGGATTAATATTTTTTAACCAAACTTGGTACAAAAATCAACCTTCGGGAGGACACGAACCCTATTGAAAACCAGGTTTTTGTGACGTCATTAACCAAGTTTGCTGAGTCAGCGAAATTTTCAAAAAATCGGCAAATTTCAGGGTTAATATTTTTTGCCGCAAAAAAGGTCAATATTTATGTTTTTTGAGACGCTGAATCGAATGAAACCGGTCTGAAGTCGATACGACCACTATAAGTGACCTAAAAATCGAAAAAACCATTCTAAATTCCCGAAAACCAAAATTTAGGTCGATAAAAAATAAATTTCGAGTAGGGTGTCGTTTTCAATGTAATTTTGGGCGCGGAATCGAATGAAACCAGTCCGAAGTCGATACGACCACTTTAAGTTACCAAAAAGTCGAAAAAACCACAAACATTATAGAAAACCAAAATTACGGTCGTTGAAAATTAAATTTCGAGTAGGGTGTCGTTTTCAATGTTTTTTGGGCCTCTGAGATGAATGCCAGTGGTCCGGAGTCAATACAACCACTCAAACTCAGGGTACCTGGGTTCACATCCTGGAAGGGTCGATCATTTTTTATCGTTTTTTTACCTAATATAAGTTTACAACTAGGAAATAATTCTGGCGCGGTGGTCCGCATGTCGGGCGAATTTCCTTTGATGCGTGTTTCCGTGCTTTTTATATAAGTTTACAACTACTAAATAAATAATTCCGGCGCGGTGGTCCGCTGTCGGGCGAATTTCATTTAGAATACGTGTTTCCGTGCTAAACAACCATTTTCTTACTTATGCAAGAACCATGCCCATTGCGTGGTTCTAGAACCTAAGCAGTTACTCAAGTGTCAAGCACTGCTCGTAACTCATTTTGTTTGTATTTTCCAAAGGAAATGCGCTAAAACCTTTAAAGATAACTGACTAAGCTTAAAGATAAGTAACTAAGCTTTAAACTAGTGCAAATAATAGAGCGTACTTCTAATTTTAGAGGCATAGTTTTGTGCAACCAACTGGATAGTTATGCGCATTTCCTTTGGAAAATACAGACAAATGAGTTACGAGCAGTGCTTGACACTTGAGTAACTGCTTAGGTTCTAGAAACCACGCAATGGCATGGTTCTTGCATAAGTAAGAAAAATGGTTGTTTAGCACGGAAACACGTATTCTAAATGAAATTCGCCCGACAGCGGACCACCGCGCCGGAATTATTTATTTAGTAGTTGTAAACTTATATAAAAAGCACGGAAACACGCATCAAAGGAAATTCGCCCGACATGCGGACCACCGCGCCAGAATTTTTTAAGCTCTACGTATTCTATAGCTTAATGCTTTACGTCGTGTATAACAGAAATTGGAAAGTAATAAATTCAAATGGCGACATATATATATATATATATATATATATATATATATATATATATATATATATATATATATATATATATATATATATATATATATATATATATATATATATATATATATATATATATATATATATATATATATATATATATATATATATATATATATATATATATATATATATATATATATATATATATATATATATATATATATATATATATATATATATATATATAATATATATATATATATATATTTATATATATATTATAAGTAAAATATCAACATTTACCTAACCACGCCAAGGATTATTACCACTGGGTGATTCCTCCTATCAAGACTGCCAAGTTACTTTAACCAGCATGAGCACTATGTCAAATACATTTATTGTAGACAATAATCAATAAAGTTAAAAAAAAGCTTCATTAGACAGATAAAAAAACAATTAAAATGTCATAATATACCGTAGACATATGATAGAGATGAAATATATGTAACGGATTTTTAGGGAGAACGCAATACTTTTCCTATATACCTACGATAGTGGGCAAAGAAAAGTAATAATTGTATGTTGACTTCTTTAAAGTACAGTTTTACATCACAATTTCATCGTCCAATCCCACAGCAAGTTTAAAAATAATCTTTTTGGTGTTATTGTATTTGCACTCTTTCATCACGGTTTGTATTTTTAATTACATTCATGCATATATTATATTTTTTCAAAAAAAGAAAATACTGCAACCAATCCCGAAACGACTTTTGAGACCCTAAGTTTTCATCCAGCGTGAGATTAGGGCGACCAAATATCTGCATACCCCTCTCCGAAAACAGAAAAAAGCACTCGGGGAAAAATCAGCCATATTCAAAAAAAAGCAATTATTTGCACTCTGTAGCCATACATGCACCCCCGTGCATTTTTACAGAAACAAAAATATTACATTTTTTACTATACACCCTACAGAATGTAACTTTAGTATTTTTTATCTTCAGCCTGAGGCGGACAGACGTAATTCCCGCAAAAATAATAAACCATAACATTTGTTTTAACTTTGAAAAAATGAATAGGGGCGTGGAGCATTGCATTAAAAAATGCATTCCAGATCAATACGACAGCATGAAAATATTTTTATATTTTACTTACTAAAGAAACAAAATTGTCTGTGATTCAAAACGATGTACAAATAAAATATAGTATTAAGGTTGAGCTGAGCGTATTTTATAAACCTATGCCTGAATAGTTTAGAAGTGTTTTATAATGCAAATAGCGAAACAAAGACGTATTTTCACTTTTTCTCATTTGTACTGTAGGTTTATAAAAAAATATTGTGTTTGCAAAAAAATTCGGAACTGGGATGCCACCGGAATTATCCGTTACTGTTGGAGATGGTTGAATTTTATTTATTATTTTTATTTAATTTATAATTTGTCAGATTGTCATTTTTTGAAGTAGTATTAAATCAGAAGTGAAAGGAGGATCCAATTTTTATTATAGTATAATTTAACACCTTAAATATTCAACATATGGCGACCGTAGCAGAGAAGAAAGAAGATTTTGGCACGAACAACCAAGAAACGAAATGCAATCAAAGAAACTTTAAATTCCCTGGTAACAAATATAGAAAATTTTATAAAGGAAACAAAATTTGACAATTTAACTTTCAAAACAAATTTATATGTTTTAGATTTAAAAATCTAAAAATACTGAATGAAACAATTTTTGATTTATTAATCGATTCAGATAGAAGTCTAGAAGAAATCCTAGACTAACTTCACGAGACTGATGAGTTTACAAATGAGTATAATAGTTAAATTTAAATTATTAAAAATCATTAACCAAAATTCTAATCCATTAACTTCTAAAAAATATAGATATTTGGGAAAACATTTTTACGGGTTTTCTGAAATTATAATTAAGGTCCTCCTCCACTTCAAATACTCGACTTTCATCATTAATAAATGTCTTACATTAAGAAGAGCAAAAAATTATTTAGCGATGTCAAGATTTATGACTAGTAATTTAGATATTCCTATGGCATCTGACTTACTGAATCTATCAGACCACAGAGCCTATTTATATATCAAAACAAAATGTTTATTTTGCTCTTAAATCTAAATATTGCTTAAATGCACAAAGAATGACTTTAGATTCGAAAGTCAACAAAAATTGTTGTAATATATGTCTTAAAAATCATAATGGAAAGACATGTCATATTAGACTAAGTTGTCCATTATATTTATGTAGACAGAATCATTGTGCCTGGAATTGCCAGCACATAAAAATTATTCCAGTAAAAATTAAGAAGAAATATTCTTTTATTTTTAATATGTCAAATTCATTGACTAGTTCAGATATATTACTTCAAATAAAAATTTCAGGTCTTAATAAAGGAAAAAAAAATAAGAGCTATCATAGACTCTTTATGTTCACAGTCTTATTATAGACAACAGAACACAATCATTTTAAGTTCACAGTCTTATATTGACAACAGAACTACTATAAAAATTTAAGTTCACAGTCTTATATTGACAACAGAACTACTATAAAAATTTAAGTTCACAGTCTTATATTGACAACAGAACTACTATAAAAATTTAAGTTCACAGTCTTATATTGACAAAAGAACTAATATTTTAAAATGCTGATATTTTAACTGGAAATTTTAAAAATACAAATTATTCATTTGGGGCCAATTAATTGATAAAAAAAAAATATAAAAAGTTGATAGAACGAAATTTAAAATTTTTAAATTAACAATTTTAGACAAAGTATGATAAAATGTTAACCCATTTTGTTACTTTGACAATCTCATTCACCTGAAACCCAAGATAATACAGAGAGAAGATTCGTTTGATTTCCAAAGTTTTATAGCTTTGCCTGAATATCCTATTACCAGTTGGTGGAGAGGATGGTAGAGAATCGTGAGAACAAAACTGAATAAATTAAACTGTTATAACTGTCAAACTAAAGAAGATATAATAGCTAAAGAAAAGGCACAGCAGAAATTAAAGACCTACTTACTGCTGAAAAAAGAAATATAGAAAAAGGAAATAGAAAGGTAGGAGCTAGGAAAAATTAAAAGAACCTGTATACTACGAAAAGAGGACGGCAGACAGCAAGGCCGAAGAGATACTTTTTTTGAGGGGGCAGGATGTTGGAGATGGTTGAATTTTATTTATTATTTTTATTTAATTTATAATTTGTCAGATTGTCATTTTTTGAAGTAGTATTAAATCAGAAGTGAAAGGAGGATCCAATTTTTATTATAGTTATAATTTAACACCTTAAATATTCAACAGTTACAGTTGTTATTGAGACTTCCTAAGTGGTTTTCACTAAGGTGTCAATCTGTGTGGGAGTCTGTTATTATCATAGTTCCTAATGTATTTAAGCAAGAGAGTTGAAACTTTAGGTGTAGTAATTTTAGGCTTTAAAGCTGAAAGTCTATAGGTGTAGTTGTGCTGTTTGGAAAATATTTTTAATGACGCCATTAACCCACAATAATGATATACAGCATAAATATCGAAAAATCATTGCCATTGCAAAACGCGGAAAAATGATGCTATCAATTGCGATACACACATGGAGCTATGTATAAGACTAACATTTATGCCAAGTTTCATCTCATTATCAGCATTAGTTCAATTTTTATTGAATGACTAGTGTACGTTTATTAAAAAAATTGTAAAATATCGGAAAATATTTTCCAGTTGAGCTTAAAGGTACAAATATATACCTTTACGTAATAAGTAATAAGTACACAAAGTTTTGTTTTATTACGATAAGTAATATATCCATGATTTTTGTTGGATCATAAAAGTTAAGCAGCACTGAGCGTGGTCTGCGCTGTATAGGCGACCTCTGAGAATGAAACGGATGTATTATATATCTGAGACGTGTTGCAGTATAAATTAGGCGAATTGCATATTCTGAGGACGAGGGAAGCGAGTTCAAAGGAGGGAGGATGAGCGTAGCGAATCTGATGTGACGAGGAAAAGTTCCGAGGTACCCCGTACCCGATTGTTTTAAACTTTGTTACTGTATTTCTAAAAACAGAGCATATACTATAATTAATTTAGAGGTTACATTTATGCCGCAAGTAAATAACTAATTGAAGAAATAGCAAGACGAGCAAGTCTCAATGAGCAAAACGAGCCCTTTGAAGATCCGTTGTGTTTTTTGAGACTAGAAGTAATTCACTGATAAAACCTTATTGGTGGAAAGCTTGAGTGTTGCCCCGCCTGATAATGATGGCGTTAAGCCGAAACCTGTCCATAGATATCTAACAGCAAGTATCAACGGTAGCTGATTCGCCAATAATATACATATTCAGGCTTGTCAATAATAAATTATATAATTTTGTAACTTTCCTATAGTGACAACTTTTTTATAACTCCCCTATATAGTGACTACTATTTTGTATATTCCCTAAAGGTGACTACTATTTTGTAACTTTTGTGACAACTTTTTTATAATAGTGACTACTATTTTGTATATCCCTATAAGTGACTACTATTTTGTAATGTGACTACTCTTCCTATAGTGACTACTATTTGTATACTTTCTATAGTGACTACTTTTTTATAACTCCCCTATATAGTGACTACTATTTTGTATATTCCCTAAAGTGATACTATTTTGTAACTTTCCTACTACTTTTTGTAACTTTCCTATAGTGACTACTTTTTTATAACTCCCCTATATAGTGACTACTATTTTGTATATTCCCTAAAGTGACTACTATTTTGTAACTTTCCTATAGTGACAACTTTTTTATAACTCCCCTATATAGTGACTACTATTTTGTATATTCCCTAAAGTGACTACTATTTTGTAACTTTCCTATAGTGACAACTTTTTTATAACTTCCCTATATAGTGACTACTATTTTGTATATTCCCTAAAGTGACTACTATTTTGTAACTTTCCTATAGTGACAACTTTTTTATAACTTCCCTATATAGTGACTACTATTTTGTATATTCCCTAAAGTGACTACTATTTTGTAACTTCCCTATAGTGACTACTATTTTGTAACTTTCTATAGTGACTACTATTTTGTATCTTCCCTAAAGTGACTACTACTTTGTACTTTCCCTAATAAGACTTTTAT
>JACMZG010000002.1:40030996-40128496 GCA_018340805.1 Microvelia longipes
TTAGACATTAATATATAAATGTACTTCTTTGTAAAACTTTTCATTCAACCTAAATCTAAAAGAGTTTTAGACGATAAAACTTTAACGCCTAAATTACTTTAATTAAAACATAAAGTAGCTCACATAGTTCAAAATTAGGTGTAACAATAGAGTCCTATACCCATACTGCTGGCTTAGCTAATCCTCTTTAACGAAATGAAAATCACTCTTCTCCTATGGTACCATCGTTTTTCTGATATAAAAAGAACAATAACATAAAACGGAGCTTGCTTTTAGAATATTAGTTTTATATTAATAAAATAAAAAAGAATACGGTTATCAAAAGAAAAATAAGAATATTGTAAGATGAAGGTAAATATCATAGAGATATATACTAGAGGCCCCAATAGTGAAGCCTATCTCAATACATTGGGAGGCCTGAAACATCATTTATAAGCTCTCAGGGGCTCTGTGCAACCTCAAAGAAACCTTCTTCAAGAGTGGGTTAAGGTTATAATAAATCAATTGATTTCGACTTCCTGCACATTAATTGTATTTTTAACGTTCAACTATAAAAATTATTGTAATTTTGTACTGATTATTTGAATTTTTACTTAAGGTGGTCAGATTACTTTTACGATGTTTCTAAATGTAACCTATAGGGCCCCTCTAGTAATAATATCTTTATGGTAAATATGAATAATAATGTAGCGAGCCGAATAAGAATTAGAAAATAACTTAGCGTCAATAATGCATTTTATGAAAAATTGTATAGAGACTTGTAAATTTAAAATAGTGAAATTTATGCTGAATTTGTTATTATTATTATTGTTACAGTAATATAACAATGGATTACTTCCTTAGTATAAACACTTGAGTTCTTATGCACCCCTGTGACACCTGAAAATGCGATAGTGGATAGTAATTAAAGAGATGTGATGTACCACCTAGCAAGTAGACCACGTTGTTGGACCTGTTTAGCTAACTCCCTTATATAGATGATAGTACCTAGATAGATGATAGTGTCTACCATATGAGACTTAGCGCAGGCATTTTTCTGTCTAATCTACAGAAGAGCTATGACTAATCTATAACTTTCAAAAACTTTAACTTGAAAGAGTACGTACTCTCTACTGCCAGACTAAACTTTCCTGCTCTCGAAATCATAAGGCAGACACATATACTTATATTTTACACATATATTTTATATCAGCATATTAAAGGTTCTAAATTTTGGCTAAACCCATCAGTTCATTTAGGGTAAGGGATCCTTAACGAGAACCTGACATCGCACAGACGTCGGGACCACTGGCTTAACGTCCATTTCAAAGGATGGCATATGTAAGGAGTTCCATCCCCCGCAGAAAATCCTAGAAGCCCGATCGGGATCGAACAGTCTGAGTAGAAGGCGCACGTGCTAACATCTTACAACCCGATCCACAAAGTGGCATGCGATATAAGCGAATTTTCAAATGTTCAGAGAATTTTTATAAGGATCAGAATTCTGGCAAGAAGGGCCCAACAACGTGGCCTATTTGCCTGGCTTTGCCTCCCCACCCTATTACTATTAAGGATCAGAATTTACTTAAATTTTTGGCGAAGCGAAAAACAACAAAAAATATGATAAAATGCACCATACTCATTAATCCTTAAGTTCTGTTTCACAGAAGAAATATACATTAAAAGATGTTATTAGATTAAATTATTTACAATGCGCTGCTCTTCAAAACTTTAAAATCAATTCGATTGTAAAATCAAAATCCAAATACAAACAGATAAACAAAAGAAAACATTAAATAAAGCCGAAAAAAATAACGCCCCCAGGCTCCGCAATGAAAAGCTTAAAGAAAAAGTAACAATAATACGGTAAGATACGCCGATGATGCTTTTCGTACCGCGTTCGTTATATCAGTAGTAACCGATATTTACATAGCCCTAAATCCATAAAATATTTACTTTGAAGAATTTTAAGAACGCTTAATAAATAATAGAAGAAAAAAATAAAAGAAAACCGAAACAGAAGTTGGCACCTTTAAAAAAGAACTAAGATGTATAGACTTGGAGATCTTTGTGGAAAATACTTTATTGTTAAAGATCCTAATCAAATATAGTAGAGAACAAGACAATACGAATTAGGTTTAATAGTGATTTTAAAGATGATCTCAAACATACGTACAATAGCAATCTCGATGTATATGATTTGAAGTTTGTAAATCTGTTTTTTACTGATTTAACTTTTACAAAAGAAGGCAAAAAAAGAAAAGGGATAAATAAATTGTGTAAGATTTTAAATGAAATAATACCGGGTTAGATGTAGAAGAGAAAAGTTTGAATGAGTATTATACAAGAAAAGACTCTCAACCATTCATATAATAATAACACAAACGCTTTTGATTCTATACCGCTATCCTTACAATAATCTTTATTTTTTAATGACTTACTCCTCTTGTACATATAGAAGAAAATGTTTGGCTCATAGGCAATTCTAAGTGCGAAGGGGGATAGGGGCTCAAGCCCCCAAGCCCCTGGTTTAAAATTAGCACCCTCAAAAAATCTTACTACCATTATCTGCAAAAGTTAAATTTAACCTAAACAATATACACAGAAAACAAATATACATATTTTTACTTTTGAATATATATATCAATACACGTTCTAAAATAAAATAATTTATTATTAATTTTGTTTTTCCATGTTTCAATTGGTTTAGTTAGCAATCAATGGTTACCATTCAGCATAATTAATACTACCAGGGATCTCAATTTAATGCCACTCAAATTTTTCACCAGGGATCGCCTATATAAATGGCTAAACAATTATAGAAGGTTAAAATATTTCCATAAAGTTTTACTACGTATATAATGTATAGTTTAAAATTGCCAGGAAACAGAAAGAAGAAAACATCCAGACTTGTCAAAATTAGCCTAAGTCTTGGTGCCAGTGCCAAGGTATTTTTACTGTCAACAGTTGTTTTTTCTATAAGATGAAACTTGACGTTGACCTGAATATGTTCATTGTCAATTAGTACGTTCACACACTTTAGATCCGCGTATCGTATAGAGTACGATCTTCTCAATACGGTAATTTAAGCTGTATGAACATGCGGAGAGGATCCGATCGCATACGCTAGAACTAGGGAGATGGAATCTTAAATGGATCCCCGATACGCTGTCTTTTTGTGTGTGTACCTTTAGAGACGATCGTATTTAACGGATAACCTTCTCATTCGTACTTTTATTTCACTTTTTACTTCTATAAACCGTTTTTGATCAAATAACTTTTGGAATATTACTTTTATTAGTGTAACTTTATTATTACGAAAAGAAAATCACAAATTAATTATATATTTTGTTTAAACCCCTATAACCAAAGTGAAGTTCACTATACAAGACGCCTTGTTTTGGCGGGATCAGTTATCACTCCATCGACTGAACAAATACGCTGCAAGAACCGTAAAGTGTGACCGTATTGTATACGTATTCTATTCGATCCGCCGATCTAGGATGTGTGTGACGTACTAAATATATGCTTTAAATGCTAGTCCAAGAGCCAGGCCTAAAAAATGTGACCCATTTTGTACTACTTCAAACCAAATTTTTCTGAAAATATACCTTTTCTGAAAATATACCTTTAATTATGAAGCAAAAGCATAGTCTGCCTATCCAGAGTGGAACCCTTCATATGAGCGCCTTCATTTTGAACGTTGGCTCAAAATATTAGAAAATCGCACAAATTTCAGTTTTCTTGTAATAAGTGGTTCCCTGTGGGTCGTGTGCAAAACATGAAGAGAACTTCTTTAAAGCTGATAAAATTTCCTATAAAACGTGTGCTTTTTGTCAAAATCGATCTTGAATACAACTTAAGTTATGACATTTGTTAAATGACCACAAAAAGCCAATATTTTTCCAAAGAAATTCGTTGACTTTGCATAAATTATCTTTTTTTAGTGTTATTGAAGGAGCTGTAAGTTTTATCACCTTTAACAAATATTCTCTTCATGTTTTGTACATGTTACACAAGGAACCAATTGTTTCAAGAAAACTGAAATTGGTGCGATTTTATAAAACTATAAGCATGCGCAATCGTATGAAGAGTACTCTGTATATGGTTGACTATGTATTTTCTTCATAATTTAAGGTATATTTTCAGAAATATTTGGTTTGAATTAGTACAAAATGAGTCACATTTTTTTCAGGTCTGGCTCTTCGACTATTATGGTTTTAGCGAATTTTCTAAGAAAAAATTATCTTAATTCTAAAATGAAAAGACTTCTCTGATTTCTACTCACATACTCTTTTACGCTCAAAACATTGACATGGTCACAACCAGAGAACCTTAATCATTATGACAACTCATTATGAACGAAATTAAACCAAATACAACAAAGCAGAGATTGGTCATAATACATTAAGAAAACAGGAAAAAGACAGATCAATGGAATTATGGCAACATTCGTGGAATGAAGTGAGCACAAGCCGTTCGACAAATTAAAATACATTAAATATGAGTGGAATTAAAAAACGATAGGAATCTACAAAACACAACTACTCCGTGCGCATAAATATTTCGAATCGTACCTTCACAAAATAGGAAAACACCGATCATCGAACTGCATATACTGCCCAGGAATCATCGATAGATTAGTGCATACTTTTCTCATTGCAGTATATGAACCTAAAAAAGACATGATCTGGCCATGAGATATGGATAGATCACACCAGACACCATTGAGAATGTCGTGATAAATAATGTCAGTTTGTGGGAACAGGTTATTCCTTATACTGGGACTATTTTACGGGTTTTGGTTGGAATTATGCAGACCTCAGGCCAACATTTCTAACAGACCGCTGTCTTCGTGCATAAATGCATCTCTTTTTTTTGGTGAAATTACTACCACGTGACAAATTTTATCAAAATAAATGGATGACTTTTATTCATATTGATTACCTACAAAATCCATTCATTTTAAGAGGTAATAAGGTCACACTAGAGGCATTATATGAAGTCTCTAACACAAATGAAACAACAATCTTTTTATTTTATGATACTTGTAAGAAACATACAAAGAAAAGTTAGTGAACTCATCGGATAATATCTAACATTACCCGTAAAGAGGGAGGTGACTAGGGTGTGGCCTTAATAAAGGTAGGGGGAAAGACTTCACATCTGAAAAGCTCGGAAAAAAGGTTCTACAACAAAAAAGATAAGAAACTTGGGCTGAAACTTTAAACTTGGGTTTGTCTTACTTTGCCTCACTCCAAAGAAGCTCACCTCCTTCCAAGGGTAGTTAATTAACTGGAGTAAAACGAACAAGAAGAAAATTTACACTTTAAGACAGTAATTAAAAGCTATGGAAGCTACGCTTCTTCAAAAAGAGTAGGGGTAACTCTAATAAATGATTTAATATTTTGGCCTTATTTCTTTATAATTGAAGACAAAAGAACACCAAGTCCTCTTAACTTTGCTTTAATTAGCAAAACGTGCCCTGAGACAAACCAAGCGCAGAATACACCCACTTCTTTCTCTTCGCTATATCTTCTTTTATTACTCTTAAAAAGATGATTAATTATAATTTTCTTATATTCTAATTTTTTGCTTAGGAAATTGTTAAAAAGACGTCTAAGTGTTGTAGAAAAATTTTATTATTAAATATAATAAAATATTTTAATTAGTTTAAAATTGTGACAAGTTAGTTTTTTGACACGTGGGTTAAATTAAAATATGATTAAGATCAGAAAAAAACGATAATGATTTTAGAAAATAAGATTTATAGATGAGATGCTCGGACAAAGCAACATTGTACACACACATGGAAAATTTTGCGAATCCATATACAATTACAAGAGATAACTAATTTCTTAATATATACAAGTATAAATCAAGCTAGGACCATAAACTGCG
Organism: Microvelia longipes; assembly: GCA_018340805.1. Classification (NCBI taxonomy): domain Eukaryota; kingdom Metazoa; phylum Arthropoda; class Insecta; order Hemiptera; family Veliidae; genus Microvelia; species Microvelia longipes. The sequence goes on from JACMZG010000002.1 coordinate 40,036,877, forward strand.
GGAAAGAAACTTGAACACGATTAATAAAAAATCGTCATAAAAACAAAAAATGGTTAGCGATATAGTGATAAATAGGCTATTTCTCTCCCAAAATTATTTTTATCCTAGGAAATGAACCTCGGAAAAGAGCAATAAAGCCTTTCATATATATATATATATATATATATATATATATTATATATATATATATATATATAATATATATATATATATATATATTCTTTATATATATAAAGAGAGAGTGTCCCCTAAAATTAAAACGGCAAAATCGCTAGTATCGGAACGGTGTAGTAATGTACATAAAAACAGGGAAGCCACTATGTTTTTTAATGTCAAAAGCTCTCGAGAAATTACACAAAGGGCATTTCTTGACCAAGTCGAGCCAAGCAAAATATGTTTTATACGCCTATGACCGGTTGTTTGAGGATGTTAATAAAAACACCTGTTTCTGATAAAAAGGTACCCGGATCCATGTTTAGCAATGGATTTACCTGGTTGTCCGACGTAAGATCGTTACGATATCTACATTTAATCATATATACTCCACTAGCCTAACGCTGTCCTATAGGTTTAAAACCCATTACACAACATTTCAGAAAAACAAAACGCAACAAAATAGGTATGATGGTAACCAATTATTTTTGTAATTTCTTGAACGTATACCAAAGTCCATAGGTGTAAAATAGTTAAAAAATAAAAACATGGTAGAATGGAGGTAAAATTTGGTCCGATTGTATCCCGTTATTCAATTAACTATAGAATGGAGTTAAATTTGGCAAGATTGTATCCCATTATTCAATAAACTGCAGAAAGGAGTTAAAATTTGGCACGATTGTATACCATTATTCAATAAACTGCAGAATAGAGTTAACATTTTGCACGATTGTCAATAACTGCAGAATGGAGTTAAAATTGGCACGATGTATCATTATTTAATAAACTGCAGAAAGGAGTTAACATTTGGCACGATTGTATCCCATTATTCAATTAACTGCAGAATGGAGTTAAAATTTGGCACGATTGTATCCCATTATTTAATAAACTGCAGAAAGGAGTTAACATTTGGCACGATTGTATCCCATTATTCAATTAACTGCAGAATGGAGTTAAAATTTGGCACGATTGTATCCCATTATTCAATAAACTGCAGAAAGGAGTTAAAATTTGGCACGATTGTATCCCATTATTCAATTAACTGCAGAATGGAGTTAAAATTTGGCACGATTGTATTCAATTATTAAATTAGCTTCTGTATGTTTCATTATTATACAGGTCCAAATAGTCAGATAACAGATAAAGTATATGGGAGGAATGGGGGCAGTGGTTCCTTTGCGAGTGCTGTGAGGAACTTGAACGGAAATCCCACACCTCCAACTCCAGTTCCTTTGCCCTGCCCAACACCAGGGCCTTCTCCACCAGGCCCTAAACCTCCTGGTCCACTTCCCCCTGATCCAAATCCTAATTCTAAACTGCCATCTCTTCCCCAAACAAAGACAAAGATGATTGATTTAAACAAATCAGTCATTATTGAATTTGCGAATTACTCCGGTACATTTGATAAGACAAATTTAGATCAATGTAATGAAATTAAAGAACAAATAGACAAACTTAGGAAACAAATTCTAACCGAGTTAAAACCTAAATTATCTAATGTAAATGTCACAAATATGTACGCCAAAAGAAAAGGTGTAGCTTTTGCCTTAGAATGTGGCTCTTGTAGAGGATAGAGATAAAATCATTAAATGCCAAGACCTAAATAGTCTTGGTTTATGTGCTAAACTCCCAGCAGAGCAGGGAGAGCCTATTGTTATAATAGGCGTTGATGCATCCTTAAGTAAAGCTGAATTGAAAGAGGATATATATAAAACAAATATTGTGAAATTTGATCAGTTTAAAAATAGAGCAGACATAAAAGATAAAATAATCCTCAATTTACTCTTCCTTGTGGTTGGGTCCGTGGTGGGAAATTTGTAAGATGGGTAGTGCTTGTTCCCAAAGAGGTGAAACAAATATTCCTAGAAAAAAGAGAGATTAACATTGAATGGTCTAAACTAGAAGTTAGGAATTATAATTGGGTATCTCGCTGCCTTCGGTGTCTTCGGATAGGGCACTCAGTTTCAGAATGTCCGTCAAAGCAAAAAGTCTGTGGGTTCTGTTCTCTTGAAGGACATGTCTACAATGATTGCCCTGAAAAAGCGGAATAAAAAACCCTCCTGTGGGCCCTGCCGAGAGACCAAAAGACAGAGTGACCACTCAATAAAAGACTCAGTTTGCCCCTTTTATCAGAGGGAGATCACTAGAATTAAGAATAAGAATTAAGCATACTTTTAAGTATTTTTTTTCTAAATTTTTATCTTGCCTAATGAGACATACGACAAATTAATTTACAACACAGTAAAGCAGCTACTTCTGAGCTTACTAAAATCTTTAGCGGTAAAACTAATATGATAGTTCTTATTCAAGAACCTATGTTTATAAACGCAATATCAAAATGCTTAATGAAGTAGGTGGGGTTATCTTATCAGGAATGTCTGGTGAGCACATCAAAAGACATGCATATTAGCCTCTAGAAATCTAAACCTCACCATTCTTTCAGAATTGTGTTCTAGAGATCTCACAGCTGCCTTACTTCAATTTAAGAATAAATAATTTAATTATAATTTAGTATTAGGATCACTATACCTTCCGGTGATAGTGAACAACTCCTCCTTCTTTGGATTTGATAAAGCTGGTTAACTTCTGTGAAGAAGAAATTACCAGGTACTCATTGGCTGTGATGCTAATGCTCACACATTATGTGGGGCAGCCGGCTTAACAATGCAAGGGGGAGGCCTTGGTTGAATTTCTAGCTTCTACTAATCTTGATTCTAAACAGGGGTACTGAACCTACTTTTGTTAATGCTAGAAGTCAGACTATAATCGATATTACTCTAACTTCAGTTCACTTCGCGGACAAAATAAAAGGGTGGAGAGTTTCTAATGATATTAGTATGTCTGACCACCGCATGATAAGACTCCACATTAGTACTGATCCATATAAGACCTTTCAAAGATCACCCAGGTCCACTGATTGGGACATGTATACATCTATTTTACATGACAATCCCTTGTTTAAGAATCCTTTAATCATAAACAATACAGATGATTTAAATAACGCAGCATCAGAGCTTAACGATGCAATCTTTGCTTACCATCAAGCTTGTTTATTACGCCCAATTCCACTAAAAGAATTAAGAGTTGGGATAAGGATTTAGCTAACTTCAGCGTGAAGCCAAACGAAAGTGGAGGAAGCATATAAAACACAAGATAAAGACGATAATATAGCTTTCAAAGATGCTCGTCGTAATTTTAAGAAAGCACTAAGAATACATCATAGAAATAGCTGGAGAAATTTCACTGCTGACATAGAATCACACCAAGCATCAGCCAGGCTTGTCAGAGTTCTCAGTCAAGAAGATAAACATGCTGAACTTGGACCTTTTAAATCAGATGATGGTAATTATAGTACAAATATACAAGACTCTTTAGAACTGTTACTCAAAGCGCACTTTCCTCAGAAACAGCCTCAACCCTCTATTGACACTAATTATATCTGTGATTTTGATCGTGAACTAGGTCAGAGGATTGTTACTGTAGAAGGACTCCGTTGGGCAGCAGGTTCTTTGAGTCCTTATAAAGCTGCTGGTATGGATGAGATCTTTCCAGCTCTTATTCAGAAGGCGCTTGACATAATAATTTCAGCATTATTATCTATTTTTCAATCCAGCATTGCTTTAGGACAGGTGCCTGACTCATGGAAGTCAGTCCGAGTGATATTCATTCCAAAATCTGGAAGAAAGGACTACACTGACCCTAAATCTTTTAGACCATAAGTCTTACACCATATTTACTAAAGATGCTAGAGAAATTAGTCGATGAATATTTAAATGTGGAAATTTTAACGAAGAAACCATTATATCCTACCCAACATGCTTACTTAAAGAAGCGCTCTACTGATACAGCTCTTCATGCTTTAGTAAGTAGAGTCGAGAGGGCCCTTCATCATAAGGAATCTGTGCTATGTCTAAGCTTTGATGTGGAAGGAGCCTTTGACAAAACTACATCAGGTATCATTAGAGCTGCACTGGAGCAAAGAGATGTCCACCCAAATGTCATCAGTTGGATTGTAAGCATGCTACATAATCGTAGGATTACTGTTTCACACAATGAGTGCAACTTAACTGAGTTCATTTCAGTCGGTTGTCCCCAAGGAGGATGTCTGAGCCCAAAGCTCTGGTGTCTTGTAATGGACGCGTTGCTGTCTGAGCTTTCAAAAGCAGGTTTCTATTGTCAAGCTTACGCAGATGATGGTCTGGTGCTTATAGTTGGAAAATTTCTCAATACACTGTATGAGCTAATGCAAGTTGTATGCAGTTTAATAGAAAGTTGGTGCAGGAAAGTAGGCCTGTCTGTAAATCCAGGAAAGACAAATCTCATTCTTTTCACAAACCATAAAAAACTCGACTTTAAAGCTCCTCAACTATTTGGTGAAAGACTTGTTCTTTCCAGTAGTATCAAATACTTAGGAGTCATTTTAGATAACAGACTGAATTGGAATGAGCATATAGATAAAGTTGTAGCAAAAGCTACATCAACCTTATGGCAACTTCGTTACGCAGTTGGGAAGACTTGGGGACTCAAACCAAAGTACTTAAGTGGATTTACACAGCAATTGTCAGACCAAGGATACAATATGGTTCTTTGGTCTGGTGGCCCGCTGTGAACAAAACCACAATTGATCGCAAGCTTACCAAAGTTCAAAGAATAGCTTGTCTTGCAGCAACAACTCCAAAAATAGAAGTTCTTCTATGTTTACCAAAATTAACCTCTGTGATATTAAGAGAAGCAGCAGCCACTTTTATTAGACTTCGAGACACTGGTATGTGGAATCCATATAATAAAAACAAACATGCTGGGATTGAAAAACATTGTTCTAGAGGAACTACCCTTATTAGCAGCAGCCAACCCCAGAGAGAGCGGTAGCAAAGTAGCCATTATCAACAATATTAGCAGTGTTACCTTCTAGAAGCTACTGGTTTGAACCTACAATAAAAGAAGCCGAGCACGAACTTACTTGTTTCATAGATGGCTCTAAGAAAGGACGTGAAGGCCTCACTGGTTCAGGGGTCTGTATTCTAACTAAGTTACTCTCTTGGGCTTCATACTACTGTGTTCCAAGCAGAGGTATATGCTATCTTGATGGTTGCGACCCTCCCAGTTGTGCGAGAAGGTAATGAGAAATCCATTATAATCTGCATTGATAGTCAGGCTGCAATTAAAGCCCTTACCTCCAATCCTAGTAGCTCCTCTGCCCTTGTTCAAGAATGTAGAGCTCACTTGTCTCTCTTGGCAGAGAGCAAAACTGTTGAACTTAAGTGGGTACCAGGCCATATGGGTGTCGTGGGTAATGAGGAAGCAGATAAACTTGCTAGACTGGGAGCAGAAACCCATTCATTGGACAGAACCTGTCCTTCCCCTCTCAGCAACACATGCTAACACTCTTGGATAGCTGGCTAATGAACACCCTAAAACTTAACTGGCATGCCTTTGCTGGTGGCAGACAAGCAAAAATGTTCATTACTGGGCCAATTGTAAAAAATACCAATTTTCTAATTAACCTCAGCAAGCCTTGCCTTAGGAACCTAGTTAGTGTTCTGACCGGGTCACTGTAGATTAAATAAACATCTTAATACTTAGGCATAATCCCAGAGGCTAGCTGCCATGTGTGGGCATTATGAGGAGACAGCCTTTCACTTGCTTGCAGAGTGTGAGGCCTATACATCTCTTCGTACCCGCATTTGGCGTAGGCCTTTGTATGAAGAGGAGCTTTCTTCTCTTAGTTGGAGAGATTCTACAATATATCAACCTTTCCAAGAGGTTTCTTGGTAGAGGTGGTGTAGGCTAAGGAATCGGGGCTGGCAAGAAGGGCCCAACAACGTGGCCTATTTGCCTGGCTTTGCCTCCCCACCCTATTACTACTACTACTACTATACAGGTACTATATACCTTCGTGTTTTCTTGGAACACTAGTTTTAAATCTAGCAAGATTAGTGGATGGGTGACAGATCGGAATAAAACAGCATTGAATACTGTCCGAGGAGGAAGAAACGAGCCCGAAGACATACTGCAATAAAAATTAGATGATTTTCATCTGTTCTCAGAACGAGCGAAAAACTCCAAAGAATTGAGGATAAACGTAGTTAAGGCGAGGAAACGTTTCAATGTACCCATCACTCAATTTTTTAAATACAAATTCACTAAAACGAACACATGAGGATTTCTGCTGTTTCCAGATGAAAATAATAACTGAACTCAATTAAATAAAAATTACTCCTAATTTTTTCTTATCCAATAACAATTAATAAAAACTTATGCAATCCCAATAAAAACTGCAAAACCTTCCACATATTAATCTAAAGATTTGATAGTCATTTAATTGCAAATAATTAATTAATTTATTATCACATCGAAAAATTGTTTGTAATAAATATTAAATTAATTATTAAAAGTAGAAAATAAATAAATAAAAAAACAGAGTTCAAAGTGATAAAGAGGACAGATAATTTGCATAATTGAACGCTATCATGTCGCTAATTAATGACTGCTAATGTTTATTAGGACATTTAAATGGTGTCCTTGGACATATGGCACCAAGAGGCCTATCAGTAAATTAATTAAAATTAGAAATAAAATTAGAATTTAAATTTTAATTATTAATTAAAATTTAGATAGTTTCAGTGTGGCAAAAAAAATTGTTTTTCCAGATTGTATTATTTAGAGCAGACAAAATATTCGTGACATTACATGTATAATGTTTATCAAAACAAGTACTCATTTCCGCCACGGATGTTAGGATGGAACACACAAAGAATGTATAGAGACTGAAAGATGGCTCTGAAGACAAGAACAGTAAAAGGAATTGAAAGAAGCAGTCTCTCCACTAATTTAAATGATAATGAATTGACAGAGCCAGCTTTCAGTTTTAACAAACCATCATCAGCGCTTAACCAACAAAGTACATCCAAAAATATTACAAAAAATCAAAAGAAATCGCTACTACAGAATAACAATAAAAACAACTACTCTAAAAGTTAAAAAAAAAAAAAAAAAAATAATAATTTATTATTATATAATAATAATAATAATAATAATATAAAGCAAAATATATACTATAATTCAAAAATGATATAATATAAATGAGGTATTAGATTAATATAAATGTATAAAAAGTTTGGTTATACTTTGTTGGTTAGAAACTGTTTCTTTCAATTCCTTTTATTGATTGACTCAACTTATTTATTAAGAAAAGGTTAGTTCCGTTGACAGTTCATAAGTGTAAGTAAAAGTAATGCACTAGCATGTCATTTGGCAGTTTCACTATGCACATTACGAGAATATGCTCCTGTCTTTTCTTACGTTACCTCATTTATACCGTAGGTATATAGAAAAGCATTGTTTGAAAAAAAAATCCAAAACCGGGATGTAACTTTAACGTTTCAGGTGTGGTTTTAATTAAGTTGTCTGTCTGTATGTGTGTGATTGTGGGTCATTTATCCTCGAGAGGTGAAACTTTGTACACAAATCAGTCTTTAGGTGTAATAGTTATACCCAGAAAATAATTAGGTATGTAGCTATCTATAACAGTGGTTCTCAACCTTTTTTTAATCATTGCCCCTTTTTAAGTACCTTGCGTGTATCATTGCCCCCCTATCTTATAAGGTGATAAACCAGTATCCAAATTACCTGCTAATTATCTTTGTATAGCCAATACATTATTTAATTGCTTGTGTTAATATTCTAAATTAAGGAAATTAAACAACTAATAACCTAATATTACACATATTTAGTATATTTAATAAAATTGAGTATGCTTATATACTGACTGGACCAAAAAAGGATTTTTAGATGGCTTGTAGTGTTTACCTCCATTAGATTAGCCACAAAAGTCTTCTCTTTAACCCCATAATAATGAATCACGTAAAGTTGTTTTAAAACAACTGTTTTGAAGACCCAATTTTTATAATCATAGCACTAGTTTGTGTCTTTATTGGTTTTGTAGCCATAAGTATTATTTTTTTTGTAAAAAAATAGTTTTTAGGCCCCGCAAACCACACCTAATTATCTCTTGCTGGGGCAGCACCTCAGGCGCTCAAAAACTTATGTTTTTTGGGTCACTCTGTACATACTCAGTGGCTCAATACAACAGAGATCAGTTAAGTTGAAATTTTAAGGGTATTTTATTTATCAGGACCCTAAAAAAATTTATTTATTTTTTAACATCTTACATGATATTTAAATTAGTTTATACGTTAGATCCTTCGCAAAACTTAAAATAATATTTCTCTACATTTGCCAATAACTCCCATCATTCCCCCAAACGTCTCACCGCCCCCTAACTACTCACTGCCCCCTTACTTGCCCCCCTTCGTCTCAGCGCCCCCCTAAATTCTTCAAGCGCCCCCTGGGGGGCGCTAGCGCCCACGTTGAGAACCACTGATCTATAAGACTAAATTATGTGCCAAGTATCATCTCATTAATAGCATAGTTTAATTATTTCCGAATGACTTTTTTCAAAAAATATCGTATACGTTTTTTTTAAAAAATTACAAAAAATCAGAAAACTACCCAATTGAGTTGAAAGTTGGCACGAGTGTATAATAATAATAATAATAATAATAATAATGCCCGTTTAGAGCCTTGCGGCTCATCAGGGATAACCCCTGCGGGAACCACCTCGGGTGGTAGTAGCAACCGTTACGCTCAAAGTGAATTCTAAAGTTGGCGATAATTTATCTAAACAATAATCTTCTTTAAACATAGAGTGTAACCTGGGACAAGTGTATACTTTTACGTAATAAATAAGTATACAAAGTTTCGTTTTAATACAAATATTAAATATATCCATGATTTTTGTTGTATCGTAATAGTTTAGCAGTTTATTTTTTATTATTTTAATTCCGGAGTTTTTACGAGTAGTCAAAGCCAAGGTTCCAAGGTTTGAGTCTTGCTACTGGCGATGATTTTTTATTCTCATATTCACAGAATGTAAGTTTATAACTTAAAAATAATTTTAGTGCGCAGATTCGCAAGCGGTACGAATTTACTTTGAAATTCGTGCTTTTTAGGCCCGTATTCAAAGACGTTTCCTAACATTTTCCTAACATTCTCCTAACTTTTTCCTAACATTTTCCTAACTTTTTCCTAACATTCTCCTAACTTTTTCCTAACATTTTCCTAACTCCTAACATTTTCCTATCGTGTTTTAAAAGTCTTTTAGAGGCTTCGCATGATTTTATTTAGTAAGAACCTAAGGTAGTTATGTCAAAAAGTAATACCATTGTAAGTAACGTAATATATCGCAAAATATCAATCTTATTAATTTATTACCTGGATTTTCGACACACTTTGTCATAAACAACAATTGCTTTGGCGAATGTTAAATATATTAGAAACTTTATTTACATATGTTTTCAGTAAACAGTAGAGTTAATACAAATACAATGTTCAATTATTGTAACAGCTTTCATAAGTAAAGCAGTATGAAGCGTTTCAAGTTTGAACGTGGACCAGGCTGTACGAATCCAAAGGTGTCTATATGAAGACCTGTTAATTAGTGCAACACTGTTTTCATTTTGCTAAATCATTTACACAATTTTGTTTTTCGTATTTTGTCATCAAATTCATTTTTGTTTGTGTAAAATTTTTTTGGTATAATAATGGCTGAATTATTCACACCGGACCAACTGAATTTCCTCTTTGAATCGATAGCCCGCCACAAACAGACCATAGAAAATAAAAAATCTGATTGTGTTAAAAGAATTTTAGGGTAAACTCCCTAATAGTAAGGTAAGTGGATTCACAGTATTATGTAAATTTATGTAGATAGTTATTAATACGACAATGTGTGTCGTAAATCCAGGTAATAAGATAATAAGATTGATATTTTGCGATATATTACGTTATTTACAATGGTATCACTTTTGACTTAACTACCTTAGGTTCTTACTAAAAAAAATCATGCGAAGCCTCTAAATGACTTTTAAAACACAGGAACGATCATTTAAATTTCGTGGCTTAAAAACATTTCCCTTACCTAAACCTAAGGTGAGTGTTAGGAGAATGTTAGGAAAATGTTAGGAAAAAGTTAGGTGTTAGGAAAATGTTAGGAGAATGTTAGGAAAACGTCTTTGAATACGGACCTTAATCTTTTTTATGCTCATCATTCCATCTCACGCTTAAGTTTCCGCTATAAATTTATACCCAAAGAAGTAGCGTCACAATTTGTTTTTTGATTTTTTTTTAAATTATTTTTTTTAATTTGAATGCGCTAAAATTACAAAAACTAAGCTTCAAATAGGTGCGAACAATGCTATGGCGTACATTTTATAATATATAGGATAAATATGCGCATTTTTAAAAATAAAACATTTAACCGAAGTTGATTTCACGCTGAATAAATAATAATAACGAAACTCTATAAAACAATAAGATTAGGCGCGCTATTATCTATATGGCTGACATTGATACATAATTTGATGGTTGATTTCTCTGGTATACTATAGATAAAGTAAGAGCCAGGGAGCATCAGTGGTCCATGTCTTCATGTTATCGTAGATCAGTGGCTGAGTGGCGTGTTATATAAATTTGTAACAATCAATCATTGATAAATGGGTCCATTGATAACAAGATTGTCGGAGTTAAAACAATAATAATTAGGAGTTATTGGTCTGGGATTTTTAGTATACTGATTTTATACATTAGATGATAATTGATTAACAGCGTAACAACACATTATTCTAAACTTATTACCTCATTTTTTCTTGGGGAATTCGCAAAAGAACCAATAGTTACAATACAATCAATCAAATTAATTAACTCCACGGGTTTATTAGTCACATCAGTATATTAATAATAATAATAATAATAATATATTTGTTTTAAACAATGAAGTTTCTACAAAGGGGTGTACAGTTATAAAAAAAAGTAGTAATAAAAAAAATTACAAAGAAAAAATTTCTTACAAAATTAGAATGTTTAAAATAATATTAATAATAATGTTGATAATACACAATATTTATCTCATCTAATCACATCAGGAAACAATCAAAATAAGAAAAAATTACACTCTACAAATGTGAAAAATGGACTTCATATATTTGTTTTAAATATTTTTCTGAAGTAGAGTTTTTAAGTGGCCAATTAACATTTAGGCAGATTAATTAATTAACTTGATAATTTAAATCGATCAAGTTATTTAGGATTAATGAATGACATTCTTTATAATAAACAAATTTAAGAAACTTATCAAATTATCTCGTCCAAGTATCTTATTCTCGCAGATAATAGAGAATCAACATCAGTGTATTAATAAAAAAATCTGGTGCAATGATCCGGGCGAATTTCCTGTGGAATACGTGTTTCCGTGCTTAACTATCTATTTGTAGCTTAAGGTTCCGGTATATGCTTTGTAACTTGAGCAGTTAATCAATTATCAAGCACTACTCGTAACTCATATTTTCTGTATTTTTTATGTAATTATCCTGTTAGTTATACAAAACTATGCCTCTAAAACTAGCGGTTATATATATATTATATATATATATATATATATATAATATATATATATATATATATAATATATATATATATATATATATACATATATATATAAATATATATGTATAGGTGTGTGTGTACATGAGGCAGTACATGTGTAATAAATTTCAGCCCGATTCGGACACGTTCTACACATGTGTGTTTTTTTGAAATGTTTGTGGGGTCATTATTTGTATAATAAACATTACGCTTATGAGGTTGTTCGGATGACGGAAGTGGAGGAAGGAGTGAAGTGATCGATTAAGATTGGATTCCTGATACAAAAAATCTTTATCTAGGTTGGAATAAGGAATTTTGAAAGTTAAAAAAGAATTTGGTTTTGGACAAATCATCCCGATTTTTTATGCATTAATATGATCTTATTTATTAATTTGCAAGCCACATTTTATCATGTACCGCTTAAAATAATTGGGATCGCTAAGCATGAACTTAGCTAGGGTTCAAATCAAAATTAGTTTTAATCTAATAAACTTAAACATAGAGATATTATCACTAGAGGGGCCCCTATAGGTTCAATTTTGAAACATCGAAAAAGTAACCTGACACCTTCGCTTATAAATAAATTGATTTATTATAACCTTATCATTATTTATTACTACCACATATATTTATTATCACTCTTAGAGATTCTCTCTAAGAGTGAGAGAGTGTACTTGAGAGTCTACGTGAAAGAGTGTACATGAGAGTGACAAAAAGAGTCTCTCTAAGAAAGACTCTTTTTGGGGCTCGCTGAGCGCCCCAAAAAAATATTTTAGTCCCCTCAATGTATTGAGATAGGCTATCTCCCCTTTAGTAAATATCTATACGACTATTTGGAATTCTCAAGATTGCTGCGGTCTACACTAGTGGTAAGCTAAATTATTTAGAGGTATTTTTTTTCTTCCGTTAAAAATTAATTTAACTCGACGTACGGTATAAAAATATTTGCTTTACTCTGATGTAGTTTTGTCGATTATGTCATCATAGATATTTGAACTAACAGAAATAAAATAAAAATAAAAGGAAATAATAAATAAAATTGAAGAACAGAAACATAAACAGAAAACACAATTCCAATAGCTTTAGACCAAATATTACAATTTAAAATATCAAAATATAAATGACAAAAAAATAAATAACACCGCTGAGTAATTAATAACAATAAAACATAAAATCAAATAACATCACTTACTCGTATATCTTCAACTTATCAATACAACTTTGTCAAACAACAGTTTTTAGGAGAGGAGTAAAAATGCGAATGCAATGAAAAGAGATCCCCATCTGCCTGGGGGCAGATAAAACCCTATGCATTAGGCTTTAGAAAAAGTGCGTTTTCCGAAAAATATAAAATATACATTTAGCGATAAGTAAACAATATACAGGGGATGAAAATACAACAAATTTCATTAAAATAAAACAAATATTAACAGAACATTTTGCATCCTAGCTCGTATTCGCAATCCCATTTTTCATAAATATACAAACTAAGGGCAGTGGAAAATCTGAGTTAACATGATAAAATACAATTTTTAAGTTTTTAATTGACTTCATTTTTAACGAGAATAAAAGTTTTTAGCTGAATTTTATTGTTTTATTAATTGTTTTAAAGTTCGCTAAGAGAAAATTTTAGCTTGTAATAAATACCAAAGAAATAAAGAGATGTTTTATTACATTACTCAGTAAAAAATTGTTTAAATTTTTTAATCTAGAGATTGTTTACTAAACAAGAGGCCTTCGTGAAGATTTAGATCTTCCGGTGGTGACCGCGTCAATGTAGATGAAGAATCTTCATCTACATACAAGAAACTTCCAATGTGGGAGGCATCTTCAGGGATGTAGGACATCATGGAATGCTCTACAAAAGTGAAGACCTAAATCTTTATGACAATAACCGCGGAAGCCTACGCAGTTTATTAAAGGGCTTCGGGCTCAGCCGTTTCGCGGCCCCCGCACCATGGTTGTTGGGCTGGGAACTGTTCCATCATTCGACATTCCTCATTATTAATGGCTCGACAAAATGTTATGTCCCACTCTTTTTCGTTAAGTCTAACTCATCAGAGCGCCGACAGAGTCTGAACTTTATATCAAAGAGTGATAGATATATCCTTACTATACACTAGTAATGCGTTGCATCAAGAACTCACGGCAAAGAATACATAAAAAAAAAATATTAATTTAAAACAAGCGAAATGAGTTTATCAAAACATTCGGATGCTATACTATTTTAAAGTATAAACTCAAAAAGGCTCGCATCGCTTGCTAGTTTAGGTATCTTTAACATTTACATAGTTAAAAAGGCTCGCTACGCTCGCTAGATTGCTTATATTTGTAATAATACAACGTTAAAAATAGGCTCGCTTCGCTCGCTAGATTGCTTATATTTGTAATAATACAATGTTAAAAAAATAGGCTCGCTTCGCTCGCTAGATTGCTTATATTTATAATAAAATATATTGTAAAAAAGGCTCGCTTCGCTCGCTAGATTGCGTAGATTTATATTAATGCATAGTAAAAAAGGCTCGCTTCGCTCGCTTTGATTGCGTATATTTATAATAATAAATGGTAAAAGAAGGCTCGCTTCGCTCGCTAGATGCGTAGATTTTATTCATGCATGTAAAAGAAGGATCGCTTCGCTCGCTAGATTGCGTAGATTTATATTTAATGCATATTAAAAAAGGCTCGCTTCGCTCGCTAGATTGCGTATATTTATAATAATTACATAGTAAAGAAGGCTCGCTTCGCTCGCTAGATTGCTTATATAAATATTAATGCTTAGTAAAATAGGCTCGCTTCGCTCGCTAGATTGCTTATATATATAATAATACAACGTTAAAAATAGGCTCGCTTCGCTTCGCTAATTGCTTTATTTTAATAATACTACGTTTTAAATAGGCTCGCTTCGCTCGCTAGTTTGCTTATATTTATAATAATACTACGTTAAAAATAGGCTCGCTTCGCTCGCTAGTTTGCTTATATTATAATAAAATATATATTAAAAAAGGCTCGCTTCGCTCGCTAGATTGCTTATATTTAATATTAATGCATAGTAAAAAAGGCTCGCTTCGCTCGTTAGATTGCTTATATTTATAATAATACAACGTTAAAAATAGGCTCGGTCGCTCGCTAGTTTGCTTATATTTATAATAAAATATATTGTAAAAAAGGCTCGCTTCGCTCGCTAGATTGCTATTTTAATATTAATGTATAGTAAAATAGGCTCGCTTTGCTCGTTAGATTGCTTATATTTATAATAATACAACGTTAAAAATAGGCTCGCTTCGCTCGCTAGTTTGCTTATATTTATATAAATATATTGTAAAAAAGGCTCGCTTCGCTCGCTAGATTGCTTATATTTAATATTAATGTATAGTAAAAAAGGCTCGCTTCGCTCGCTAGATTGCTTATATTTGTTATAATACAACGTTAAAATAGGCTCGCTTCGCTTGCTAGATTGCTTATATTTAATATTAATGCATATTAAAAAAGGCTTGCGTATATTTATAATAATAAATGGTAAAAGAAGGCTCGCTTTAATTTTTTTTTTTGAGTTTATTATTTAGCCGCCATTTTTAAATTAATAAAAAAATTGAAATGTTGACCATGAAAAATAATTTTCTTTTTCTACTCTTTATGAGCTTTAAAACGATATACAACACGATTTTTGCTCAAAAATTTTTTATCCGGTCCGCCATATTGGCCGCCATTTTGAATATATTTTTCGGAATATTACCAAAAACTATACAGCTCGGACATATAGTTAATTTTACTTGTATAAAAGTATCTAAAGTATATTACAATAGATCTTTATCTTGAAAATTCTTATAAAATTAGTAAAAACTAATTATTATATTAAATTATGGCCGCCATATTGAATTTTTCGGAATTTAGTAAATAACATTTTTTGTTCTACTAATCAAGAGCTTTACAACGATATATTACTCGAGTTATTCCTTCAATTTTAAATTTTTTGGGTTCATTATTTTAGCCGCCATTTTTAAATTTTTCAAAAAATTTTTAAATTTTGACCATGAAACATATATTTTCTTTTTCTACTCTTTAAGAGCTTTCAAACGATATACAACACGATTTTTTTGCTCAAAATTTTTTTTTATCCGGTCCGCCATTTTGGCTGCCATTTTGAAAATATTTTTCGGAATATTACCAAAAACTATACAGCTCTGACACATAATTAGTTTTACCTGTATACAAAATTTTATCAAAATCGGTCAATTTTTACGGCAGTTATCGCGACACGTACAAACAAACACACAAACACACAAACACACAAACACACAAACAAACGCGCCGTCCCAATCTTCTGAAATGTAAGAACTCACTTACGTTCGTTCAATAAAATAGAATTTTAGAGTAGGAACCCAAAATTACGGTGGCATAAAAGACTCAATTTATAAGCAATAATTATTTACTTTAAATTCAGGGTATGTGATGTTATGTTCTATTACTCAATTCAGAAAAAAAATACGTAGTTATTTTGGCATAACTGCGTCAAAAACTGCAAGTCTCCTTTTAAGTATTGTTCTAGAAAGCAGTTCTAAAGCAACTTTTTGAAAATAAAATGGACTAATAAAGTTGATTATTTAAAATAGGATTAAATTGACAAAGTTAAGCCTTCAGTAACATAAATAAAGTAAAAATTTTACACAAAATCTTTTATGTAACACATAAGTTTAGCAAATTTGAACAAAAGGACTTTGGAAAAAGAAATAACACAATAACATCAAATGAAATTTAATACCTTATGAGACAATCCTATAAATATCGTCGTTCGACACAGTACCTATGTAAAGACTGGACGGAAAGTCAAATATTAAATACAACGAGTTTTTAAGTATTTAAACAAGAAAGTAGAAAAACAGGCAGCTATGTTTAGTTAGGATATAAATGATTAAACTATTTGTCTTTAGAACCTAAGTTCGACTAATGGCATAGACCTAGTCAAATAATTTTTTATTAGTCTGAGTTGAGTACTATCCAGTAGCTAAGGCATACGAGTTTAAAGATTTAATTTCAAGATTCTTGAATTTAAAGTTTTATTATGCCTGCTAAGAAGACTTGAGTGACATTTTAAGTTAAGCACCACTCAGTTATTAAAAGCTCTAAGGAGAGGTTTAATTTCTATATTATTAAAATTAAAATTAAACGTTAGTTAAGCGTTAAACGTTAACGTGAGTTCTATAGTTATAGCTACTTGGACACTAGCATTTACAAATTAATATAGTTGGCTTTAGTTGTATAAAAAGTTTTGAATGATTTATTCAATTAATATATTTCGCCTATCATTGTAGGCATCTTCAGAATCTATATCTACAAGCTACATTAATGGAGATGGAGTTCAATAAAGTTTCCAGTGCTACAAAGAACAAACTATTAATATAGTTGGTAAGTTTCTTTATGCTAGTCTCTTCTCAATTTTCATTTGATTAGTCGATATGTAATTATTATTTTTAATGCTATCCTATACTGTTTTCAATATAATGCATTATGATTTCCTCTATAACTGTTCCTGTTGAACAGTGATAAGAATGAACTGTATAAGTTCATACTATTTTCATTAATTCAGTTTGAGTTTTTTAATGCTTGATTTTAGTTCTCACTTTAACTTCATATTTTTTCATAATTTTTATTTAGTATTTAATTCTTTTTAATTTCTTTGTAGAAATGGCTATAGATGTTTACTTTTTAATTTTATTGACCTTGTTAGTTATCCTAACATGTAATCTCTAAATGTAAGTTCTATAATTATTTGTATGTATTTGTATTACTAAAGTATGTCTATATTTCTTTTATAATTTTAAATTCTCTTACTGCTGTAGTTACTGCTGAATTTTAATTTATTTATTTTCTTTCTAGGTTTTATAGACATGAATATGCTATAAAATATGTATGTGAATAATAGCGAAATATAGTCATGTAAATTAATTAAAATTTATTAATAAACATCCCATCAAATGTCTTTATCATAAATTGCCCATAATAATGAAGACTAATACTAATATTCATACTGATAATTTTAAAATTTCATCTGTTTGGTTTGATGTGATCTTGGAAGAGTCTTGCAGTGCCAAAGTTTAGCCAGTTTAGAGGAACTACTGAGACAAGATGTGCGAACTTCCGTTCAAACTAAGTCACTATAGTGATCATTTATCAACTTAAATAATAAAAATATGTTTCTTATTACTAACTTCAATTGATTTAATTTTAGTTTAAATTTTCATTGAATGTTATTCATGTACTCTTGTTAACGAAACATTACAAAACTAACTGATAAGTGTTTCAGAATCTTTATAACGAACATTACAACAAAAATACCTGCTCAACATTTCAACATTTATTAGAAGTAACTGAGAATATTTGTGAGCGAGTGGAACCCTGATTATGCTAGCCCTGATTTAGTCTAGTTAGCGCTAATTAAAGTATCAAACTTTTCGAAAAAGTTAATAAGTAATACACAAAACCACAAATACTTACCAGTGTACTAAATATTCAGCACATACAGTTTTTCCCAGGTCATTATCGTTATTTTAATAAATAATTCCACATAATTTTATATTAATAATGTATATACATAATATAAGCCAGTAAAGAAAATAATTATGTATTATGATCTTTACCAATTAAACAAACCTGAAAATAAGTAAAAAATGAAACATATTTATTGTAAAAAAGATTTTATAAAAATTTCATTTTATATCAAATAGAAATTACACACAAAATACAAATAAATTAAAACTTACCAATTTCCGTAGACAAAAAATTTTCTCTGCATGATATTGGATAAAAAAAAATAATTTATTGATAAAAACAATAACAAAGAACCATCCATATTTATTATCTGCATTTAGTTAATTTATTATAACATAAGACAAGTAAGACAGCCACCCTGTGTTAGTAGTCAATAATTACTTTGAAAAAAATGTTTGATTTCTTTTTAAATATATGCAAATCACAGCCATGTAAAAGCTAGTCCACACTGCCTCACGATTTAACTTCAAATTTAATCCTAACTTTAAAGTACACACACACACACACAGCTATATATATATATATATATATATATATATATATATATATAATATATATATATATATATATATATATTATATATATATATATATATATATATATATATATATATATATATATATATATATATATATATATATATATATATATATAATATATATATATATATATATATATATATATATAATAATATATATATATATATATATATATATATACATAAAACTCTAATATAAGACAAAATATAAATAAACACATAGAAAAGAAACACGGGACGATGCACTATGATTAGCTACTGAAGAGCACTTTTTGAAATCGGAAAGAAATGGCTATGGTGACTAGATAAAGATAGGTGTCAACATAAAATATTTTAACAATACTTTATCTAGTTATATTATATATTATAACTTAATAAGTTAAGTTATTCTTACTTAGTGTTGTATCTTTTTAGAGAATTCTTGAATTTCCACCACCAAAAATAAATAGATAATCAAGGGTCTCACTTACCTTATGACTACCAGCGAAGCATTCTTTCTGAAAAAGAAAAGCTAAATTAATATATCTCAAGGCTAATAAAATTTAATGATGAAATCCAGAAAAAAAGGTTATACCACCAAAAAGAGAAAAAATAACTCCCTAACATTTTCGTTTTCGATCGTATTCGTAATTTACTTCCTCGACATTAGATCATCATGCTCTGATTCGTTCAGCTAAACAGAAGAATTGTTGTTTCCAAGCGAGTTTGTTATGTGTCTCTAATAATTAGGAGCAAAACTTTATTCTGTTTATCGCTTGAAATTTCTTGGGGGAACTTGGACCAATAACCCTAACGATAACCCGTTAATGATATTCGGAGTCAGCTCGCCCAATGAACACACACATATATGTATATATATATATATATATATATATATATATATATATATTATATATATATATATATAATATATATATATATATATATATATATATATATATATATATATATATATATATATATATATATATATATATATATATATATATATATATATATATATATATATATATATATATATATATATGCGCTGGTTTTCTCATCACGACATAGATTTTATTCAAGATCCTTAAATTTAAGATTGTTATGAAGCAATTCAGATTCAATCCAACATTTTTATTTCAAAATCCCTTGCATCATCATTCTACGGAATATACGAAGCATTTTAATATCATTAAATACCCAAATTTTGGTACAATTAAAATCTCCTGATTAAATTAACAATCTTATTTTACCATTATATCCTCTTAAGATAATAATTACAAATATGATAACCTCGTAACTGATATGATACAATCGAATAATAAAAAATAAAGGATAGCCAAAACCAATATCTAATACGTTTCATTATTGTTGGACGCTTGAATACGCAATAATAAAATATTTTAAAACGCACATTAATAAAATGAAAGAATATACGTCATTATTAAACAAGATCATGACGCCATCAATTCAAATCGTACCTTTTCTATAATCAAACTATTAAGGTCTAATGGTCCTATACTGTTTGGTGAACAACTACAGCTATCTGACCAGGTCAAATATCTCGGAGTAATCCTTGACAAGAGGCTAAGTTGGAATTAACAGCTGGATAAGATAATTAATAAAGCCAAACTGACTTTAATGACAGTCCATAGAGCTGTAGGTAAAATCTGGGGACTTAAACCTCATGTATTGCGATGGCTTTACTTAATGGTGGTCAGACCTATTATTACCTATTGTGCCCTCGTGTGGTGGCCTAGTCAATCAAACCACCGCAATTATCAAACTGAACTTAGTTCAGCGCTTAGCCTGTCTATCCATTACAGGGTCCATGAACTCAGCACCAACTACTGCTCTAGAAGTCATGCTGAGCCTTCCGCCCCTTGATCTTATTATAAAGAGTGAGGCTAGGTTGGCGGCTTACAGACTGCAGAACAGTGGGAACTGGAAGACCCCTACCATTAGAGGTCACTCCAAAATAGAGAATGTAATTCAGAGTCCCATACTATCTATGAACTCTGATTACATGGCCACCCTCTACTCTTATGAAAAACCCTTCACACTCAGTTGTGATAGTTTCAATGGGGAACCACCTCAACCTTCTGGTGACACTGTATGGTATACAGATGGATCTAAGATGGACTGTGGCTCTGGGAGTGACATATATGAGGCTCATGCAAATCTCACAACCTCATTTCCTTTAGGAAAGTATGCCACAGTGTTTCAGGCAGAAATATTTGCCTGTATTAATGACTTCTATAAATATTTTTACTGACAGCCAAGCCGCCATTAAAGCTCTTGGTTCATATACAAAGTCAACTCCAAGCTTGTCTGGGAGTGCTTACAAAACCTTCTGACCTTGTCACTCAACAATGATGTAGCAATTAGATGGGTGCCTGGCCATAAGGGAATTTAAGGTAATGAGCAGGCAGACATCCTTGCAAAAAAGGGGTCTGAGACCACTCCTGTGGGCCCATAGTAGCCATACCCAAAGGTGTAATTAAAGATTGGCTCTTAACCAATCACCTGCACCACTGGAACAAATCCTCTGGCATGAGGCACAGTAAACTTATCTTAAAAGGACCCAGCCCCAAAGTAACTGAGGATCTCCTCAGTCTAAGCAGAAGGGACCTTAGAACAGAAACTGGACTACTGACTGGTCTCTGTCACCTCCAAAAACACCTCCATACCTGTGTAGGCTTTGTGAGTCGGAAACCGAAACTGCCTCTCACATACTTCTGAGATGTGAAGCCCTAGCCTTTCAAAGGTTCTCCAAGGTACCTCATAGCACAACTATGCTTCTAGCACAAACACACAGAGAATATTAATGATAACTGACGAACACATCCAGAAATTTTGTCAAAACCACTCAAGAGATCTTAAAACCCCTAAAATGGACAATTCAGCTTAAGTAAAGGTTTTGGATTGTTACGGAAAAGTAAAAATGATTTACTTTATGAGGTTGTCCGTACTAATTTTGTCGTAAAATCACACCAAGAAGTCGTATTTTATAATATAAAATTATTTACTTATTTAAAATATCGTGATTGATCACAAAAAATTTTCACTCTGTAAATAACACAACATAAAATACCATTACATAGAAAAAGTTATTTGAACAACCAAATTTCACAAGACAAAAATAAACAAGATAATATCCAGCATTTATAATAATTAGATCAAGACTAAAAGTGAAATTGAATACCATCACTTTGAAATATCTGGACATTATCACTTCACACTCTGCGTCCTTCGTC
Source organism: Microvelia longipes (assembly GCA_018340805.1). NCBI lineage: Eukaryota > Metazoa > Arthropoda > Insecta > Hemiptera > Veliidae > Microvelia > Microvelia longipes. The sequence continues at coordinate 40,058,834 of JACMZG010000002.1, forward strand.
TGTCTTCTCAGAAAAAGAAAACAAATCATAATAACAAGGATGTACACAAGGATGACGTCACGCAAAAGGCCTCTACATTTTAAGTACGCAAAACCTCTCAATCAAACGTTAATCTTAAATTAACATTCAGTATCTTCTTATTAATTATATTTAGACGTATTATACTAACAAGTATTCTAATTGGTTTAAAAGTTAACTTAACTTTTATGTTTTAGCAATAAAACAAGAAATCCGCATAAGATAGTTTAACCTAAGTTAATAAAAATAAATAAATAAATATATCACTCTACATAAGAAAGTTTAAAAGTTTAACCTAAAAATTAAGTTAATAAAAAAAATAGATCACTAAAAGTTTTACATAAATAACTTAATAAGGACATCTTACAAAATAGTCGTATGAAAAGAAAATTTAGATAAACCATTTAAAAATTAACATCTTAATGCCACAATCTATGAATATTAATAAATAAAGGAAATCATCAGCTTAAAAAAGTTAATCATTTTATAAAATTTTATTAATTAACCAAAATTCAAGATCTTTGAGTGATTTTAATATTAATATAATTGGACTTTTATTTGATCTGATTTGATTTAATTTTAACGTATACTATCTTCCCTTATGAAATAAATATTAACTTAATAGGTAATTCTGTTAAAATGTGATATTTTTAAAGCTAATTATGAGAGCAAGATTTATCATAATAGCTATGTTTTTAATGTTAATTAATTCATTTATCAACGAACTGTTGTGGGTAGTTATTGTTATTTCAAGTTTGTTATTATTCTGTCTGTTGTTTAAACGGTTTTAATGAAAAAGGAATATAGCATTCGCTAAGTAAGTACTCAGTTTTTATATTGTTCGTCTCTTATAAAATTTTATAGATGAAGAATAGAATATACGTAATAATAATAATTACTATTAGGAAAAGAACGACTTTAATTCTACAAAGTTTTTACAGGAAAGGCTAAAATCTTTAGTCTTTCCTGAAGATGATCCAAATGGATTGAAATATTTTTCTGTTTAAAAAAAAAAACATTGCAGAATTACAGTCGTTCATTTCCTAAAAGTAATATGGAATTCTACAAAAAAAGACGTTTCTCTCTTAAGAAATAATTATAATATCATTATAGCAAAACCAATGGTCCAAGAGTCAGACACAAAAACGTAACTAGAGCCCCAAAGATTCAACCCCTACATTGACTTGTTTTGACTCCCTGATAAAAGATCAGGTGGTCTGCTATTTCAGATCGGGAAATTTTAGCCCCTAGTCCTTTTTAAAATCCGGAAAATGGCTTCAAAATCAGTTTTGCCCAATTGCGCTGTTCCTATCGGTTTTATCATAAAGGTAAAGGGGTATTTTTTAGATTTATCCAATTTTTTACAAATAAATGTTTTAACCATCAAAATTAGAGCTATAGCACCAGAGGTATAACTGTTCAATTATTACTTGAAATAAAACAAATGTTACTAATTTATACCCAACAACGCACAAAAACCTAAAACTTTCATGCTTTTTAATGTCATCATGTTTAAATATAGGGTTCGCAGCCTCGGTTCTTCACGCCTCGGCCACTATGCGGCCTTGGCGCTAGGGGCCGCACCTCCCTGTGGCCGCGAAGCGGCCATATATTAATTGGCAATATTAATTGTTTATATATAAGTGGCACACTGCCACGACATAAGAATTTTCAAATTTATTAGTCAAATACGTGCTTTGTTTACATTATGTCAATGAATGACATGTTTGCTTGACATATATATGTCAATCAATAAAACCGGAGCTAAGACTGATAATACAATGAAACTACGTATATTTGTGAACCATTTATAGTAGTATATGTGTAAAAAATTGCAGTCCAATATAATCACTATATGAAGATATGTGATTTTTTGAAATGTTTGTGGGGTAATTTTTGCGGGTTCATGATTATTAGTTATAGATTATTAGTTATTCATGAACAATAATAGGATTTGGGACTTCAACAAGGTTGATTTTGTACCAAGTTTACTTTCGATCCAATAAAGCGTTTTAAAGTTATCGTGTGAAACGTCTAGGACGCAAAAATCTCGTACATATATATGCTTTTATAATATATAACTAAGCTTTTATTATATAAAAATGCTTATTTTTATATAAACAATATGAATCACCCTAAATATGAATGAAAAACAATAATTTTATTAACTGTAAACACGAGTGTTTAAATATTATGCTGATGCAACCTTGGCAAGAAAATCTAATAAATAATACAAATTATTAAATCTGATAGCTCTATGTTTCATTTATATTATAACAACAGATAATTCAGAAAGCAATCAGAGTATTGTAACTGATTTGCCCTTGTATCATACAACCTGGTTATCGTATAATTGGACTATGGATAAATTTATCCAATAAAACGAGCTCTGAAATTGTTTGTTTACATATTTAACTTAAGGGCGTAAGAGTAACAGTACAGTAAGACTATAAGCTTTTGAGCCTGCTACTTTGACAGGTTCGATCCTGGTCGGGGCCTCTAGGGTTATTACGCGAGGGGGACATACATAAGTTGTGCTTTATAAACATTACATTGCATAGGTTGGTTATTCCAATCCTGTGCTATGTTTGATACTCATAAAAGACTCTAATCCTAAATACGCAGCTTGGCCAGCAAAGCAGCTTTATTAATTTACAGTAAACTCCTTATTTAATTATTTAGCTCCTTGATAAATCACGATTACTTGTACAACAACCAATTTCTTTCATAGTCATCATTTTGTCTTATTTCATAAAATATGAAGAGAACAACGTCCTAAATCGTACAATTAGGGCCATTGTAATTAATATTTAGACCTCTATTTTTTCGGCCTTCTTGTACTAACAACTAGAAATTGATGATTAAATTTACTAATAAAAACGTATTGATAAGTTTTTGAATCAATGAGATTATAAGCTCATTTTTTCTTTGCAAACTCCCTAAAAGGATATTAAAACTGACAACTGTTTAAAGGAACGGTGAAAAATGTGTCCACGAAATAGTTATTTATGCCATAAGGCTGAGAAGTGTGTCTTTATGTCACGGCAATTAGAATTACCGACGAGCGAAGCGAGTCGGGAAAAATTGCCAAGACATAAAGACATTCTCAGCCGGATGGCATACACTATTTTTTTTTTTGAGGTAGTACTCATTAAATAAACTGCGCTATATACTTAATTGAAAAAAAAAACGTCCAATTAACTCCATATTATCGTCGTCATTGAATTCATCCATAGCTTCACACTTTTACTCAAAAATGTAAAAGCTTTTCAAATAAACACACAAAAATTGTCAATTAGAACACCTTTTAAAAACGAAAAAAAATTAGTCTATGAACAAAAACAGAAACAAAATGATCGTTTTTAAAGAAATCTCATGAAGATTTACACAGATTGTTTTTTTGAACACGCTACATTGCAGTAATGGCGGCAATATATGAATTACTTTTACGTCCTAGGAGTTTTTTTTACATTCATTATTGTCCTTGGAGGTGAAAAGTACTAAATAACCTCCTATAACAATAATGATTGGCTTCTCATCCTAAAAACGGTCCAATAAAGTGCTCAATTACGTACTACCTAAAAAAAATTAATTTATTCAAAACTCTTTCAACCTAACATGAGACCATTTTCACTTGATAACTGTTATTATAAGTTATTAATTATCATATCAATAAAGTTTGTTAATTAATGTTTGTTATAATATTTTGCCTATTAGCTCACAGACCCCCTAAAATCTTTCCACGGGCTCCCAGGGGTCCGCGGACTTCACTTTGCGTAACCCTGCAATAGGGAACTCATATTTAATTCCCCGCGCAGATTTGGAAAGCTGAGAGTTGTCCATCAATCAAATGCAAAACCACTATATAGGATTTGCAACACAATATTAGGAATAATACAACGCGTTTAACCCATATCAACCTGCATTGATTAATAATGTTAACATACTTATTTTATTCATTCAATTCTAACTTAATTACTTAAGCACTTCTGCCAAGAAAATTGGATCAGTGCTGACCGGTAAGTTTTTCCGAACGAACATTGGTCTGTCTAAGTCGCGAGGAGATTTCAGTGAGGTCTATTAAGTCAAAAGTGAGACTACATGTAAAAATACCATCTATCTAGTTAACCTCGGATTGTTTTAGGTGATCATAATGATCAACCAGCAATGGTTCTCTATCTTGGATTATCTGGCCACTGACTTCGACGCACGAAGGCGTGAAGTGACCTCACATCTACAAGGAAATAGTTATTTTAACTATTTCCTTACGGATGTGACAAATTCCATCTACAAGTTGGATGTATCAAGCAACTTTGTCTCTATGACGACTTTCGTCAAAGAGACAAAGGATGCTTTATGATTGAACATGTGGTTCTCATCTCTCCCCAATCTACCAATTACCATTAACATCGTGTTACAATAGTTATCAGCAATAACTCCTAAAAAATAGTAATAATATCATAATGAAAGAATAGGTCATCACTATGGGTCACCATAGTCTGATTACTAATACACCCCCTATATTGATAACCAAACTCATTTACATTTTTTGTCTAATTCTTCTTAAAACAAATTGTAATAATTTATCTACAGTCAGTTTCATTTTAAACACAGTGATAGTAACAAATAATTAATTAAATATAAAAGGTTTTTAATTAATTTTTAAGTTAATAAAGTGAATATAAACAAGTGAATTAATTTGTTTGGTTGTGTACTTGACCTAAAATTTGATCACATATTGGGAAATTTATTTGAAGGAATTCGTAAGTATTAACTAATCTATTTATTCACCTTTTATTAAGAAATAATTTCCCTTTCTCAAAGGGAAATATTTTTCGTTTTAACAAAAGGTACAAAAAAATGTGTTTCCTCGTATATCACACTAGAAATAAAATACATCGGTTTTTTTCGTTTAGCAATGTAAAAATAAAATGTAATTTTTATGCAAACTCACTTTGATTTGTTTAAGGCCAAGTGCCCAAGCCTTTTTAAGTCGTACTATTGGCACTTACTTTACCAATATATAATTTATTAGAAATTTCTATTTAATTTAAAGGAAATTGCTTCACCATTTTTCCGTAATTAGGGACCTGTGAAATTGCGGATGCTTAAGAATTTGTTTCATAATACATTTCGATAAAGCAAGCGTTCAAGTATACAACTAAGCTTCCCCCGTAGATTCTCGGATTGAAAGAACAATTACCGATAATTGTTTACTTTTATTTTTTATCAATTTGACCATCTAACCTTTAAATAACTTCTTTTATAACTTCTAAATTTTAAATATGACTAATGTTTCCATTAAGAATTAACGACGGGCTAATCTCGGAATACGAGGACGAAGATATTCATCCAACCAATAAACCTGATAAAATTGGACATGATGGAGAGGAGAGCAACCGTGAGCCAGCTCAAGTGGGTGTGGAGACTAGGAGTATGGTACGCAATAACTTACTTAATATCCCTTCTGTAGGAGAAACAGTTCTAGTCTTCAGAAAGTCAGGCTACAATCAGCAGGCTGTAGTGACGGAATATTAAAGACAAAATCTCTATTCAGCAAAAAAGATAATATTACAATCAACGTGGAATGGATGGAAGAGGACGGTTCTATTAAAGGGAAATCTGTTGACATCAGCAGAATAACTCGTATCAATCAACAACCTTCTAATAGAACAATGACAACAAATAATGAACAAGTGGAAAATATTCCTGACCTGCATACTGTAGCGAATTCTCCACCAACAACAATAAATTCACCTAGTACTGAGAGCAATAGTAATAATATTGATAATAACGCTGAACCTTATGTAAACCCTCAACCCAGTACTAGTACAAACAATGACATAAATAATGAGGTAATTTGCAATATTTGTGGCCTTTCTTTCAAAAACGTAAGGGGATTAAATACCCATGTAGTTAAAAAACATGTAGTTAAAGCTAACGAGACAAAGCTTGATAGTTTACTTAAATCTAAAAGTAGATCTGAAATTGACATCAAAGAGAGTGTAACCAACCAAATTAACGACTGGGCGAATAAATTTAAAGAATACTTAACACTCGATACAGATCGTTTTATTGAACATCGCGAAGAAATCGACCAAACTGTTAGCAACTTTCTACAGTTTCTTAAAGAGGCTAACGACGATTTACCTGGTCCCAAGCATCCTGCCGCGCGTTATTATAGAATGCGCAGGAAAAATAAAACCTCCAAAAGTACAAAAGGTGCCAGTAAATCATCTAATCCTCAAAGAGCCAACAAAGCCGCTAGAGAAAAACGCCAACAACAATATCTGTACGAAGTGGCTCAGTACAACTATTACAATAGGCGAAAGAAAGTTGTTAATAATGTTATGGACTCGAACAAGCCAAAACAATGCCCTGTAGATTTAAGTAAAGTAGAAGAGCACTATAAATCCGTTTTTGAAGAGAAAAATGACAACGTGCGTGAGAACTATGATAATAAAGCGTCAAAACCTAATGTAATATCAGTGAAAATGAGCGACATTCATAAAGCAGTCAAATCAACATCGCTCGACACATCTCCTGGACCTGATGGCGTTTTAATCAGAACTGTAAAAAGTCTCAATATTTACCATATAATAAACTATTATAGAGATTATTTTAAAATTTTCATACGTTCCTGAACCACTTCGGAAAGGACGTACAGTTCTAATCTATAAGGGAAAAGGAGAGGTGAACAGCATGTCATCTTGGAGACCTATTACGATGTACTCAATCCTCAGGAGGATTATAGAAAAGGTGTTGGATGCTGAATTAAGAAGGCAAGTATCCTTTCATCCAAGCCAGCGTGGCTTCGTAAAAGGTCTCCCAGGATGTCACATAAACGCCAGGCTTATGAATGCCGTTCTTTTAGACGCTAAAACCAAGAAAAACCGCCGTTGTTGTTTTTCTTGACGTCACAGGAGCATTTGACAATGTTGGTCATAAGCATGTCATTAATACTCTAAAATCAGAGGGCGTTTCATCAGACCTAGTTAGCAGCATAGAAGCATTACTATGCAATAATACCATCAATGTTTCACTAGGCTTGAAAGAAACGGCTCCTATAGCTGTTTCCAGAGGTGTGCCTCAGGGTGGACCAATGTCGAGTACCCTTTTTAATATTGCTATTGACCACATTTTCAAAGAATTCTGTGACCCACAAGTTGCTAACACTTTAGGATACGAGCTTTCGGAAGGTAAAGATCGTTTGATATTGACTGGTTTTGCTGACGATCAAGCCGTGACAGCATGCAGTATATTTGCTGCAGAAAGAATAATTGACGGCATTCAGAGAAGGTTGAGTGAAATCGGACTTCGAGTAAACCCTAAGAAGAGCACAGCGTGTGTAGTTGAAGATGGAAGTTTACAAAAGCGATATTTACAGTTAGAGGACGGCGGTGAAATTGAGTCAGCAGATGAGGGCGAGACAATCAAATATCTTGGTTGTACCTACTCAGGGGAGCTTGTTTGTAATGAAGATTCAATTCGAAAGCTTCACGAAAACATAAATAAGTTAACAACATCTGATCTATTGAAGCCTGACCAGAAGCTAAATATACTAAACCAGTATATCTTCCCTGCATTGACGTATCCCCTTCAAACTGCACCTCTGACGAAACTACCGAAACCCCTATTGGAAGGAATAGATGTCATCATAAGAAGAAGTACTAAAGCGATAGTTGGACTTCCTGCTAATACCAACACTGCGATGCTATACTCGCCTCGTCGTTACCGTGGACTTGGTTTATTAAGATGCAGCTGGGAAGCTCCGCTACAACATCTCAGTATAGCTCAGAAGCTGAGTACAATTCCCGATGCTCTATTTCAAGATATTTCAACTATGACGAGGAAGTTAAAGAGTGTTTTAAAAGACTAGAACTAGAAGATGACCCTAGTGGAGATATTAACGTAAAAAAGATCCGCCAAAGTTTGCGTGAAAAGAGTTTTGACGAATGGGCCAAATGTAAGTGGCAGGGAGTTGGCGTACAGCATTTTAAAGATTACCCTACTTGTAACAAATATATTTGGGACCATAAGGTGCTTACGGGATCTGAATGGTCTAACTCTATAAAACTTAATGTTAATTACGCCCCTTTGAGAGCCGTGCCTGGCTATCAGTCATCAGGAGATGTTGGGACCCTTTGACGCAAATGTGGCAGAGAGAACGAAACTCCAGCACATGTGCTTGGAAAATGCCCACAAAACATGCTTCTGGTGACTAGGCGCCACCACAATGTTAAACATAAGATCGCGGAAGTACTCAAGGAGAAAAAGTATATTTGTTATGATGAGGTGTACTCAATAGATTCGGAAGGTTCTTCCAGATATGCTGACATAGTAGCTTTTCACCCCGACAACAAATCTGCTCTTATAATTGATCCTACTGTCAGATACGACAAACGACATTGACCAAGCTGACAAAGTACACGAGGAAAAGAGAAGTATCTACGAAAAGAGCATTAGTTATTATAAAGAACATTTTAGAGCTTCTCACGAGACAGAAACTATGTCGTGTACGGTTTGTGGTTTGGCTCGAGGGGGCTATACCAGAAAGAACAAAACAATTCTTCGACAAATCGGTGTAGACCAAGAATTTATTCGCGTACTGTCTGAAAACATAATTCTTGACTCATTAGGCATAATAAATCATCATATTTATTCATAAAATTTAATCATATAAATTAAATGTACAACAATAAGTCGAATAACAAGTCTGTTATCTATAGATGTAAAGTTTTGTAAATTTATGTACATAATTTTTAATTTGAACCCTTAGTTGTAATTTGACCAATTGTCTTTTTAGATTGATAAGTACGCTGTGTTGTAAGCAAACCTTATTATAAGGCCAGCCTCACATATTTATATTTTGTAAATAAAGTGTTTATATATATATATTTGAACGTAAGTGAGTTCTTACGTTTTAGAAGGTTGGTACTGAACGTATGTTTGATTGAATGTGTCGCGATGACTGTCGTAAAATATGACTGTTTTTGATCAAATTTGGTAAAGCATCTAGAATTAAATACGTGTCAGAACTTGATAGTTTTTGGTCGTATGCCAACAAATATTTTCAAAATGGTGGCTCATTTTGGCTCAAGAAAAAAAATAGCGAAAAAATCGTGTTGTATATCTAACAATGTTGTATTTCCTAAAATTAGAAAAACAAAATATAAATTGCATTCTGCATCCAAAATAATAAATTGCAACATTTAAAAACATCCAAAAATTTTAAGAACAGCGACAAAAATGGTAAACATAAATATAAAAAAATGAATTAATTAAAAAAAATAAATCCAGTAACAAGTCGTTGAAAAGCGCTTGATTAGTAGGACAAAACATTTTGTATACCAAATTCCAAAAATTTCTACATGGCAGCCATAATTTTATACAAGACTTAATCATTACTTATTTTATTAGAATTATGCCGGGAGCATTTAATTTTACTTAAAAATCACAAAAAGAAGCCTAGATACTCAAAAATTTCTGATTAATGGGCATTAACAACTGTCATAAGGCGAAGGAGAGAAAAGCAAGCGTTTTAAAAATGTATTCTTCAAGTGGTCGTTATAAAATAATTAAAATTTATCTTATTAAAAAAATGATATTACTAGCAATTAAAAAAGTGGAAGTAAAAAAAAGTAGGAGGTTTCCTACTAAAAAAGTAAAAAAAGTAGGAAAGTAGGATGGTCTGGGCTCCCTGGAATACACTATAGACAACCTCTTCTTGCTTTAGTAGACTTTTCGTTTATGATTGACAAATAATAAATTAATTAATCATTATTCACAGAATATATAGATAAAGAAAGATAGTCCAGGGATTCATTATTTCAGACAAGAAAAAGTTAGTACCGTCACCAGTTAACAGGAGCGCTGGTATGTAATTTGGTAGTTTCACTGTGCCTACTACGAGAATGCGCTATTGTCGTATTTTTTACAGCAAATCACTTCTGTCCCTCTACTAATTCATCCACAAATACTTTCTTTAAATAATAATGACCAATGTCATTATATTTATATTTATGAAGTATACAAGTAATTCAATAAAAATTATGAAATAATCCTGACAATGAGATGATAATTGGCACATTTATATATGATTTTATGTTTGCTAAATTTCAAAGCGATCAAAACATTTATCCACCTTTTATAAAATTTCAAAATATTTTCTGTCATTATTGCAGGTTAATCACATCATAAAAATTATTTTCCGTACAGCATAACTTATCCTTTAGATTGATTTCTGTGCCAAGTTTCAAATCTCTAGGTTAAATGAACTGGGAGCTACACACACACAGACAAACAATTTAGTAAAAACTACTGAGGAGATCTGAGTAGTAGTATAACAGCAATAACGGATAATAATAAAATTATTTGATATAATAAAAATAAATTTCAGATATATTATTATATATGAAATTTATTTTTGAAATTTAATCCTGGTTTTGGATTTTTAACGATACAATACGCGCGACACAATACTTTTCCTATAAACCTACAATGGGGGACAAGTAAAAAGTTAAATACTCTCTCGCTGAAAATATAATTTGTCATGGTAAGCGTAGACATTCTTAGATTTGAAAAGTGTTAGTCAACAGGTGGTATTTGAGAACATTGAAAATTGTGCGACGATTGTTTCCATGATGATGTGAGGAATTTATACAAAATCTGAGTGTCCTTAATAGGAAATTTAGGGCTAAAACTTACTCTTACGTTAAAAACAATATTAAAAGGTTATTTGTGACAAAATACGACTTATTTTTATGTTAATAACATTAGTAAAGATTTATTAAAGAACATATCTGGACGGAAGCCCCTAATTCATACTTTAAACACATAGGAATCAGCCTTACTTTAAACTCAAGTAATGTTCTTACCACAATCAATTTACTTAGACCACAAATAATTTTCTTAGACGAGAAAATAGATGGAAATTTCCTTCGAGGAAACTTCAACCTCCACATCAGTGCCATCTTCATCGAAGTGATTTTACTTCAACATTCAACATTATCGTACATTTTTTTCTTTAGGTAATGCACGGGATGGTAATAATTGGAATAATGAGGTCCACTCTAGCGGTGGCCCTTGGAGTTAGTCTTGTGGTAGGAGGAGGCGTGTTAGCTATAAACTGGTCTGCAATGTTACGTAGTTTTCTCCACAAGGTAAATAAGAAATTGCTAATAATGTCAAATCATAGAATATATTTATATATATATATATATATATATATATATATATATATATATATATATATATATATATATATATATATTTATTTATTTGTGTGTGTGTGTGAATTTATATGAGTGTACATATCTATAATCAAATCAAATTGAATAATATTAAGTAAATAATATAATTGTAATGTATATGTGATAATTATTTGTAAGGAGAACTAAATAAAAGGCTTTTTATTATTATTATAGAATATATTACTAGAGGAGCATACCGTATTCTCAACACATTGAGATGCTTAATGTATATTTTTAGGGCTATGTGGGTCTCTGTATAACCTCATTATAACCTACTCAAAAAGCATGTTAAGATTAAGAAATCGATGACGGTTTTTTGCACAATGTTTGTGTTTTTTGTATCATAAACGATCTGATATACAAGTATTACCGTATTTGTTTATATTAATAATTGAAGCTAGTCAGGCTATTTTATCAATGTTTGATAATTTAACCAATAGGGCCTCTTCAGTAATAATATCTCAATATTAATAATTACTTGATTACATACTTTGTTCGTACGCGGTGTTGCGCAGAGAGTTTAACCTGTGTTCATCCCCCTAAGGGGTACAACCCCCCTGGCAGTTATCGTGTGAACGGAGCTTAACCATAAAACTCTTTAAACAATAGGTTAAAAAATTTGTGGGTTAAACCCCGTGTTCAACACCTTTCGTATGAACAGTTAGGGTTAAACCCCGAACAATATACAAACTAAACATATATTGAGTCAAACATCGATCCTAAATAGTTTAGGATTCAAACAAGAGCTATTTCCAGCAGAGCAAAAATTTTAACTAGACATCGAATCAACTTTTTGAGTGATGCATGGAGTACTAATCTAAATAATCAATAGTCTGTCGTTAGTTGCACTTCTCAATTTATAGAATTCCAATTTTTTTTTAATTACTAGATTGAATTCTATAGGTTCAAGTAATCACTAAATATATTTTGTTTATAATTATTCAGCCAACATTGTGGCCATCTTAAAAACAATATCTGAAATATTAAATAGCTAAAAGAAATTACTCACTATAAAAGGGCTGATAAGACTAAATTTAAAGTAAAAATGATTACAACAATAAAAATATTAATATCGCACAAAAATAATTACCCAACTTAACATAAAGTTATCACAAACTGCTTTCAAATGCAAAATGAATTACATGCAATGTCATAAGTAAAACATTAATAAGGTACACACACACGCACACACACACACACACACACACAATATATATATATATATATATATATAAAACACTTAGAAACAGAAAGAATGGACAATACACGAAGATCAGCTACCGAAGAGTCTTCTTAAAACCGGTAATATATATATATATTATATATATTATATATATATATATTATAATATATATATATATATATATATATATATATATATATATATATATATATATATATATATTCAAACAGAAATTAATAACGATATACAATATATGACATCCTTACGATACAAACAAGATCCTTACGTTATATACCTAACGTTAGATATTATATCACATTAATGTTTTACTTAAGTATGCAGTTACTTTTAGATAATGTCAACCTTTTTTGTATGTACTTTTTAATGTTTTAAAGTAGTCTGTGAAGTTTTATGTAAACTTAGATAATCATTTTTGTGTAGATTTAATGTTTTTTTGATTTTCTATCTAGTCTCTATCAGCCTTTTCATGATAAGTTGATTATTTTTTTAATTTCATATTTCAGTTACTGATTCTAAGATGGATACAACGTTGACTGAATGGTAACTACAAATGTTGAACTATCATGTAATTTAAATTTAACTAAGATCGAAATAATAAATCTAAAGTAACCGGATTTAGTACAGGAATAACAGCATAATAATCCATTTGTTTTCAGCAATTGGCGGTAACATCAGATTCAATCAGTTTTGAACACTGGAGAGAAACGCCAGTACCAATGTACATAGATATATACTTCCACAACTGGACCAATCCCAAGAAAATTAGAATGGAAAAACCATCCTTTACGCAAATGGGGCCTTACAGATTTTAGTAAGTAAAAATTATTAGCTTTAACAAGAATAATTACAAAAATGTAATATAGTAAGTAATTTATGATAAGAATTATTAATTTTATCAACAATAACTATACAGAAATGCAATAAGGTATTCCATAAAAAATACGGGGTAGCTCGGAACTTTTAATCGTAAAACCGAATTCGCTACGCTCATCCTCATGCCTTTTGACTTGCTTTACTCATCGTCAGACAGTAGTGTCGGCAAATCTTAATAAATGTGTCGGCAGATATTTGTAAAAGTGTCGGCAAATCTTACAGTCATCTTATATGATACGATTGTTTCGTGGTCTCTAAATATTTATCATGGTTTATTCTTTGTTGAAACATAACTTTTTGTGAGCTTTTTTAAGATGTAATTTCAAGAAAATGTAATTTATTTTCGATTCCTTTTACAGTGAAAAAAGAACAAAAGTGGACTTAGTATGGAATGAAAATAAAACCGTGAGTTACAAGCAGACTCGACACTGGTATTTCGATCCTGAAAACTCCAACGGATCTCTCTCAGACAGAGTGACCACTGTCAACGTAGTGGCTCTGGTAAATATTGGGTTTCTTCAACATACAGTTTTAGTTCTAAATAATTGACTGCCAAATATATTAACTTTATTTTATTACGGACTGTTATTAGTCGAGTTAATATCTGTTAAGAGCTTATTAATTTGACATCACATTATCACATATTACTCCTTACCTTACTGATTTGACATCATCACATAGTACTCATTGCCTTACTAATTTGTCATCACATTATCACATATTACTCCTTACCTTACTAATTTGACATCATCACATAGTACTCATTGCCTTACTAATTTGTCATCACATTATCACATATTACTCCTTACTTTACTAATTTGACATCATCACATAGTATACTCAATACCTTACTATTTGACATCACATTATCAATATTACTCCTTGCCTTACTAATTTGACATCATCACATAGTAACTCATTACCTTACTAATTTGACATCACATTATCACATATTACTCCTTACTTTACTAATTTGACATCATCACATAGTATACTCATTACCTTACTAATTTGACATCACATTAGTACTTTACTCATTACCCTTACTTACATTTGACATCACATTATCACATATTACTCCTTGCCTTACTAATTTGACATCATCACATAGTACTCATTACCTTACTAATTTTTGGCAGGCTGTAAACCGATCAAAATAAAAAATATCTTACGTATAGACTAAATTACAAATGTAAGCATACACATATCTGCATACATACTGGTCTATACAACTGGAATTATGTATGTTTTTTAAATAATAATAATAAACCATTCCTATTTAAAAAAATGAAACCATCAGATTTATAAACCTCTAAACGAACACGAATCGTTTGAAGTTCATTCTTGTTAAAATTTACTCGCATATTCAAACTTATTAATAAAAACCTAACGTGTCAGAGTCAGACATATTAATACGTAAAGATAAATATAAAGATACGTAATTTAATCACATGATACATTCCAATACCAAAAAATATGATCAGTGTTGCCAACGTTAAGATCAGTGTACAGAAAAATACAATATTAATACGTAACAGCAAAAAAAAATTACGACTTTCTAAACTAAATTTATAGAAAGAATGAATAAGAGAAAAATTGAGAGTATGATGCAACACAAAATCCACGAGGATATCCTTCGAATTGATAAAACACTGTAGTATAAATGTTTTGATTATTTAAATATAATAGATCTTGTAAATAGGGTTTCCCAGATTACAAATATACATAGAGTTCTTCTATTGTAAAACAATGTTTATAAATAAAATAATAACATATACCTAATTAAGCTCAAAGTTGGTGACATTTTAACATATAAAGACTATTTCTGAAAATCTTAAAACATTAAACCGTTTTGCCTTAGTTAAAGAACTTGTATTTTTTTAAACACAATTTTACTTTACCAGCATTCTGGTAGGGCAAACGGGGATATTCCTTATTTATCTTAATTGAAAAATGAGCCAAAAGTTCGATGTCAAAAAGGATTTATTTTTTAAGATAAAAAACTTTATAGGGACCTCTATTTTAAATTATTAAAGCTTTTGAGGAGGAATAGGTCCAAAATAATAAAAAAACTAAAAAATATTTTTTTTTATTATTATTTTGGACCTATTTCTCCTCAAAAGCTTTAATAATTTATTTTTTTAATTTCACTTTATGAATCTAAATCAGGTTCTCACAAAATAAAATCAATATAAGTCAATATATTCACAACTTCAGTGTTCCATAATAACAACTTATTAAAAAAATCTAAATTCATTCTTGAAAATATTATTTTACAACTTCTTCCCTACAACGAACATAAAATTTGTAAATCAATAATCAATAAAGAATTGGTTTAAAATATAGTAATAAAAACAAAAAAAGATATAACGAAAATCTCAATACCGAATAAGACATTGTTTATTTAACGATTGAACTCAAATCCAATTTTCAAATAATCTTTTTCCCCTCAGCTTAGTATTTTAAATTCAGTAATACCAATTACTTGGAATCCCTTGGATGAAAAAAAATATTAAATACTTTCTTTTATAGAAGTATAAATAAAAAAAATAGTTTCTACGTTGTTTATTTTAACGCATGTTTGATTATTAAAATTTAAAATGGAAATTTATCAATGACTAAATTTTTCGGAATGTTGAATTGTTTTTTTAATTTTATTTTAAGTCTATGATATTCAAATTTAATTGAAATATTAAAAGCTTAATATTTTGAACAGATTTAATTTTATTATATAAAATCTTATTATATGGATGAAATAAATAAAAATAAAGATATAAAAGTGTATGAGCATAAGAAATGGGTATTTCAGAAAATATTAATTATATACATACGTGTAAATTAAAAATGAATTAATTAATTAAAAAAAATTAAAAAAAAATTATATCAACATAAATCTATAAACCTTAAGATATTATGTATAATATATTAGCCACTAATAGCAGAAAAACTAATTATTAAATTTTGGTTGCAGACTGCTGCATACACATCTAGATTTAAAGACTTCTTTGAAAGGAAAGCTGTATCATATGGGCTGACAGCATTTAGCCAAAGCATTTCAGTAACTAAGACCATTGAAGAACTTTTGTTCGGTGGTTACCAAGATGATTTACTAACAATGGCTAGTTATCTGCCTAATAGTCTGATGAATGGAGCCAAAACAACTGACAAATTCGGTTGGTTTTACCAGGTGAGAAAATATATAGGATTTAAGTTTTAGGAGCTAGATTAAATAGAATTATTTGGTATTAGTCAAATATTAGTACAGTTCAATAAAGATATATGCTACATATGCTAAACACCACAATTCAACGAACTATTTTGAAGTAACTATTACAAAGGGTAAAATAATTTTTCGTCCTTCAACTATTACAATATCGTCGGTAACAGAAAAGGAATTACTTTTGACGAGTTTTATCACAGCTTCTCACAAACTAGAATTAAAGCTAGTAGAGATATGATAATTCAAACCCATAATTTTACTACCATAAATTTCTTATTCATCAAGAGTTTTTATCGAAAATTATAATGTGAAATAATGACAGGAGCCAATGTAACTATAGTACGACCAGGGGGTAACTTAAATGAGGAAAAGTTTGGATTCGATTATCGCAAGCTACTAAAATAGCGCTGCGGCGGACCGGTGCGGATAACTCATGAACTACCCAAATAGCTTTCCAAAATGATGAGTAGATTTTTGTATTTTAAATTTATGAATACCATGGCAATTCTTGGTTATGACAGCTACATTTATTATATTAAAATGATTGTTTTCTGTATGTATTTTTCACAAACGGTTCGCCGTTGCATGTTCTTGTATTTCAAAAATTCAGAAACTAAAACTAAATAGAAACCTTTTTAAAACTTCCAGAGAACGCTACTGATGGCAGATAAGTAAATTTCATTTAATTAATTTATTGATTTAGTCGATTTTATCAGGTAATTACATTTCATCACATGTGCGATCTTGCCGATGTAATTAAAATGTACAGGCTGCATTAAATGCCAAAATATATTTCTAGCACTGTAAACTTTAGCCACTATTTCATTATTACTGATTTAATCAATTATATAATAAATTACTTGAATGAAAAACTTAAAAATAATCAGAAGCGATCTGTGTAAGATTAAAGTGATAGGGTTAGTTAGAAGTATATATTAAAGTATACAAGAAATAAATTTCAAACTGACTGTGGGTAAAAAGGGAAATCAAGACACGCCACTCAATTGAAAAGTAGTCCCCGCGGTGTCGCCCGGAATCCAAATTTTCCACCATTGAGTCACAGTCTTACTGTTTAAGTCATCTATAGTCTCTGAGTACGACACACGGCTAAAATCAATTGACAGCGCGCCAAAAATCTGTGAGGGAAAGAATTCTATTGGTTCAGACGACCCCGCTCTTTCCCCCTCCACTCATGTAACCTTGGTATAAAAAATACTTTTTCGTTAAATAAAATCAATAAAAGCAACACTGGTGTAAATATTTAACCTCGCGCTTTTTATTGTGCTCATTGATCTGCGTTTCGTTTCGTTTCATTTCATTGTTCAATATCAATTATTGCGAGTTGTAATATGATCTGAGTGCCTATATTTGACGCATGGACATTGACGTATTCTTCAAACATTTCTTGCTATTTGAGTAGTGGTCTGTGGTCTGTCAACCAAAAGACAGCATTTTTTTTAAAAAAAATTCACGTCTTTCAAAAGATGACAGTCTTGACCATAGTAAACAATATAACATAGATGTCACTCAAAGATTTTTAAAAAAAAAAAGTTGATGGGATCAGGAGGCTCAAGAGACATCTGGTGGTGACAGCGTGAAACTGTCAGATATTTTTATTAACAAACAACGAGCTATGGGAGTAATCAAGTCTTTCCATCCGCTATCAGCGCTAAATGATGAGGGTGATGGATTGAGTGAAAAGGTCTATATGAATTTCGTATAATATTGTAAAAAGTGAAAAATTTAATTTTCACTCTTATTCTTACCCTTCCCCTACTGTCCCCTTGGATTCGAATCTAATGTCAATGTTGAATTGTTTGTGTTTCCTTAATTATCGTTTGCGCACCCGAGATGTTATTCAGACAGCAAAGAATCTAGTCTAAAACAATCAAAATGAATTATCTTATTTTTTTAAGAAACGATGGTGCTGCTTCGCGTGTGAGGCCCCAAGTTTTGGAAACAAAAAATACATCGCGATATTATTGATATATTAGAAGATTTATCAAAAGACAATAGATATAGTAATATAATATATATGAGGTACAAATCTAATCGTTAACTTAATTAATATATATGTAACTATATATATAAATGGTAATTTGATTGAATAACTTGAGTTTCAATTTGTTAGATTTAGTGTTTATTGTGACTAGTTTGTAGTTTTTTTTTGGAAAAACGGAGGTTACGCGAGCGTTTTACTGTACTTCGCTCGGTACTAAAGGTAAGATTGCTATATAAATTTAACGTAAAAAGCGATCCCCATTGTATCCGTTGATTTATACGTCTGTCTTTGCCCCGTTTGTATTAGCAAAGCCATCTAGTGCAATGACGTCGTACAGATCGTGACAAAACATCGCTTTTTATAGTAACAAAGACAAATCAATTTTATAGTGTAAGTTTGTTGTGAAGTTGTTAAACACAAAGTATATAATAGATAAATAGATTACGCATAAAAATTATCAAAAGTTGTTTAGTGAAATCTAGATTGTAAATGCGATCGCCTTTCTTCTTATCGGCGGGGTACATCTCCGGGTAGTTTTCTAGCGCTATCCGTCTGGTTTGGCTCCAATATCTTACAGGTATTACTAGGGTACATTCACTCGGATAATGTATGTTTTGTACGTTTTAATACACTATTCAGCGGGATATCAAATTAAATTCATTAAATAAGATTTATTTTTATTACTATCAATACAGGTGAGTTCAATTTTTAAATAATTGGTTGTTTAGAACGAGTTTAAATATATTTTGGTCATTGAAAAGAGTTTAATTTTTTATTTTCAAGTTCTATGGTTTCAACCTTAATAGCTTATCTTATAAAAGTTATGTAAACTAGTTTATTTACTGTTTAGTACATAATTTAGTACGTTAATTGTTTCTATTATTTATGTCTATGATTGTAACCACAATATGTGATTACTTATCCATAAAATAAGGTAACATTTTTCAAAACCGCAAGACAAACACAACACTGTGTCCTTATGGCTAAGAAAATACAAGAAGTAGAGTCGATAGTTAGTAATTAAAAAGTTTGACAATACTGAGCTTTTGTTTGATTTTTTAGTAAAAATACCAAAAAAATAATCAAAAATGCAATTGCTGGCAATTGCAAATCTCTATTTTTTTTAGATAAATAATAGAAATAGGAAAATGTTGGAAAAGTAAAATGATTTTATTTGGGCCATTAAATTAGAATATAGTCTATTGTTAGAAACATACTTCTTGATAAATATTGTTTATGTCGAAACAGGGTAAAAATAAACCAAAAGGGTAAAAACAAAATTACACAGTCATGTATGTTGCTTTGAAAAAATCTTATAAAATTAAGCCTTCAGTAATATTAATGCATTCGTAAATATAATATAAAAGTATTTCCCAATTATTTGTTTGAGGAGCTATCTGATACATTATATACAAAGCTTTAATTAACCTTAACTATAATATGTGATATATATATATATATATATATATAATTATATATATTATATATATATATATTATACTATATATATATAAATTAANATGGATGAGTGATCCCAAAAAGTCTATAAATGAATTTCGTATAAATTGGTAAAAAGTGAAAAAATTTAATTTTTCACCTCTTTATTCTCTCCCCTTCCCCCATACTGTTCCCCCTGGATTCGAACCTCTAATGTCAATGTGAATTGTTTTGTGTTTCCTTAACTTATCCGTTTGCGCCAACCCGAGATGTAATTCAGCAGCAAATTTTAATCTTAAGTCTAAAACAATCAAAATGAATTATTCTTATTTTTTAAGAAACGATGGTGCTGCTTCGCGTGAATGAGGCCCAAGTTTTGGAAAAACAAAAATACATCGCGAATTATTATTGATTATTAGAAGATTATCAAAAGACATATAATGCACATTATGAAAGAAAGATATAAAATGACGTACAAATCCTAATCAGCCTTAACTAAATAAATAATATAAATAACTAATATATAATGTAACTTTGATTAGAATAAACTTGATTTTCACATATTTTTTAGATTTTAGTGGCTTTTAATAAATTGTTGACTTAGTTTTGTAGTTTTTTTTGGAAAAAAACGGAGGTTACGCGAGCGGTTTTACTCGTACTTCGCTCGCGTACTAAAGGTAAGACTGTTTGCTATATAATTTACCACGTATACGCAGACAGCCGATCCCCATTGTAATCCGTTGCGCATTTAATACGCTCTGGTTCTTGCCCCGTTTGTATTAGCAAAAGCCGATCTAGTAATGACGTCGTAACAGATCGTGACAAAACATCGCTTTTTATAGCTAACAAAGCCAATCATTTTATAGTTATTTAACTCGGGTTAGAAGATGTTAACACAAGTATATTAAATAGAATAATAGATTTACGCATAAAATATTTCAAAAGTTGTTTAGTGAAATACTAGAATTGTAAATGCGATCGCCTTCTTCTTATCGGCGGGGTACATCTCCGGGTAGTTTCTAGCGCTATCCGTCTGGTTTGCCTCCCAATAATCCTTACAGCGTATTTAACTAGGGTACTTAATAGGATTTCACGGATAATGTATGCTTTCTGTACGTTGTTAAATACGACTATCAAGCAGGATATCGAAATAAATTCAATTTAAATAAATACTATTTATTACTTACAATACAGGTGAAGTTGAAATTTTTAAAATAATTAGGTTAGTCTAGAGGCGATGTTTAAAATATATTTTGGTCCTTTGAAAAGAGTTTCTTTTATTTTCAAGTTCTATGGTTCTCAACCTTAAATAGCTTATCTTATAAAAGTTATGTAAACTAGTTTATTTACTGTTTAGTACATTAATTAGTAACGTTTAATGTTTCTATTATTTATGTCTATGATTGTAACCAACAATATGTGATTACTTATCCATAAAATTAAGGTAACATTTTTCAAAACCGAGCAAGACAAACACAACACTGGTGTTCTTATGGCTAAGAAAAATACAGAAGTAGAGTCGATAGTTTAGTAATTAAAAAATAGTTTGACCAATACTTGAGCTTTTTTGTATTTTTTTAGTAAAAATACCAAAAAAAGATAAATCAAAAATGCAATTGCTGGCAGATTGCAATCTCTATTTTTTTAGTAATAATAGAAAATAAGGAAAATGTTGGAAAAGTAAAATGATTTATTGCCCATTAAATTAGAAATATAGTCTATTGTTAGAAACATACTTCTTGATAATATGTTATGTCGAAACAGGCTAAAAAATAACCCAAAAGGTAAAAAACAAAAAATTACCAGTCATGTATTTTGCTTTGAAAAATCTTATAAAAAAAGCTCAGTAATTAATGCATTCGTAAAATTATATATAAAAGTATTTCCCCATATTATTTGTTTGAGGAGCTATCTGATAACATTACTTTACTACAAAGCTTTAATTAACCTTAACTATATATTATATATATATATATATATATATATATAATTATATATATATATATATATATATATATATATATAAATTACATAGTAATTTTTTAAAAAACTTTAAAAAATGTACATCGTAATGAGTTGAATGAACCCTAAAGTTTCATTTGAGCTGAATAAAATTGGTCCGGAAGACCATTCAAAGTATTCCAAGAAAGGGTACCTGGGTTCGAATACTGGTACCCTCGATAATTTTTATAGTTTTTTCACGTTTATAACTACAAAATAATTCTGACGCGGTGGTCCGCATGTTGGGTGAATTTTCTTTAGAATTCGTGTTTCCGTGCTTAACAACCCATTATTGCCTAAGGTCTGGTTTATGCTTTATGACGTAAGCATTACACAATTATCAAGCACTGCTCGCACCTAATTTTTGTCAGTAATTTTTCAGAGGAAATGCGCTAAACCTTAAAAGCTAAACACTAACTGAGCTTTAATCTAGTTCGAATAATAGTGCGGCACTGCCAGTTTCAGAGGCATGGTTTGTATACCAAGTGGATAATTATGCGCATTTCCTTTGAAAAGTAACAGCCAAAAATGAGTACGAGCAGTGCTTGATAATTGAGTAACTGCTTAGGTTTAAAGCATAACCGAAACCTTAAGCAAGTGGGTTGTTATGGAACGGAAACACGCATTCCAAAGGAATTTCGCCCCACATGCGGACCACCGCGCCAGAATTGTTTACTTGTTTATCATAACAACCTATTGTTTTGCCATTTTACATTGAGCATACGCTTTGATATATATTCAAAAAATATAAAATTCAGTAGCATATTAAACTCGTTAAGAATAAATGTAATTTATATTTTAACATCATTATTCATCTAAGTTCATTTATTTAACTACTTGGGTCAGTAAACATTAAAACATAAATGGATTGATGGAAAATATTTCGTATTACCATAGGTCTTTGTTTACTTTTATTTTATTTACTAAACGATTAGCAACTGTTTTGGTTTAAAAAAAAACTACAGCACAATCTGGTAGAGAAAGAGCAAACAGATTTTACTACTAGCGCTCTTCAAGATTTGTGATGAGGCCCCCAACTAAAATCATAAACACAAACTTGTCAATTGAGTGTTCCCACTAGGGTCGGGAGTGAACCATCTATGTTAATATTGTTTATCTATGGTCTTGACTTTTTTAAGTTTTGAATGGATATTGTGTCATATTATTTGTATAATATGAAACAATACGCATTCAATTATACAAACTTGACCCAAAAAAGCAGTTTGTTTTGGAAAAAGTAATTATTGCTGATAATTTATTTAAATCGTCTAACTTTATCGAAGAACTATTGATGATCCATTGCATTAAAGTAATTAACAACTTTAACTCCACTTAATTCATACTTCCCGAACAAAATTAAAGCAACACTTAGTTGAAAATTTATAAGATACAACAATATTCCTTCGTAAAAAGTAAATAACTAATTTTTAAAAATAAAAAAATACGATATCAAATAAAAACAAATAAATATAAAAAACATAACCTGACTTTCAGTGTTGCCAGAGGGAGAATTTTTTTTGTTACATAAAAGAAGGGATTTTTTAATTAAAAAAAGAGGGTTGGAAGCATTGAGATTTTGGCGGGCTGTCAATTGATTTTAGCCGTGTGTCGTATTATAACAAGTTACAATTAAACATAATATACTTATTAACTTCAGAGAGCTGTTGAATAAATTAACAGTAAACCAATCTCTCTCTCACATTGATTCCACATTTGATTTCCCTATGCATTCTAACAAAATGTCGGTACAAACTAAGATTTCATTCTTTTACAGAGAAATGGATCGGCTGAAGTAGATGGGACATTCAACATGGTAACAGGTGAAAGTGACTTGGGCCGCGTCGGTGAAATATTAAGTTGGAATTATGTGAATCAAACAGATTATTTTGACAATGATTGTGGACACGTGCATGGATCAAGTGGGGAAATATTTCCTCCTGGAGTATCATCTTCGTCCAAATTGGCTCTCTTTAGTCCTGATCTTTGCAGGTATGTACTCACAAGATAATAATTTGAACAAAAACATTTGCATAGAAACAAAAACCGAGCAAATAACTCTAGAATGAAATGTAAAAAACTTTAGACATCGAGTTAAGTTTTAAAGCAGAGGTAAAGAAATTAAACAATTTAATCATTAAAAATTATTTAAAAAGTTGATAATCATTAAAAAAATTTAATGATTATCATTGGCTTCCTCGCATTATTTTCCCACACTGTCAACTGATTTTAGCGAGTGTGTCGTACAATAACAATATCAAAGATATAAAATAAGTAAAGATAAATTTGTCTATGCCGGCATCATACCATTGCATCGTCAGGTTTAAAGAAAATATTGAATTCCACTTAAAATATTGTTTTAAATAAATTCTTTTCTTCTTGTGTTTGTAATACACGAATACTTCATTACATTTTGATTGCAAATTGATAGTTTGGAGAACTTAGACCTTAGAGGCTAAAGGGCCTTTACGTGTCGAGCAAAGCCTGCCGAAGGGACATATCACCCAAAAACTCTACATTCAAATAATTCTAACATGTTTTCTTTATTTACTTTTCAGACCGATATACCTAAGTTACGTCGAAAAAAGTAAAGTATACGGAATACCTGGACTTAAATTTTCTGGTGGTAAAGAAATGTTTGATTCAGGTACACTAAATCCTGAAAATAAGTGCTACTGCAGAGGAGAATGCTCAGCACCATGGGGACTTTTGAACGTAACAGCGTGTAGATTTGGTGTTCCAATTTTCGTATCGTACCCTCATTTCTACAACGCTGACCCCGTACTGTTAGATCAGGTTAATGGAATGGAACCTGATGAGGATAAACATTCGTTTCAACTCACTGTGGAACCGGTAAGCTTAACCTCTATATGACTTTTAAATATAATTTATTAGAAGTAATAATAGAGGGATAAGGACACTGCATGATAGTCCAAATTCTTGCCCTTTAATTATGTCAAGAATCACCTCAATGGAACCAAAAAATTTTCATTCAAGCAATGATTTCACAAAAAAATTTATTAAAACTAAAAGTATTCATTAAAATATTCATCAAGTTCATTTCATTCATTGAAATATCCATTAAGTTCATTTCATTCATTAAAAGTGTTCATTAAAATATCCATCAAGTTCATTTAATTAAAATTAGTCTAATTAAAGGGCAAATTCTTGCCCTTTAATTATGTCAAGAATCACCTCAATGGAACCAAAAAATTCACATTCAAGCATTGATTTCACAGAAAAATTCATTAAAAGTAAAAGTATTCATTAAAATAATTATCAAGTTCATTTCATTCAGTGATTGTTACTCATAAGGTTAGGCCCTATATGCATGCTCCTGGTATCCTATGAGTTTCGTTAAGACATTCAATGTGCTAAGAATAATGCAATGAATGCTCTGCGGTGTATAGTAACTGCTTTAATTGTAAGAAAATGTACAAACCAAGAAACCAATACGCGAAATAAAATTAACAATGAAAGATAATATAAGAAAATGTCAAAATAAGGAAATTAGACAAAAATAACTGTATGCTACCTACTTGCTAGGTGTGAGATTACAAAACATGTAGGCCACGTTGTTGGGCCATTTTTGTTAGCATCCCTTAGATAGATAAAAGTATTCTACCTTATGAGTTTTATTATCAGGCATTTTGAGTCTAATCCACAGAGGAGCTATGGCTTTTAATTTTTTCTATAAGCTTCTAAAGCTTTCACAAGAAACAACACGTGGCTCATTGTCAGGCTTGGCTTTGCTGCTCTCAAAATTATAAGGCAGATACATATATATTTTTTAAAAACTACTATAGAGGGTCTTAAATTTTGCCTTAACCCAGGTTCATTTAGAGTTAGGAATCTTTTAGGAGTACTTGACATCTAACAGGATCGGAACCTCCGGCTTTATGTCTTTGTCGAAGGACTAAATAGATAAAAGTGAATGGATTTCTATCTCTCCCGTGAAAATTCTAAAGGCTTCGACCAGGATCGAACCCGGACTGTCTGGATGGCAGGTGCGCGAGCTAACCATTACACCCCGAGCTAAAAGTAATTAATATAAGTCTAATACAATTTACTTTTTTACAGAACTATGGATTTCCTATCGACCTGAAAGCCAGGTTCCAGTTAAATCTTATGATAGATCCTTTACAAGATTACAGGTTAGTTGATCTTTTATTATAGTTTTTTTTTGTATTCATATCATACCTAATAAATTAATAAAAAAATAATTAATTCTTATATATTAAACTATAATTATAAAGGTATAATACAAAAAAATTGCAGTTAAGTTAATGTTGAAATTATGATCAAGATCATTTAAATTACATACAATAAATAGTACAACGAAACAATTGAATTAGAAAAAAAAATTGATGTCACATTTACAGTCACCGCCTCCAATTAATAGCGGATCTCAAAAATTCTAATGCGGAGGTCAGCAAACTAGGCGAATTTTTTTTGAAATGTAATCTTTCTTGCTCATTAACCCATTACTTGATTAAGTTTTTGGTATATGCTTTATTAGCTGAGCCGTAGCGGCACACTTTGTCATTTAATTTTTTTAATATTTTCAAAGAAAGAACACGCATATTTATCCCATTTATATACAATAGACGGCACAGCATTATTCCCAATCATTTAAAGCCCAGTTTATGCTAATTTGAAGCGCATTTTCTTTGAAAATTTCGAAAACTTTAAATAACATGTTGTGACACTACTGCTCAGGTGACTAATCTAGGATGTAATATTATTTCTATGAATACATTTCCTATAGTGTCATTAACGACAGCCTTCTTGAAATTAATAATTGAATGTGAAAACATATGTCATATAGTAATGGACAATAGACAAAATATAGCACGTTATATTATTTTTATGATTAAATTTCTTATGTTATACTGTGGAACTCTATATTCAATTAACATTGGACTTGAGCATTGCAAATTTTATTACGTTAAAAAATAATATGTTTGTTTACAGGTTATATAGCGACATACCTAACAGATTATTCATGCCAATATTTTGGTTTGATCAGAGGGCAGGATTAACGTCATCTCTTAGTGTATCAGTTTGGTTATTGTTAGCATTACCCTATATCGGTTATGCCTTAGCATTCATTCTCATGTTAACTGGAATTATAATTGGATTTATTCAAACTATCAAAGTCATGAGGATAAGAAGAGACAGGGATAATAAACAGATTACACATCTTTGAATAAACACGAAACTTCTTAAGAGGAGAATACGATTATGAATAGGATACATAAGCGGAAATTTATCCATTGCGGCACGAAACACTAAAAAGATTGGCAAAAATAAAGGTGTTCCAAAAAGAGAAAAAGTTTAAAGATTTACACAACGGATAAGTAGTTTTAAAAACAACATATATAACTGAAGAAATATCAAGAATCATTGAGAGATAATAAAGAAATATTAATGAACTGGAAAAAAATGAGACGAGGAATAAGTTGACAAAAGAGAAGACAAGAGTCAACAAATAGTTAAGATACAAATAAATAAATAAAAACTTTATTCTGTTTAGACTGATTACAAAAAACTAGCATTAGGATTCGTCAAAATAATTACAAAATTAAACAACTTTAGATTCGAAAAATTCCTCTAAGGTATAGAACGGGTTCTTCAACTAGAATTCTTAACTTTAACTACAACAACTTCCGAGCTTTCAAACAGGGATTATTAATACCTCTTTACTGTTTAACTAGAATAGAAGCAAAAGCTATTGACGTTTCTTAACAAGTAAACATGGTAGGACAAAACTAGGAAGTAAAAAAAACCTAATAAGAAACTTAAAACGCAAAAAACTGGATCTTAAAAGGCTAGTCCTGTCGTAATGAGATTTTCGTCAAAATGCTTTCGTCACGTGCGTAAAAAATTTTTTTACGGTTTTTTTGATAATAAACATGATACGATGAATCGATCGGCATATTTTGATTCATCAAGTTTTAGAGTGGTATGGAGGAGATTTTTACCCCAATGACGACAAGAAGAGATTATTTACCTGAGACGGACGGAGACCCTGATGACGACAAGAGGAGATAATTTACCCTGATGACGACAAGAGGAGATAATTTACCCTGATGACGACAAGAGGAGATAATTTACCCTGATGACGACAAGAGGAGATTATTTACCCTGTGACGACAAGATAATTGATACCCTGATGACGACAAGGATACCTGGTTAAAAGCACGGTAGTTGTATCTTAACTATTTTTGAACAACTGTCTTCTTTTTTGTAAACCTATTTCTCGACACATTAAAAGATATTTATTTAAAATTATGGGTCAAGATATGCGGGGACCAGAGCCAGTTCTGCTTTTCAGTTCAAATACGGCAATACGACGACCATTAAGCTCTTACTAATCATTTCTCTTAGAGTAGAGAGACTTTTTGCGTTTTCAATATTAGTAAAATAAATAATATTGAAAAATGTTTCAAGAGAAAGTATAATTTATTTTTCAGTAAAATCTATGCTGGCATAGATTTTTATTTTTACATTTTATTTTGAGTAGTGCAACAACAATTATTATTACAAGTATTAGAATTAATACAGTTTTATTAGCACAACATAGTGGTAAGAGAAACATTCCAGTGATTGCACTCTGACGGTATTAGATGAAGATAAATATTGAATTTGTTGGCATAAAGTTGACATAATAAGTTGAAGTAATTTTAAATTAGATAGAAATTGCATTATTAGCAATGACTTCACTTCAATCCAAAAGAGAGTAAAGGAATAAAAACAGATTAGTTACACAAAAGTCCTTTATTTTTTAATATATAATAAAACTAAGCTTTCGACTAAAAATTAGTCATCATTAGAGTTGACAAATATAAAATATAAAATGAAAATACAATTTTACAGACTACTTCATATTGCACCTTGGTATGGTTTGGTAAGCTATGTTTAAAAAACCGTTAACAAATGTTTCATTGAAGAATTTTTAAAAAAATTCAGTGTTACCAATAATTTTAGTTAAAAAACATTATTTTAAACCAAATTAAGAATTTCAAGATTTAAGAGTTCCTCATTAAATTTGAGTAAATGGAGCTAATTTTCTATATCTTTTTTAAAATTAACATTGTTCTCAAATTTGACTATATTTGTCATTTCTTTAACTTTCCTTTCTTGCCAATTAGGTTCATTTTGTAGAATTCGGGTATTGTCAAAATCAAAACTGTGTCCTGTATTATGTTTGTGGTTAGAAAGTCCAGTATTATTTTTATCTTTTTTGCAGTCGTATTTATGTTGGGCCAGTCTTTTATTTAGATACTGTTTTGTTTCACCTATATAATATTGGGGGCATTGAGAACAAGGTTTTTTAAACGGTTTTTAAACATAGCTTACCAAACCATACCAAGGTGCAATATGAAGTAGTCTGTAAAATTGTATTTTCATTTTATATTTGTTAAACTCTGATGATGACTAATTTTTAGTCGAAAGCTTACTTTTATTATATATTAAAAAATAAAGGACTTGTGTAACTAATCTGTTTTTATTTATATATTGTTTTATAAATCCACAAATAAGAAACTTTTTAATAGTAAAGGAAGTTAATTCTAATTGTTGTACAATTTTATATTTCATTTAATTTACTTTTTTAAATCCTTCTTGTGACACTATATTTTTACTTTTCCTCGTTTTTACTTAGTGAAAACGAGGAAACTAATCACTCCATCACTAATCTAATGTAGTGAGACTAAGTGTAGCAAATTCGATAAATTAAGCAAAGCAAATGTGCATAGCGAATAAATGCATATCATTCCATCATTCCTACAAATAAATGCCCCACAAATAAAACTATGAGTAATATCTTAAACTTTAGGATATTTTTATTTTAAATACAATGATTTAAATTTTAGATAAATCTTTTTTAAACAAAATAATTTTTATCTCTTTAAAAACATATTTTATATTTTTACTATTTTAAATAGTAAAAATACAAAACATTTATTTAAAGTGATAACAAATTTTATTATAAATATAGGGCATTAAAATTATAAGTAATAAGTCAGAAAAAGAAGTAGTTTCTTTCATAGTTATTATTAAATATAGAATTAGATTGCAAATTTTTGTTAATGATTTAAAAATTCATAAAAGTACCATATTAAACTAACTAACAAATAAATAAGCGTTATTTTCATGATGAAAATTCGCTCGAAGTAAAAACGAAAAAAGTCTAAATGCACATATTTTTATTTAAGTTAAGATATATACTTGTATATTATAAGTAATTAAAGATTTATTGTTTTAATGAGATCTAATTCTTTGAAATAAAATTTTTGGCATCTCATAAAGGTAGACATTCTTGGAAATAAACTTTTAAAAGGAATTATTGTTATAATTTCCTTTCAGCGGCTCTACTATTTTTAAATTAAACTATTATGATTTTATTTGATCCAAAAATAACAATAATAAAATTCTAATATTAAGAAAATGTTGTATATGAAACTAATAATTCTTCATTTCAACCAGGTGTGTGATTCCAACATAGTATGTTTTTTTATAAGGAATAATTTTTTTTAAAAATAGAGGGTCGTGAATTGTGGTTATATTTTACAAATAATAAATTATCATAACTCAAATTCGAATGCAGGCGTTTGAATAATATACAATTAAAATCAAATATCAGGTACAGTGGCGTTATTGCTTTTGTACCAAAAAGTCCAATGGTAAAATCAATATGAATAATAAATCAGATTTCAGCAACATTATATCATATAAGGACTTAACAGAAAATAGTTAATAGGCTGTAATAATACCTCTAAATATTGAATGAAAATTATTAAAATTTAGAAATCTAAAGAGCTGTAGATTTGGGTATTTGTAGATAGGTGTAAGAATATAGATTGGTGCATCAGTTGACTGGTGTATCAGTCAACTGGAGTACCAGTAGTATCTGTAGATAGGTTTAACAATAGATTAGTGTATCAGTGAACTGGAGTATCAGTAGTATCTGAAGATAGGTTTAACAATAGATAGGTGTATCAGTGAACTGGGTATCAGTAGTATCTGTTGATAGGTTAACAATAGATAGGTGTTATCAGTGAACTGAGTATCGTAGTATCGTTGATAGGTTTAACAGTAGATTGGTGTATCAATTGATTGCTGTATTATAGATTGGTCTCTTTATCTACTGTATCTTTTATGTACAATGATTTCATTTTTATTTGATTTATTATTCCATTTTTACATCAGTATTATTTAATAACTTTTATTATAAACATTTTTTTGTGACATTTAAATTGATAATAATGCTGTAAATAATTAAGGATCATGTATTATATTATTTTGTAAGGATATATTTTATATTTGTACATTGATTAATTAATTTTAATTTTTATACTTCGTTCAATATAAAGTTTTTTAATTAAATAAACTTGTGTTTTTTTTTCAATTTTCCCCTTTACAAAAAAAGTTTGTTTTGCTTTTGCATTGTTTTAATAAAAAAAAAATCAGGAAATATACATTATTAGATTCATTTGGAAGAGTATAAGAATAAAGATAACATTATTAGTATAAGTATGAGAGTATAACTCATTAGGATTCCTTGCGTTAAAATTAAATAATAACAAATGTAATCGGCAATAGCTAATACTCACAACAGCACTCAAATATATAACTGTGAGTCTACAAAATAACCTAGCAGGATTATAAGAGTAATAAAAAAACTCAAAATAAATAAAAATAGTAATTATACAAAGCAATTAAATACGTAAAGTATTATACTTATGGAACAAAACATAACAGTTATTACTAACAAGGATTTTGTGACAGAGGTAGTCGATATAAATTATCAAATTATTTTAATCATATTTTACCTAAATACTATCACAATATAAAAATATTATTTAGCTATACTTTAATACGACACACGGCTAAATCATGACAGCGTGGGAAATAATGCGAGGGAGCCAATGAGGTTAGTCCTGGGTGTTAAACCACGCCCTCAATTTTAAATCAGCCCAATATTATTAGTTCCTCAACACTATTTTCCCACGCTGTCAACTGATTTTAACCGTGTGTCGTACTAGACCAAACTATTTACCGAAAAGTATTATGATCCCTAACAAATAAAAATTCTGAGATTTATATTAATTTTAATGTTACTTATACTTGAATCTTACACTAGTGTATCGCGGGTACGGAACGGACGTATTATCAATTTATAGTAAGAAAGATAAACTTTATGAAAGAAATAGTTATTTTATGCCATAAGGCTGAGAAGTGTGTCTTTATGTACGGCAATTAGATTTACTCACGAGCGAAGCGAGTCGGGAAAAATTGCTTAAGACATAAAGGACATTCTCAGCCGGATGGCATACACTATTTTTGGGTAGCACTCATAAATAAACTGCGCTATATACTTAATTGAAAAAAGCGTCCAATTAACTCCATATTATCGTCGTCATTGAATTCATCCATAGCTTCACACTTTTACTCAAAAATGTAAAATCTTTACAAATAAACACACAAAAATTGTCAATTAGAACAACTTTTATTAAAGAAGGGAAAAAATAGTCTACGAACAAAAACAGAAACAAAATGATCGTTTTTAAAGAAACCTTATAAGGGTTTTACACAGATTGTTTTTTTGAACACTTTACATTACAGTAATAGCGGCAATACATGAATTACATTTACGTCCTAGGAGTTTTTTTACATTCATTATTGTCCTCGGAGGTGAAAAGTACTAAATAACCTCCTATAACAATAATGATTGGCTTCTCATCCTAAGAACGGTCCAATAAAGTGCTCAATTACGTACTACCTCAAAAAAAAATATATGATTTCTTGTTAATTATAATAATATAATTTACAAGTACAAGAATAATAATGTCTTGGTGAATTATTATTTAATATGTTCACCCTTCTGTAAATTTTACAAATCCAGAGATTTAATTAAAATTAATAATTTTAATTTTAAAATTATAATTTTATTAAAATAGTGGCTACCCCTCAATGTTTCCAACCCTCTACCCCTACCCTCATCCATGAACCCAACCTTATAAGCTCATTTTTGCTTTGAAAATTCCCAAATATTATTTACAATTATTAATCTTAAATTATAAATTAATAATGTATTTGTCAGTGTCTTTTATGCCGTTTAGATTGCTAAAAACATAACACTAAATAATTTAGGTCAACAAGTTTCATATACAGCGAAATTAAAAAACCTCATAAGCGTTATTTTTATGATGAAAATTCGCTAAAATTATATAAGAGAGTGACAAAATCCTTTATAATCAAAAGATCTATAAACTACAATATGGTTAAGTAAAACTTATATTCTATAAGGTATTTAAAGAACAAAACATATTCTATTGAAGAACTAAAAAAAACCAAAAAGGGAGAGCGGTCTCAAGGGGCACCAAACCACGCTCCATTAGCTCTGTCCAAGCAAACACCCTCACAAAAAATTGTTTTAATTAAAGACTCCTAGTATATTCTCCCTAAAAACAAACAAAAATACCACTAATCGAACTAACTTGAATTCATTAATATCAGTGTTGAATTTAATGTTTACATCTTTTGGCTTCAATTAGTTTCATATAGACTGCAGCTGTTTAATAGACCGCAGGGCAACGGTCCGCCCTCAGTAAACAACATCGTACTAATCAGACAAAACAAATCCCTCTATCTACTCTAATAACTAAAACTAGATTACTAAACTGTGTGACTAGCTGAATTCTATCTCTCTTGGTAAATTTCAATTTAGAGGAAATTTGAAGTTTAAATCAAAATACAAACAACTATTCTAATGCACTGTTTAGAGCTAGGGAAGAAACCCAGAATAGGATATTGTTGATAGTACCGTAGTCAAAACTTGAATAAAACTAACAAAACTAGAAAATGCTAAGTGTAAAAATACATGCAGGAAATGAAATATCCTTCCTGAATCTATTTAATAGACTAGAAAGCCTTTTTACTGTCATACAAATTTATTCAGAATATTTTAACAGCTAAAAGGGTTCGACTAAAATGCAAGAATAGAGATGGTTGATCATTTACAGATTTAGGTGGTAGCAGAAGCATTTGTACAAAATGAAAAGCTAAAATCTGAAACGAGTACCTCTCTATGAAGTAGAAAGCTAACACTGACATAATATGTATTATTAGATTACAAGATGTATGGATAATTCCTCAAATTATATGAGTGGGATAAAAATATTATAGATAAAAAATCGGGTATGGGGTACCTTGGAACTTTTCCCCATTATATAGAATTCGCTAAGCTCGCATCCTCCCTACTTTGGACTCGCTTCGCTCGTCCTCTAAATAAAAAAAATAATAAAATATGTTTATTCTGCTTTACAAAATTAAAAATAAAATATTACAAAATACTTCTATTTTATAAGCACATCTTCGAATGAGTCGTGCTCGTGCTCGAGGATGGCTGGAGCAGTTTATGTGCAACTATTTGTAACCTGCTTTTTGTTTTTGCTTGTGTAACAAAATGAAAACTAGATTTGCCGAGTTAAAAATAAATAAATGATTATAAAAATATATAAAGAAGAATAAAAAATATATAAAGAAAATAATAAAGAAAATATATTAAGAAGATGAATAAAAAATATAAAAGTCGTTAAATTCAGACTGCAACAAGTCTTTGGACTCGCTTTGCTCGTACTCAGATAGTAAATACATCCGTTTCATTCCCAGCGGTCACTCATCCAGGCACTGACCACCCTCAATGGTTCTTAACTTTTATTATAAAAAACTATGGATATACTTGACTTATTGAAAGGAAACTTAGTTTATTTATTTATTACGTAAAGGTATACTCTTGTACCGAATTTAAACTCGATTGGATAATTTTCTGACTTTTGCCAACTTTTTTAAAGAACATATACAAGTCATTCCATAAAAATCGAACTAATGCTGATAATGAGATAATACTTAGTACATATGTTAGTCTTATTCATAGCCACACGCGTGTCAAATTTCGATCGGATAGTATAATTTTTCCGCGGTTTTTGATTTTCTTAAAATTTCGCTGAATAATTAATGCGAGTTAATGACGTCATACAAAATTATTTTCCGGATAGTTCAACTACACCTGTAGACAGATTTGGTACAAAGTTTTAACTCTCTAGCATTATACTAAAAGCTACGATGATAACTGACACACACACATATAGACAACTTTGCAAAAACCACTTAGGGGACCTTAAAACACCTAAAACGGATAACTGTTGTGATATCCCGATTTCGTATTTTTCGCAAACACAATACTTTTTCTACATATTACTTTTCCTCTATATAAATTAGGAAAAGTAAAAATCTACAATTTAGTTGTTCCTTTTGCCTGGCTATGTGTGACATAAATGGGTTTATTTATACGAGATAAAACTATTGTATAAAAGTTTAAATACAAATTCAGTTTAAATATTTATTAGAATATAATTCGTATTTCTCAACGTCAGATGTTACTGGGAGGCAGAAAGGATCATCTGTTCGGTTTAACAAAAATCATGGGGAGTCGGATAATCCGATCTCACATGGCCTCGGGCCAAAACCTAACAGCAACGCCAGTTATGATAATTAAACATCTTTAATCTTCCCCTAAGAGTAAAATTTAGAGGGTAGAGGATTTAAATCAAAACCACCTTTCTTTAAAATTATACGGAGATTATCCGGCTGTGACGGTGTCTCGCCGGATTAACGCTTTTCCACGGCTAAAGGATTACTTCCAACGTTTTAAAACCGAGTAACTCCTCTGATAAACCGTTAAATAATTATGTTAAGTACACTTTTAAAAATTTTAATAATCACAGGAAATAAATATTATTTTGAAAGAGATTTAATCTTTATTAACCTAAAAGTACGCTAAGTTTGAAATACTTAAGGCTAAAATTTAATACGTACTTAGTAATTAAAAATATAAACAATGATTCAAAAAGAGCTGAAAGCATTATCTGTAGACACGTTACCAATCCATAAATTTAGAACGGGTCAAGTAAACACGTCACAAATCCTCAGATTTGAAACGTGTCAAATTGACACATCAAAAATCCACAGATTTGAACCGTGTCAAAGAAACACGTTAAGAATCTACATTAGCCAAATGAGTCGAGCAGACACGTTACGAATCCACATACGTAAAACGTCGAATTCAATCTTATCGAATTATTATTAGTTAAGATTGAATAATTGTAATATTTATAATATTATAATTATAATACTATTTGTAATATTTTATTATATTTATTATATTACTGAATATTAAATGAATATTTGTAATATTTTATTATATAAATTATATTATTGAATATTCGTAATATTTTAAAAATATTTACTTTTAAATAATTAAATAATTTTTATTTAATGCAAAAAAAGACTTTACATGGAACAAGAAAACAAGAAATACCGTTCTGTATCCTCACTGAATGTTCTCGCCCAAGAAACAGATCCAGCAACAAGGTTGAAAAAAGGACAAGCTTGAAGAAATATTTTGAAATTTTTACTAGTCATTCCAGAGTCCTCTGGGATGACAATGCTGAGTTTTCAACCTTGTAGATTTTGTGTTGACTTTTAAGGGAGAGGGAAACCTCTATATTCGATTTTTTACCTATAACTCGAAAACTATGTATCAAATGCAAAATATTTTTCAGAGAAAAATTAAACATAAAATTTCTTATCAAATCCACTACTGAAGTTATATGTCCGAAAAAATTAAAAATCCGAAAAAAGTGGTTTCCCTCCTCCCGAAAAGTTATTACAAGGTTTACAGGGTCAAAAACTCAGCATTGTAATCCTAGAGAACTCCCGAATGACCAGTAAAAATTTCACTAACTTCATAATATTATCCCGGCAAAACCACCTGGTTTTTAGTCTAGTGATGTGGGTCGGAGAATATTCTCAAAAGAATATTCTCCGAGCACGAGAATATTCTGAGAATATTCTCCTGAAAAATTGGAGCATTTTCTAAGCATTTTCTATTTTGTACTTATTTGATATTTGATACATTTTCTTCCTTCTTATTGAATAATGATTTGGAAAACATACCAATAATTTTTTATTTAGTTTTTAAAAAAATTAGGTGCACTCACTTACTGAATACTTATTTGTTATGTGGGATGTGTGCCATTACTAAATAAGGTGGCCTTAAATCCTTAAAAACTCTCGTCAAAATTTGTGTTTTAAATTGTTTTACTTTATTTCTAGTTTCTAGTCTCGCATGACTTTTTTATTTTTAAGACTGAAACTATATATATTAGTTATATATTTATAGATTAGTTAATTTGAAATATCTTTTCCCAATTAACATATTGTTATTGTTGATAAACATAATAAAAAAATATATTTTGCTGTTCATTTCTTTGTTTAATATCCCTCTTTAAGCATATAGTTAATCAAATATTTTTTTGTTCTACAGTTCTTAGTTTAGTCATTTATTCTAATCAAATGTAATAAATACATTTCCTGTAAGTAAGAAATGGACAGTAGACAAGATGGAATCTAGATTAACTAAGCCTTTACTAGTGAACATTTTACAATTGCACTGCCTTTCTTTTTATTTTATAGTCAACCTTAAAATGTGATAGTAGTATATTGAATGGATTAACTTATCAGAAAAGAGTTGTTTGTTTATAAAAATGGTTTGATTGATCGTAAAGAAAAGAGAGAGAAAATGTTATTATTACTTTTTAGTTTATCTCTATGATATTTTATGACAAATTTATTAAATACAACTCAAATAGCAGCTAATCTTATAGTTAAACATTTTTTTAACGTTATTTTTAAAATAGTAGCTCGAATATGCTCGCCTCAAGAGAATATTCTCGAGAATATGCTCGAGAATATTCTCTAAAAGACTATGCTCGAGCATTCTACATCACTATTGGTGTAAGAAGAAAAAACTGTTTATCGTTATCAGTTATCATTTTTAAAAGTTGTAAAGTGTTTTTGTTAAGTCTGCAATTAATTTCAATGAGAACAGTGTATTAACACACACAAACTTAGTACAAGTGTACTAATAATTAGTCTCTAGAGCTATACCGATCGTGTGACCAATTTTTTTTTAATAACTTTAAAAAGTTGAGCGGAAAAGTAAATATCCTATTTACTTTTCCTCGTATTTAATCCTTAAAGAACAATAGAAAAATGATATATATTAATAGTTTGTTCCTTCTAAAGAAGAACATTTACCATAAATACTAAACAATCAACTCCTAATTGCCCTTAAAACTTAGGATGATATATAAATAAATAAATCTAGATTATGAATAATAAAAAAATTATTAATATAATCCTTTGTAGAGTTAGGAACCAATTTAATATCCATTATTAGTAAATCCTTGGGAATATTTTTTTCACCAAATCTTAAATAATAAATGTTTTTACTAAAATCAGATTAATTAAAAGCACATAGCTGGAGGCTATGAGGGGAAATATACCCCTCCCCAGAGGAAGCCCGACCAAAATCTAATGAAATTCTAATCTATTACTTGCCTCCAGGATGATTTTTACTAACTTTTATTAATAATTAAAATAATGAAAATTTAGTTTTAATTCTTGGTTTAAAGTGCTATTTAAATATTAATATTTTATTTGAAAGTTTATCGATTTAGGGAATTAAGTTGGATTTCTGTCATAATATTATATTATTCTGTAATAACATACACATCTTATCAAAAACAACTTGCCTGGTAAAAAAAAACTCGGTTTTGCTATGCTCGACCTTATAATTATTACCTATCCAAATACTAGGGTGTTATAGCTTTAGGATGATTAAAGCTTATATTAGAGGGATAGGCATTCCATTAAATAATACGGGTAATATTGCATTTACGAATGCTTTAAAAGCCTGTGATCATACTTGGCAGCCAATTTTTCATTAGTATAGTTTTTTATGATGTTATTACCACTATATTTTATCAATATATCACAGGAT
The DNA here is from genome assembly GCA_018340805.1 of Microvelia longipes. NCBI lineage: Eukaryota > Metazoa > Arthropoda > Insecta > Hemiptera > Veliidae > Microvelia > Microvelia longipes. The sequence continues at coordinate 40,097,750 of JACMZG010000002.1, forward strand.
TTGTTAATTTAAATTTCATTCGGAAAAACGTCATAATTTTGACAGGTGTAAACTAACTCTTTGATATAATTTTGTGCCGCACCAATAAATATGTATGTCCTTCAATAACTTTCAAACTAAAATTTTAATGGCTTTGAAATTTTTAGTACTAATTTATCATTAATAAATAGATAGTTTCGCTATCTAACGATAAGTCGATCGTCGAAATGCAGTAAGGAAATTAAAAGTAATAGGCCGTCAAAGTTTTAAAATTCAATAATTAATAATTTAAAAATATCAAAATAAAATTTTGTGAATCTATTTATTAACCCGATCAGTGAAATTTTCAATGTTTTTTTAAAATTTTTATGACTCGGCAAACTAGGTTATTCGAGTCTGAATGATACAATCTTACGATTAGCACAACTAATTTAATAGATCAATATAGAATAAAGGTCTTAACTAGTTTCATCTATTTTTTTTTATTTCTACATTCTACGATTTATCTTATGAGTCAAAAAATATAGAACCGTTAAACATTAGGCCCAATTTGGAAACTAAATTAAAACTACTTGAAGGTAAAACATAGTTTAAAAACCCTAATAAACATAGTTTCACCCTAATAACCCATAGTTTAAAAGTTATATATTATTATATAATTGTGCACATGATTATATACATAAATACCTATGTTTATTTGGATTTAAAACGAAATTAATCTAGCTAATTTTAAAAACCATTACTAAATAGATGTGCTAATCTTTCATTACTCCAAAACTAGATTTTATTAGTAAAATATATACAAGACATTTCTAAATAATTAACACTTCCATTAAATTTTTCAGTTTAAATTAATTCGTCGTACAGATACGGCTAATAAAAGGTGTGATCTAATAAATTAGGTTAAAAGTTACAAAGTGAAACTTATTTAGATGATTAGGACATCAAAGTAGGCATTATACTGGTATAAATCTTCAACTTGTTCCTTTAATAGATGAGTTCATAAAAGTTTCAATATATATGTATGAAATTAAAGTAGCTAAACAATTAGTTAAGCAGTGATAATTAATAGTAAATGTTAAAGAAACTAAAACAAGAACTACAAGTGATAGATAAATTTGATAAAGATGGCTTTGTTTTAAAGATAATTGATTAAATATTGGTTTGGTATTTATAGTATTTTTCATTTGCTTTTAGATCTATTATTCTATAAGTTTTGTCAATCCTCTCTGATAGAATTTAGATAGGAGGACTTTGAGATGATACAGGGGTTTGGATCTATTAGGGTGAGTTAAACCACTGGATAATCTTGTATACATGAAAACAAAAAGGAACAAGGATTTAGACATTTTTACCCTCAGGGATCTATATTATTATGGCTTAGAGAATATCCACTACCTATAGGGGATAAATAGCCGGGTGTATCATACAATAGTTCTATAATCCAAGGTAAAAAATACGAGATCCCACGGGATAATCCCAAGTAAATACCCCCTTATTTCGAGCCAGGGGTTCCACAGGGTTGGACCCTTGGACCACTCATATTCACTGTATTATTCACCACTGAAACTAATTGTTTGGTGAAATGCAAGACTTTCCCTCCTTCCTCTACATTATTTAGTCTTATAATTGAATTTAATTAATTCCCTTACCTAGGAATTTAACCTCTATAATATAGGTTTCCTCCAATAATATATTTGCAAGACTACCCTCTAGACTTACATCAACTTCTCGATATCCGAGTGAGTTGGTAATGTTTATAATTTGGTAACAAGTAATATACAAAACTATATAAAAATAAGAAGAATATAAATTTATAAAGACTACAATTAATTAAACATTTAAATAGTATTGTAAAACATACAACAGCAAATTATTCTTTTTAACCATCCAAAATATAAAATTGCATCCATTTTTATCCTGATACATATAAAGTTTACCGAGATTGAGATCAACTTATAGTTTGTTCCAAGAGTTTGTCATTAACTTTCTTGTTTTGACATTAAAATTTAATCTCGTAACCAATGACTAGAAATTTCATTATAATAATTATAACTTCAATAACTTATCTCCATTACAAATTAGCAAATATAATTTAGCAAGTGCTTCTAATTGACCTATTGTTATGTAATTACTATATTTAGAAGGAAATATACTTACAAGAATACTTTATCAGGTCTCTAAGCTTCCAAGCTAATTTCGGTTTTTTAGTTAGGACAGAAATGTTTTAGGATTTAATGTTAGTACATCAGAAAAATTCTATTTAACATAAGTTGTTAACCACAATGTAGTCAGGATCATTTATTTTATATATTGGTGTTTGTTGTACGAGTGTCATACATGTTTTCAGGATTAATATTTAATGTACGATCCGTAGACTGCATCTTAAAGGAAATATTTTCCTTCCACGAATAGTAGTCGTATCTTAAATGAACTTTTTCCTTCCACGAATAGTAATTTTTGTAAAAAGGGTAGTTTTGCCTGTTATTGTATTAATAAATAAATATATTTCTGATACCCTAAATTAAAAAAAATCGAAAAATTTTAGGCGTAAAACCATAATTATATCCAAAAGGAAACAGTCCTTGTTAAAAAAAAGTCAAAACAAATTAGGGCGTTGTTGGACTTGACATAATTGTGTTGTCTCAAAATTTTTGAATGGATTTTTTATTATAAATATTAATAACTTTAAGATTGTTACTCTGTTAACAAAATATAAGGGTTAAAGAACTATAGATGCTTCCTTACTGCTAGATATAACAGAAAGATAAAATAAATTTCCTTACTGCTATAGATATAACAGAAAGAAAATAAATTTCCTTACTGCTATAGATATAACAGAAAGATAAAATAAATTTCCTTACCTGCTATAGATATAACAGAAAGCTTACTGCTATATTAACAGAAAGATAAAATAAATTTCTTACTGCTAGATATATAAATAAATTTTCCTTACTGCTATAGATATAACAGAAAGATAAATAAATTTCTTTACTGCTAGATATAACAGAAAGATAAAATAAATTTCCTTACTGCTATAGATATAACAGAAAGATAAAATAAATTTCCTTACTGCTATAGATATAACAGAAAGATAAAATAAATTTCTTTACTGCTATAGATATAACAGAAAGATAAAATAAATTTCCTTACTGCAATAGATATAACAGAAAGATAAAATAAATTTCTTTACTGCTAGATATAACAGAAAGATAAAATAAATTTCCTTACTGCAGATATAACAGAAAGATAAAAAAATTTCCTTACTGCTATAGATATAACAGAAAGATAAAATAAATTTCTTTACTGCTAGATATAACAGAAAGATAAAATAAATTTCCTTACTGCAATAGATATAACAGAAAGATAAAATAAATTTCTTTACTGCTAGATATAACAGAAAGATAAAATAAATTTCCTTACTGCTAGATATAACAGAAAGATAAAATAAATGAGGACAAAGAAAGTTAAGATACTATACACCTGCCATCTTCCACTATAGGGAGCATGCAATTTTTAATGTTAACACCAAAAATAAATTAAAACAAAAATGTGAGATTAAATATTAAGAAATAAAGTTTGTTTTTCTCATAAACTTAGAAAGCTAAGTTGAGAAACACCCCCAATACTTTGCTCAATTACCCAGTCATTGACAATAAAGGCAAGATGCAAAGGGAGTTCCACAACATGGAGGGAGAGCAATGGAGGACAGACACCCCTCAGAGTATCCAGGTAAGGGTTTCATGGATATAACATAATAGATTGGGTATTATTGCTTGTAAAACCGGGGATAACATCTGGATTAACAACATCTTAAAGATCAAAACCCACAATTGATGGTGAAAACCAAAAGACAGCTTGACAACAGGTTTCGCTGGTTTAAGGATAAAAAGATTTCACAAAAAGGGACTTCTAAATCTTTTATAAAACTACATTAGAAGACAAATTATACCTTCAGATCTTAAATAGTGTGAAAATAAAGATGATAGATAAAAATAAAGTATACAAAAAACACTAAGGTAAGATAGTATATTTTGATATTTTGTCAACGTCTAAAAAATGACACAATATACTGGTATATGATATAGCATGTTTAGATGAAAGGAACTTAAGCCACTAGATCCCATGATATTATCTAACTTCTTCACTTAAAAAGATCGCATTCAACTTGCTAACAGTTACGAGGGATATTTTACGAGCTAATTTTATCAAAGAGTAAATAGAAGAGATCTTTTCCTAATAGAATTTAATCTACAGAAAATGACAAAATATATTTCTAGGGTTCAGGATTAAAAACCTAAGAGCTTAAAAATAACTGGATTAACTGTAGCAGCTATTTACTTGTTATAAATAGGTTGCTTTAAAAATCTTAATATGTTGCTAATACTTCTTATGTCAAAATATTATACCTCCAGAATATGTGGGTAAGGTTAAAATTGATCACATATATGAAGCATAAGTATTAAGAAAAAATGAAGCGTAAACAAAAAGAGCATTTGGCTCCTGTCAGCTTCGCGTCAAGAATATAACATAAATAATAAATAAAAACAAGCTAAATATCAAATAAAAACAATTATCTAAGTTTAGTTTATTATTATATGTATATTAAAAAAATATAGTATTTTTCACTTATAGCTCCGAATTTAATCAATAGATCTTGACTAAACTTTAAACTTAGAAAGCTAATTGCTCTGAACGGTCACCTTTTACGCCTCATCGAACTTTGTTTGAAAAAAATAATAGGAATATAATGTAAAAAAATATTCAGTACTTAGAGAGTAAATCAATCTAATCGATGGATCTTATTAACTTAACTTAAAATTTAGACCGATGATTGGTCACATTGGACTCCTTTTATGTCTCAAAGAATATTAATAATAATATTTATGCATTTCAAATAATAATAGTTTGTGAACTAAAATAATAAGAATAGTATAGATTGAGGTATTGGTCTCCATGTATTGATATCATTGATAAGAGGGCACAAATGAAACTGTTATTTGTTTAACTTTTATTTTTAATGTACTTTAACTAACTTTAACTTTTATTTTAATGCATTTATTATCAGTAGTTCACTCTTTCCTTTTATTAATTTTTATTCTCTGTTTCTAATGTATACATTTTAATTTTAGGTAACTTTTTTGCTCTTTGAATTTCTTCACTTTGTATACTTCCATAACGTAGTTAGAATATCCTAACGATATGAGTAATCCTTTTTCATTTTTTGAATGGCTTATCAGCATGAATGAATTTGTTTACATTCTTTCTTACCTGCTTAATTATAGTTAACTAATTTTAGGTTTTTATTTTAAGGTTGTTACTTTTACATGAACATGCCCAGGTATGGGTAAAATATAGTACCGTAAAACAAATAACAGTCTCATTTGTGCCCTCTTATCAATGATAATAAGAGTAGTGTAAACCAAATGTTGAGTGCTTATAGCTCAGAATATAATTGACAGATCATGACTATACTTTCAACTATACAATTACTCATAGGTCAGAATAGTCTCGCTGTGTGCTTATCGAGATCTGTTTCTATACGATATAGTGTTATATAGGTATGTGTTATAAAAGGTATTATCTATTATACATGTTAAATAACATTCTTATAGATTACAACCTTAGAATAATACTATATATAGAAGGAGCACTACTGATAACACGAAAGGCGGTTTACTGGTGGTCTTAAGTAATGCTGCCACCCTAATAATATACAATTTTCTTAAGTTCGCTTATAACTTTTTAACTAATTAGTAGATCTTGATCATATTTTTTTATATTTGTTCCTATTTTTTGGGGTTCCAACGACGTGTTATATGTCAAAAACACGTGTATACTTTTGGTATTATTAAGCGTCAAAATTTTAAAAGTAAATAATTTCAAAATAGCGGCCAACATCAAAACGAAATTTGGAAGATTTGTTTGGCATATTGAGAGGTATATTCCTGTCGAGTTTCAAGTTCATCGGGTCATTTTTAGAATTTTTACGATTTTTTTAAATTTTTGCTGACTAAGCAAATAGGGTTGATGGTGACATCAAATTTTGATATTCCGGGCAGCACAATTAGACCCAAAGATTGATTTTTGTACCAAGTTTCAACTATCTAGCATAAACATTGTGGGAGTTATGCGGTGACACAGACACACAGACACGCACACACAGACAGGCATCAAGCTGAAATCGATTCAGGTGGTCTTGAAAACACCTAAAATGGATAATTCAAGTGAAACCTCGGGTTGAAATTTTTTGGGTGAAACCAATACTTTTCCTATATACCTCCAGTAAAGAAGGTGAGGAAAAGTAAAAATTATATTCTTATGTTTATTTTTCATACGTCGGTAGATAAAATAGTATATGCTACTATGCATAGCAAGGAAAACATAGTCGACTCGTGTCTGCAATTACTTGCGTCGGCTCCACCTCTGCAGGCAATTTGCCATTTGCCTGACTCGGTTTCGCCTCGTCAGTCAAATGAGTTAATTACCAGCCTTGGCTGGAAAATTCCTTAGTCTGCCCCCGCCTTCAGACTCGGGGGCTTATTTAAAACATTTGTCACCCTAGTAGCGTAATATACTATTCTTGCTGTTACAACCTCTATTTTTGTTGGATAAAAAAATCTATTGAGCCAAGCGAAGCTCGGCTATCACTGGTAGTAATTACTATTTTTTTAATATTAATAGTTAAAAATAGCAACATAAGATTTAATGAGTAAAGATTTAGACGCAATATAAGAATAAAACACGCTCGCCTTGCAAACTGCTAATTAGCTTACGGGTAGCGTACTGTCCAAACTATTTAAAGATGAAATAATTTAACATAAAAGTAATGAATAAATTTAATGATGAAAGTCTGGATACAATAAAAATTGTAATAACTCTAATTAAGCATATCTAAGCTTAAATTTATTAAGCTACATTTTGATAACATTACTAGAAATATAATTCATTCCCAAATTGAAAAATGAGGAAACGGCCAAAAAATATTTTAAAACGAATATACGATAAGAACCAAGAGTTTTTTTTTTTCGGAGAGATGAATCAGCTTTGACATGAAGCATATAAAATTCTATAAGTTAAGAGAAGCTTGAAAAAGAATTTATCTTGACATCTCGTCAAGTCGTTTTAACTTTATAATGCTTTAGATATAAAGCAAAATGTACAAGGATTTATCTGTCAGGAATATTTTACTAAAGAATATTACTGTAAAAAGGAAAATCTGACTAAGTTAACACCTTTCAAGACATATTTTTAACTTTAAGGTTTTATTGAAAAATGGGGTGAATCAATAAATGTGAAAATGTTAATAACAATTAAAATAGTGCGTTGCAATCAATAGATGAACATTCAAAAGAGGTTCAATATAAAGAGGTATAATCAACAGAGGGACAATATAAATATCTATACTCAACAGAGGTACAAATGATAAAATATAAAAAGGAATCATCAACAGAGGTAAAGGAGATAAAATATTAAGAGGTATAATCAACAGAGGGACAATATATAAAGTGGTATAATCAACAGAGGTACGAGTGATAAAGTAGAAGAGGTAATCAACAGAGGCACAAGTGATAAAATATAAAGTGGTATAATTAACAGAGGTATAGGAGATAAAATATAAGAGGTATAATCAATAGAGGGACAATATAAAGATGTATACTTAACAGAGTTACGAGTGATGAAGTATTAAGTTGTATAATCTACAGAGGTACAAGATAAGTTTGCACAGCCTAAAAATTATTATCCGTTGGATTTGAAAAATAAAAAAACCTTAAAGAAACAATTATTCTTTAGGATAGCATAACTATATCTTATGCTATCATGATCAACAGAGGTCCTCAAGTCTGATTTTTAACTAAAATTGAAAACTTACAGCGGGAGTTATGCGTGACACTGACACACATTCTCAGGTATCTCACTTGTTTTGTTCATCTCAGAGCTCCAAAAAACATCGAAAACGAAAAGGTTATCGGAATTTGTTGTTTACCGATCGTATTTTCCGGAGTCTTATAAACTCTGAACATGTTTTTTTCTTGTTTCTTTATTTTTACTTATTATTTCTCATCGTAATTGGATAATTTAGAGTAATCTGAAATTATTTTGTAGTCATCAATCAAAATTATACATATAATTTTAAAGAAAAACAATCTATTGTAAATTCATCTGTTTTTTTATATATATATATAATTCCTTTATTTAAATAAATAAATTTAGAGTATACATTTTAGGTATACCAAGTAGAATCCGCTGCAATGCAGCAAAGGAAACATGACTGACTCGTGAAAATAATTATAGTAAGTGAGTTGCCCACATCGGCTCCGCCTCTACAGTTAATTTGCCATTTGGTACCTCGGTTTCAAATGAGTTAGTTACCAGCCTCAGCAGATAATTTCCATAGCCTGCTCTTGCCCTCGACTTAGAGGCCTAGTTTGTGAAACTGTTTGCAAAATTCTATTTTGCTATGAGCATCAAAAACAATACTTTGAATCAATTTTAAAGATTTATGTAATTTTACGGAATATACATGTATTTCTTAGCTTCAAGATAACACCCATTACTCGAGCAATTTTTAATTAATTGAACAATTAAGATAATTAATTTAGGGCTGTGACAACTAAAGCATATGTAACTTAATTATGAGGTAAAAACTGAGTTTTTAATTAAACTAATAGTAAAAAAAAATGTGACAATAATAAGTAACAAAGATACGAAAGTATAAGAACCTCTTTTGTAGTTCAAAAGAAGAACAAGAGATTTGGCTTATACGTCGATGTGTGTTTAATGAGAAAAATGAGAGGTGGTTTAGGATTTTTTACCCTTAACAAAGCTCTTCTTTGAAGGGAACTAGATTTTTCTTGTGCCCTTACTAATAAAGTAGAATAGACAGTAAAACAAAAAAAAAGTTAATGAATTATTTTTTCACAAAAAACGATAAGGGTCGCTTCATAACATTCCCAGTCTCTTAAGAAAAGCTTTTGAAAAATTCGCACTTATAAAAATCCTCACTTCGACGCTAATTCCATTTCCAATAAGAACATACACTTTTTTCCCCGAACAAATCTTTGATGGATTTAAAATAACCCTGGGGGCAGTTATCAGAAAGTATTACTTCTTAAATATGAAGGGGATAAAAAAGCAAGAATATAAGTACTGTATAAAGTAATTACATGAAGCCGTCATATATACAGTTAATGTAATTGAGGATGTGGAAAATATATATTCATAAGCAATGAAAGAAAGCTTCAACGAAAAGACCAGACCTTAAAAATGCGTTTCTTTTTTTTAATTCATTTTTATACTTTCTACAAACTAATTAATTTCTCTAAGGAAAAATTATCAAATAAAATGTCTTACGATAACTTTTGAACGATTTCTTATATCGCAATGAAACTTAAAAGATAAACCTATCATATAATAATAAAAGAAGGTTGTTTATGTATAATTAAAATATATATGACTATATTAAACCAAAATAATGACAGCAAAAATATCCGAAATGCATTTAAAATCTAAAGCATATAAGATTAAGCTTAAAATGTTTTGAGTTTATCGTTTGACATATACAATTGTATGTAAACAAATCACAGGTTTTAACTAATACATTTAAAACAAAGAATACATAGATAAAGAAAGATGGTCCTGCGATTTATTCGTTCAGACAAAAAAAATATATGGATAAAGAAAGATGGTCCTGCGATTTATTCGGTCAGACAAAAAAATATATAGATAAAGAATATGGTCCTTCGATTTATTCCTTCGGACAAGAAAAGAATACATAGATAAAGAAAGATGGTCCAGCAATTTATTCCATCGGACAAGAAAAGAATATATAAATAAAGAAAGATGGTCCTGCGATTTCTTCCTTCGGACAAGAAAAGAATATATAAATAAAGAAAGATGGTCCTGCGATTTCTTCCTTCGGACAAGAAAAGAATATATAAATAAAGAAAGATGGTCCTGCGATTTATTCGTTCAGACAAAAAAAATATATAGATAAAGAAATATGGTCCTTCGATTTATTCCTTCGGACAAGAAAAGAATATATAAATAAATAGTTTTTTTTTATTTTCCTCTCCAGCTAACTGTTTACCCTATAAGATTGAAGCGAAATCTTATCAAATTCATCCGATTCAAACACTTTATGAAGTACCGAATTTGCTGCATTTTTATACTATCAATGCGTGTATGTTTTGTGGCACGCAAAACTCTCGTTGTGTTATCGTTAACTCCAGAGAGTCCGATAGCCTAAAATGTAAAGAAGTAGTAGAAAAAATTTAAATTATAATTTTTAAAAATTTAAATTATTATAACTTACTTATATTAGTGCGACACTATCATAAAAAGAAAAGTTTGTTTACATCTGACGTTTTTCCGCAATAAAATAAAAAATAAAATCGGGTACGGGGTACCTCAGAAGTTTTCCTCATAACATCGGATTTGCTACGCTCATCCTCCCAACTTCGGACTCGCTTCGCTCGACCACAGAATGTATATTTCGCAAAAAAATACTGCATCACGTCTTCGGACTCGCTTATTTTGCTATTCTGGGCTTATCGTCCTAGATAGCAAAATCGGGACGAGTCCGGACACCTATGCAGGCACTGACCAACTCGATGCTGCATAACTTTTATGATCCAGCAAAAATCATGAATACACTGGTATTAAATGAAACTTGGGTACTTATTTATATTAATTGGGGAATTTATTTGTAAAAGGTATACTTTAAAACACCTTTCAACTTAAATGAACTTTTTTTTCGATTTTATGGAATGTTTTTAAAAGACGTATACAAGTCATTCTATAAAAATTAAACAATTGCTGATAGTGGGATGAAGCTTGGCACATAATTTGGACATGTATATGACTATATGCGTACCAATCTCTAATCGATGAAAACATTTTTACGCGATTTATGAATTTTTAAAAGTTCAGAGTCAATATTGCAGGTTAATGACGTAAGAAATAAAATTGATTTTAGTACTCAATTTCAAGTTTCTAGCACAAATACGCCAGAAGTTACGATGATCACACACACAAACAACTTTGTGAAAACTTTTTGATTTCGGATTTTCCGCAAACACAATACTTTTCCAATAAATGAGGAAAAGTAAAAAAATATAACACAGCATTAAAATATTTCTCTATTATTCTTACGAAGTTTTAAAACTGAGACAAACTAGGATGCCAAGTATAATCTTAGGGTTTTTAATGCATCCCTGAACATAATATAGTTTTTACATACATAGTATTTATAGTCTTTTATACATAGTCTTTGCCTTAACCCTAATCAATGATAACCAAGTTTGGTCGTTATACATTATATTATATATATGATCAAATATTCATACTAATATTTTTGTTGCATATTAGTATTAATATATATATATATATATATATATATATATATATATATATATATAATATATATATATATATATGTATGTATGTATTAGCGTGTTTGTGTATGTATATTTGTATATGTACTTATATTTGTGTATATATGTGTATAACTGTATATGAGGGAATATATGTATGTGTATGTTTATATTTACAATCTTTGTTATATACTTCTTTTTCATAGAATTTCTAATGTACATTATTTTTCTTTTTTTTGTTTGCTTTAAAAACTTATTGTTGATTTATTCATTGTTGTTTTCATTATTCGTTTTTACTATTTTTTTATGTATATATAAGTATGTATATGTGTATGATATATATTTTTTTTTTGGTAAAAGATCAATATTAAGAGCCAATTAATGAGACTATCTTTGATACTTAATGTAATTCTTTTTTTTTTTTTTTTTTGTTTTGTTTTAGAATTTTTATACTCTTAAAATAATTTGTGTATACTATGTAGTGTAACTGATACTTATTTTAGTTAATTAATGTTCAAAATGATAAATATTGTAAATTGAGCTTTGCCCGTGTTGTAAATAAATATTTGATATTTTGTTTAGAACCAGAAATAGCTATAGTAATGTTGTTATCACTAACCTATTCAGTGATAGAGACTTAAAATAAACTTTATCTACTCCTTGTATTGTAAGTTCTACTTACACTCTTGTTATCTCACACTGTAAATGTACTTTTACTCCCTAGGGAGGAAAAGTGAAAGTGTTGCCAACTTGACAGAATTTTTTAGTAAAATTTTTAGGAATTCTAGGTATAGTATACACACGCTAATGTTTAAATTACAAATATAGTATTACACATTATTCTATTGACAGCTTACAATAAAATAATGTGAAGATAGTGGCTTTGTTCTCTCTTCATCAGAGTTATTGACATAACAATTAGGAGCTGAAGAATATATTAATAGTTGTTAGTATTAGTTTTCTAGTCGTAGATAAAATTTAATATGCAACAAGGGATGAAAGTTTTCAGCTCTCGTATTATTTCCCTCGTCAAGCCTCGGGAGCCAAAATGTTAGTTAACTTCCTCGGCAAGCCTCGGGAGCTAACTAGTTTATCTCCCTCGGCCTACCGGCCTCGTGAGCTAATGAAGTTTCCTCTTTCAGCGCTGCCTTAGGACGGAACTTTAACTTGAGCTGTAAAACTTACTTTCATCCCTTGTTGCATAAATAACTATTTTGAGACGCTAATGTTTCCACTTTTTTCCAAATCATGCTCTGAATATATTTCCTTAAGGCTATATCCTCACCCTTTTATATCTTTTATATAAACACAAAGGGGGGGGGGGAGAAGAAAAAGTCGCAAAAACTTAAAATAATTTGAACATTACTGTAATATTCTTAAGTAATATTATAGCATGTATTTTCTTAACTTTGAGTAATTTTAAACAAAAAGATTTCTTAAAAGTCTTCTTAAATCTTATGTTATACGATACGAAAAAGATTTTGAAAACAAGAAAATTTAATAAATAAAACAGAGGATGAAAACATTTGAGATTATATTAAGGAAAACATCTTTATTTTTCAATCTTTTGGTCTCAAGATAAAGATAAAATAAGTTTATTCTTAGACTAAAAACTTTTAGGTAAATAATAAATTAATGTTTCGCGTCAGAATTAAATTTTAACGAGAAAGTATTCACATTTGGGCTCAAAACTATTGAATCCTTTATTTTGAAAGAAAAAACATAGTCTTGAGAAATTAAGTCATAGAATTAATTAATTTTTTAAAATCTATTGAATTGATAAATTTATTGATTATGATCCGAAAAATATCATTAAAAAGAAAAATGTCTACTATTTGTGGGAGGCCATGAGTTTCCTTGTGTTATCCAGGAGTTAATAAGGGGGTATCTCTTGCTATCTAGGTTAGGACATGAAAAAAGGACATGGTCAGACGTCTGCTAGCTTGTCTGGTCACAACTACAAATTTCTGATTGCATAAGATAACACTTTTTAAGGTAGCTTTTTAATTTACCATGTCCTGTTATAACCATGGTTACCTTATAGCGTTCCTTTCATGGTCCTTGCTTTACAGTGTATCGTTTAGTTTAAAAATCTTGACAGGTCAGTTTAGACACCACTAATTCTTAAGAAAAAAAATCCCTGCAAGAAAAAACTGCGGGAAAAAACTATGTAAACAAATCAGGTTATTTTACCCGTATTTTCTTGGCGATGTTTTTTACGTTTCTTTTGGGTAGTTTTATTTTAACATATCATTTTTAAGATTAATTTGAAAGTAGTTTTCAAAACGATGTACTCAAAAGAAGAACCACAAACAAAGTGAACGATTGCCTGGAAGAATGTTTTTTCCCTACAGCGGTTATTGTGGTAGGGATTTTTTTTCTCTTTTTAAGTGAGAAGTTGGCAGCGGCTTCTCTGATTGGTCAATCCCCAAAATACTTATGACCTTGGGGATTTTTAAACTAAACGATAGACTGTAATCTGCAGTTACACATTAGGGAAATATTTGGGACACATATTTCCATATTTGGGACACATTAGACATTTCTATGGGACACGATAACTTTCTCGGATCGAAATGAAATTTGGTACAAAAATTAACCTTGCTAATGTCCCCAACCTATTGTTTTAAATATGTGTGACGTCATTAACCAATAATGACCCCACAACATGTAAAAATAAAAAATCTTCATATAGTGTTTAAATTGGGCAGAATTTTTTTCACAAAAATAAATGGTCCATAAAAGTGTATAGGCGATGTATGATTCACAAAAATACTAAGTTTAATTTTATTATCAGAATCAGTTCTGGTTTTATTGATTTGACATAAATATGTCAAACAACAATACTTCATACTTGATGGACATTATGTAAACAAATCAAGTTTTTTCATTATATGAAATTTCATTTTATGAAAATTTATTAAATGAATTTATTGAATTCATATTAAATGAATTTAATATAAAATTAAAATGAAATTTATTAAATTAAATTTTATAAAAATTCGTTAAATCGATGCAATATGCCACTTATATAAACCAGTAATATTACGAACTGATAAAGTACAACAACCATATGGCCGCGAGGCGGCCCCAAGCGCCGAGGCCACGGAGCTGCAACGAAGCCTATTGTTTTAATAATCTTTGCGTATTTATTATTGTTATGTTTCTAGTGACCATGTATTTATTTATGACTTGTATTTATTTAATCACAATAATGTATTTGTTACTTTTATCGAGACGTATATATTTGAGAAAATTACTTATATTGTAATTAATTATTTATTTAATAAATAATCTAATACTCGATTTTGAATATCTATTTGGTTAAAGAATAAAAATGATCTCTTTCATTATTTTTTACAATACAGAGTTGATACTAGTATAGACACTAGTGCTGCAATCTGTTATCAATCAAACAAAGTAAAAGAGACCTTTAACATACTGTGCCTTACTGTCCCTTTACGCAGACACTTTGGAAGTCTAAGTAAAGGAACTGACATTTCAATAAAAAAAAGTAATTATGAAAGTAAATACAAATATTAGACAGAAACATAAGTAAATAATAATTAAGAAAAACTAATAAAATTATCAAGGCTTTTAAATCTAATTCGTCTGATTGCATTGATGAATAATTATCCACCAATGTCATGTATCCGCCATGTCATGTATCCATGTATGTCATGTATCCATGTATGTCATGTATATTAATGTAACCCGTCATTATCCGCACGAGAAAATAAAATTTTATGTTATGTAAACTACACACGACGTTGCCTAAATAAAATATGGCCTTATAATTTACCTTCTTTACTTACACTTTTAGCAATTTATATAATATTAATTTATATAATAATTAATTTAATACAGTTATGTTTTATTTTTACTTTTCCTCATTTATGCCGTAGGAAAAGTATATTCTGAGGGCGAGCGAAGCGAGTGTGAAGTAGGGAGGATGAGCGTAGCGAAATCGATGTGATAAGGAAAAGTTCCGAGGTACCCCATACCCGACATTTACAAATAATTCTCAACTGAAAAGTAATACTGATAAAATCTATACCGCAGTTAAGGGAGTTGGGTAAAAATTATTTAAAACCTGCGAAATAAAATCGAAAGTTTGCTTCAAGAATCTTGTATAAAGAGGAGGATGATTTACCACTTAACGTCAGTAAAATAGAGCATTATCTATTAAAACATGTGCGAAAAACGCACTGCTCATTCTTGGTACGAAATCCGTATGTTTCCAATGTCCCCAATTATAATTTTTATGTAAATATAACACCCGCGTCTGGTTTATTTAGGCGAAGAATACATTATTTCAACATAACCAGCAATTTGAGTCTTAACCTGCAACGAAAGGTAAGTTTGTCTTTTTTTCTAAAATGTTTGTACAGCATATTTCCCTAACGTGGTTTCTATTTATTTAAGAGCATTGATTAGCTCCAGTCCAATAAAAGAAATTAGTTACTTAAATAGACACTAGATAGCAGGAGAATATCATTTCTATTGTCCACTAAACGTCCTTCAAAATAAGCACTCGAATCTCACCACTACATTATATCGATACATCGAACTTAATACAAAATAATTCTATGAAATCGATATTAATTACGAAATAACTGTATCGGTATGAAAAATTACAAGTGTAGAGTTAAAGAAGATTTAGTTAGCTAGGTTTCCAAGCCTGGTTTACATTGGACCAAATAAAGTACTGCGCGATTCGCCGGTTCGCTGCACTTTACACGTACATCAAATCGAACCCAGTGCGATTTAACACTATATATTTTTTGATATTAATTTATAAGAAAATTTAAATCAAAGTATTACGAAGATATGTGATAATTATTTATATATATAAAAATGTTTGAACCTCAAACTAATTAAGCGGACAAAAATAAAGGTAACCATAGTTTTGATTTCTATTATTATTCTATAGCTATCAAAAATACATTGCCGAATAAAATAATATAATTAGGTATATAGAAAAAGTATTATGCTTACAAAAAAATTCCGATATGGGATGAAACCGGAATTATCCGTTTCAAACGTTTTTAGGGCCTCCTGAGTGGTTTTCGCAAAGTTGTCTGTCTGAATGTGTGTTTGTGTCTGTTACCATCGTTGCACCCAGTGTATTTATGCAAAAGAGATGAAATTTTGTGCAAAAATCAGTCTACCGCTGTAGTTACGCTATTCAAAAAATAATTTGTTTATGATGTCATTAACCCGCAATAATGACTCAGCGAAAATTTAGAAGACTCATATAACGCGGAAACATAATACGATCGGATTGAGATTTAGCACGCATGTGACTATGTATAAGACTAACATCTGTGCCACGGTTCATCTCATTATCAGCATTAGTTCAATTTTTATTGAATGACTTAAGTACGTTTTTAAAAATTGGAAAATGGTCCGATTGAGTTGAAATTTAGTACAAGTCTATACCATTACTTAATTAATAAGTACAACTAAGTTTCGTTTCAATACGACAAGAATATCCATGATTTTGGTTGGATCATAAAAGTTAAGTATCATTGAGCGTGGTCATTGCTGTATGGTGACTGCTTAGAATGAAACGGATGCGTTTACTATCTGAGGACGAGCGAAGCGAATCCGAAGACATTTTGCAGTATAAATTTGGCGACTTGTATATTCTGAGGACGAACGAAGCAGGGAGGATGAACGTAGCTTATCCGATGTGATGAGGAATAGATCCGAGGTACCCCGTACCCGATTTTTTACACTGACTTCACAGCAAGATCGTATGTCTGCCCGCAAATTCGTTCCACGTATTCATTTACTATTGGAAGAAAAATCCAATACGACTTCTTAAAAACTCATTAGAAAAATAAAATAAAGCCAAATTCAAAAATTTCACTGATTTTTTACTACTCTTTATGAAACGCACTTAAACGTCTCCTCTTCTTAAAGTTTATTCTCTCTGTCCTAAAGAAAGCTGTAGTTTTTTGGGCCAAATCGAAAACTCACAACGTTGAAGCTTATGCTCAACACCTCAGTAATCTCAGTCCAAGAATATGTCAAAGTTATATAAAAACTTCTTCCAAGGGCTTCCATATTCAACGCTATTCTAATTTAGATTCAGGGTCCACCATTCGACCATCCAATAATCCATTCGACTTTCCGATTTTAATCTTTCCCCCCATTGAGAAATAGCACTACTCAGTGGCCTTCCTAGACGAGACTCATAATATAGAATTTTGCATACTGATTTACTTTGGAAACTCAAGAGCGTTCTCCATTTAATTTTATACCTTATCCTAGAATCGTTCCTTTCTCGCAGATATATAAAGGTCAGCTTGGGGGCAATCTTCCTCTTCAATCTATTCCGCCAGACAAGGTGTGCTCTAGGGAAGTATTTTAGGGCCAATTCTGTATAACTTTTACACCCACGGTATCCCACAACACCATCCACAAACCTGTAACTTAGCTGACGATAAAACCGTCCTTTTAAATCACCATAACCAAATAAACGTTTTTGATAACACTTAAGATTACCTTAACCATTTAGAACCTTGGTTGAAAAAACGAAGACAAAAACTATTGACACTAACAGAAAAGTGTTCGTTTCACTATGACTGTTCTGCAGTTAACCACAATTAAATTTTTGTTCTTCAGCTGTCATCCGTCCTATACCTAGACCTTAACCTAAACGGATGTTTAAACTGGGAAATACTTTCTGCTAAGTCCCTGCTACGTCTTTTAGACCATTGGTCAGACTCTATCACTCTATCAGAGTGATAGAGAACTATCACTTAGCATCGATCTTCGAATTAACAATGTAATCATATAAAACCTGTGTCAACACTATTTTAAGTTATTTAAGTTAAACGTATTACAAGTAAGTTGCATTACTGTCTAAACCAGTCAGCTGAGGTACTTCCAGGGCCAAAGTGTTAAGCTATATTTAGTTCTAGAGTTAATGTCAAGACCAGTCAGTGAACATGACACAGGAACAGACACTATCAGGACTAGCTAGGTAAAGTACTGATATACTTAGTTCAGATGCGGTCATGGCCAGTCAGTTAAGTTGGTCGCAGGACCAATAAGTTGAATAAATGTCAAGTCACGCTAGGGTAATGTCAGGACCAACAGTTAAGATATAGGTTTAGTCCTTTGAGGTAATATTAAGACAAATGAGTTGATTTACAGTCAGAACACGTTAATTCCAGTCAAAACCAGTGGTAATTTTACTATCAATTTATGGTCATAATGACCCGTATGTAAAGTTACAATCAATAACAGTTAGCTAAGTAGTAAGGACTAGAAGTGAATTAAAAAGCTACGTTCGTATTAATTATCGCTTTTATTATAGAAGAAAAAAATGTTTGTGAAGACCCTAGATAACTGGAGTGGGCGTATTTCAATTCACCCTTCGTTTTAACACAAAATTCTAAAATTTCGGAAACGGTGAAATTTCCTAGTAATATAGCAACAAAAAAAGTTAAAAAATAAGAGAAATAACGAGTAATCAAAAGGCGGAAATAAATTTTTATCGTAGTGCAAAAGACTTCTGTTCTAGGCAATAAAACAATAAAATAGCCTTACGCAACGCTGTAGCAAAAATCTAGAAACCATAAGTTGAAATAATCTAAATCAAGGCTCTATACGAATATAGTGTTACAGTATCAAACTTGTTGGGTGATTGAGTGTTCTGCGTCTGTTTGTGAAGGTCAGGGTATCAGTTCAGTAATAATTGTCTCAAGACACTATAATTAAACATTATAGTATAGCCCTAAGTTTAATATTGTGTATTATACAACTCTGTCTCCAATAAAATATCTTTTGCATTGAGTGGAAGAAATTAATTTATTAATATCTTGTTAATGTACTATTTATTTCTAATTTTTGTAAAAAATAATATTAATAGATAATAACCTTTTATAAGCCAACGCTGACCAATAAGATTATTTACTGTGTCAACGAACAAAAAAACTCACAAAATGTTGAAAGATTCACATACCTTTATTCTATATACAGAGCTAATCAAAATTGTGAGATGGTGAAAAACTCCATAAAAACAAACCTCAAAACTATACTAATCTAACCAACATGACAAGATGGTAATTTTTTCTTACAAACAGAGACATCTTTACGGGTAATATTCTATTAAAAGCTAAGTCTGACCAATAAGATAGTTTGTTGTGGATAAAAAAATCGGAATGGCGAGGTGTTTAAAGGTTCTACATAACAGACCTCGATACTACATAGTGAGCTAAACAAAATGATAAAATGGTAAAAGATTCAACGTAAATAGACCTCTCAAATATATTACCCTTGTCAAAATGGTGAAAGATTCTACAAAACAGATACAATACTGAGCTTATCAAAATGGTATGAATGAAAAAGCTGTACAAATAGATCCAATACTATTCTGAGCTAATTAAATGTGAGATTGAGAAAGATTCTACAAAATAGATTCCAATACTATTCTGAGCTAATTAAATGGTGAGATTGAGAAAGAGTCTACAAAATAGATTCCAATACTATTCTGAGCTAATTAAATGGTGAGATTGAGAAAGATACTACAAAATAGATTCCAATACTGTTCTGAGCTAATTAAATGGTGAGATTGAGAAGATTCTACAAAATAGTTCCAATACTTTCTGAGCTATTAAATTAAGATTGAGAAAGATTCTACAAAATAGATTCCAATACTATTCTGAGCTAATTAAATGGTGAGATTGAGAAAGATTCTACAAAATAGATTGCAATACTATTCTGAGCTAATTAAATGTAAGATTGAGAAAGATTCTACAAAATAGATTCCAATACTATTCTAGCTAATTAAATGGTAGATTGAGAAGTTCTACAAAATAGATTCCAATACTATTTTGAGCTAATTAAATGTGAGATTGAGAAAGATTCTACAAAATAGATTGCAATACTATTCTGAGCTAATT
Source organism: Microvelia longipes (assembly GCA_018340805.1). Classification (NCBI taxonomy): domain Eukaryota; kingdom Metazoa; phylum Arthropoda; class Insecta; order Hemiptera; family Veliidae; genus Microvelia; species Microvelia longipes. The sequence goes on from JACMZG010000002.1 coordinate 40,118,022, forward strand.
AAATGTAGATTGGAAAGATTCTACAAAATAGATTCCATACTATTCTGAGCTAATTAAATGGTGAGATTTGAGAAAGATTCTACAAAATAGATTGCAATACTATTCTGAGCTAATTAAATGTAAGATTGAGAAAGATTCTACAAAATAGATTCCAATACTATTCTGAGCTAATTAAATGTAAGATTGAGAAAGATTCTACAAATAGATTCTGAGCATGGTGAGATTAAGAGATTCTGAGCTATTAAATGTGGAGAGTTGAGAAAGTTCTACAAAATAACTCCGTTCTGAGCTAATTAAATGGTGAGATTGAGAAAGATTCTACAAAGCAGATCCCTATACAATACTGAGCTAATCAAAATGGTGAAGTGGTAAAGTATTCAGCATAAATATACCTCGTACGTTTTTGATTAGATTTAAACCTTTCAATAATGAGATGGAAAAGAATAGTTCAGAAATAGGCCTTTTAGCGAATTTCCTTTGGAATCGCTAATGGGATAGGCGTCATGGCGGATTTGAACCTCGGACCACGACACAAATCCGTTTCAGAGGTCCCTAATGACGAAAAAATAAGTTTCGCGAGACTTTATATATATATATATATATATATATATATATATATATATATATATTATATATATATATATATATATACACATTATGTATATATATATATATTATATATATATATATATATATATATATATATATATATATATATATATATATATATATATATATATATATACATATGTATTCTAGACACAGCGAAATTTTCAAAAAAATCGGCAAAATTCAGGGTTAATATTTTTTTGCCGCGAAAAAGGTCAATAGTTATGTTTTTTGAGACGCTGAATCGAATGAAACCGGTCCGAAGTCGATACGACCACTCTAAGTGACCTAAAAATCGAAAAAAACCATTGTAAATTACCAAAAACCAAAATTTTAGGTCGATAAAAATAAATTTCGAGTAGGGTGTCGTTTTCTATGTAATTTTGGGCGCTGAATCGAATGAAACCGGTCCGAAGTCGATACGACCACTCTAAGTGACCAAAAAATCGAAAAAACCATTGTAATTACCAAAAACCAAATTTTAGGTCGATAAAAAATAAATTTCGAGTAGGGGTGTCGTTTTCTATGTAATTTTGGGCGCTGAAATCGAATGAAACCGGTCCGAAGTCGATACGACCACTCTAAGTGACCAAAAAGTCGAAAAAACCACAAAATATAAGAAAACCAAAATTACGGTCGTTGAAAATTAAATATCGAGTAGGGTGTCGTCTTCAATGTTTTTTGGGCCTCTGAGTTGAATGCCAGTGGTCCGGAGTCAATACGACCACTCAAACCCAGAGTACCTGGGTTCACATCCTGGAAGGGTCGATAATTTTTTATCGTTTTTTTTTTTACTTAATAAAAGTTTACAACTAGAAATAATACTGGCGCGGTGATCCGCATGTCGGGCGAATTTCCTTTGGATGCGTGTTTCCGTGCCTTTTACATTATATAAGTTTACAACTAGTAAATAAATAATTCCGGCGCGGTGGTCCGCTGTCGAGCGAATTTCATTTAGAATGCGTGTTTCCGTGCTAAACAACCCATATCTTGCTTATGCAAGAACCATGCCCATTGCGTGGTTCCGGTTCATGCTGTCAAGCACTGCTCGTAACTCATTTTGTCTGTATTTTCCAAAGGAAATGCGCTAAAACCTTTAAAGATAACTGACTAAGCTTAAAGATAAGTAACTAAGCTTTAAACTAGTGCAAATAATAGTGCGTACTTTTAAATTTTAGAGGCATAGTTTTGTACAACCAACTAGATAATTATGCGCATTTCCTTTGGAAAATACAGACAAAATGAGTTACGAGCAGTGCTTGACAGCATGAACCGGAACCACGCAATGGCATGGTTCTTGCATAAGCAAGATATGGGTTGTTTAGCACGGAAACACGCATTCTAAATGAAATTCGCCCGACAGCGGACCACCGCGCCGGAATTATTTATTTACTAGTTGTAAACTTATATAATGTAAAAGGCACGGAAACACGCATCCAAAGGAAATTCGCCCGACATGCGGATCACCGCGCCAGTATTATTTTACTTAACAAATCAAAAAAGATTCTACAGAAACAGACTTCTGCACTGAGATATTCAAAGCATTTGGAATGGTGATGTGTTAAAAGATTTTACAGAAACAGACCTCTTAAACAGCCTAAAATTTTCGCAATGGTAAATGTTAAAACATTCTACTGAAACATACCTTTGCAATAAACAGTTTAAAAGTGATAAACAATAACAATTAAACGAATGCCTTTATGTTAAAGGCGACTAAACAAGTCATCATTGTATTACATAGTATAAGCTACAGTATAATATTGATTTGAAATATGTTTAAAAAAACTGAATGAGAATGACCTCACTCAGTTAGCAGATAACATGTTATAACACAAAATTAAAACCCATAACATAACCACTCTTAATAAAACAAACAAGCATTTAGCATAAAATTAGTTTTTATAATAATATTATCTGTATTAACTCGTTTGCAAGATAAATATTTATTTTGATAATTATTAATGATTTAGTATAACAGTTAGTTAGTACCTTAATTATTTATAATTTGAAGTAATAAGTTAGTCTTTAAATAATGTTTAAAAATTATTAATAAAACATATTGTACATTTAAATGATACAATTTATTTATTTATTGCTTCTAGTTTTAGCATGAAGTTAGTTTCAAAGCCCTTACAGTACCATTTGTACGAATTAGAGGAAAAATTATAATTGAAAAACGAAGAAAAAAATGACTTTTATTTTGGCTTTCGCCAAAAACGATTTGTTTAAGTCACTTTTCATTAGATAATTACGCTTATTTTCCTCATTCTGTGACCTCTCATAAAATGTGACCTCTCTTATTTTTCTCTTTTAGTGACCTCTTATGGAATGTGACCTCTCTCATTTTTCTCTTTTAGTGACCTCTTATGGAATGTAACCTCTCTTATTTTTTCTTTTAGTGACCTCTTATGGAATGTGACCTCTCTCATTTTTCTCTTTTAGTGACCTCTTATGGAATGTGACCTCTCTTATTTTTCTCTTTTAGTAACCTCTTATGGAATGCGACCTTACTTATTTTTTTCTTTTAGTGACCTCTTATGGAATGTGACCTCTCTTATTTTTCTCTTTTAGTGACCTCTTATGGAATGTGACATCTCTCATTTTCCTCTTTTAGTGACCTCTTATAAAATTGACCTCCTTATTTTTTCCTTTTTCTGTGACCTCTCTCATTTTTCTTTTTAGTGACCTCTTATGGAATGTGACCTCCCTTATTTTCCTTTTTTGTGACCTCTCTCATTTTTTCTCTTTTAGTGACCTCTATGGAATGTGACCTCTCTTTTTTTCTCTTTTAGTAACCCTTATGGAATGCGACCTTACTATTTTTTTCTTTTAGTGACCTCTCATAAAATGTGACCTCTCTTATTTTTCTCTTTTAGTGACCTCTTATGGAATGTGACATCCCTTATTTTCCTTTTTCTGTGACCTCTCTCATTTTTCTCTTTTAGTGACCTCTTATGGAATGTGACCTCTCTTTTTTTTCTTTTAGTAACCTCTTATGGAATGTGACCTCTCTCATTTTCCTCTTTTAGTGACCTCTTATAGAATTTGACCTCCCTTATTTTTTCCTTTTTCTGTGACCTCTCTCATTTTTCTCTTTTAGTGACCTCTTATGGAATGTGACCTCCCTTATTTTCCTTTTTCTGTGACCTCTCTCATTTTCTCTTTAGTGACCTCTTATGGAATGTGAACCTCCCTTATTTTCCTTTCTCTGTGACCTCTCTCATTTTTCTCTTTTAGAAACCTCTTATGGAATGTGACCTCTCTTATCTTCCTCTTTCTGTGACCTCTCATGAAAACAGAACCACATATACTATACTGACACATAATATCCATAAATTTACATACAGATAACAATTTTTTATCTTATTTTTCGGGATCAGTAGAAATTAAAACGTGGACATTTGATAAATAGTGCAAGTCACATTTTTTGCAATAACAAATGTTAATATAAGAGGCACTGAAGTAAAATATGATAATATTAATAATAAATTCTGTCTGATAAAACAACTTGAAGCTCACAAGTTATTTTACCATTTTTGCAGAATTACAAAGAAATAATACATGATAAGAGAAAAGGTGAAGAGATTATACAAAAGGAAATGGCGTGGGAAGGAATAGAATCATACTGTGGATCCAAATTTTGGGTAAATATTATTTGAATTATATTTAAAGTTACATTTCAAAAATTAACTCCAATAAATTGTAAATAAATTTTACAAAAAACAAACCCACTTTTATAAACAATCCGCACTTAAGACACAAATTGAGTGTGAGGTAAAAAACGAGTGACTAGTAACATGGAAATCGATAAATAGTAGCAATAATATGAGGGGGGGAGTGGTAGTAACTACCAGGCAAGTAGGCCACGTTGTTGGGCCCTTTTTGCCAGCTCCCTAAGATAGTGTTCTACTCCTTTTAATTTCACTGTCAAACCAAACCTCCATACACTTTAAACTAAAAGGCAGACACACTATAGTATTATAATGAATCTACTATGAGGGTCCTAAATTTTGCCTATACCCAGTTTCATTTAGAATACGGGATCTTTACCGAGTACCTGACAACGTACAGGCTCGAGACCACCGGCTTTACGTCCCTTCTGAAGGACGTAGTACGGATAAAAATTTTTATCCCTCTTATAAAAATCCCAGAGGCCCGTGCTGGGATTGAACCCATGACTAAATAAACTCGGAAATTTAAAGTCCATTCATTCAGTGTATTGGCCTTGTACCGTAACCACTGCACCACAGGTGACTCCTAAAAAACGAGAGACTAGTAACATCGAAATCGATAAAGTCATTTCACTCATAAAAAATTTCGAAATAAAGACTTCAAAAAGTTTTTATTTCCAAACAACATAAATTAGAAAAATGTTCATAGAATAATAAATCCTAATTTTGAACAGGGCTTTAGGCCCAGTCCACGATGTCTTACGTTTTAGAGATGCATATTGTAGATTATATTTATATATATATTATTTTAAATATCAATTATTTATATTTATAAATAAATATTTATATTTATAAAAAAAAATATTTATAATATTTATAAATAAAAAATATTTATAAACTTCATGTTTATAATATTATATTCTTGAGAATATATCTCTATAATATTTTATTATAAAATTATTATTATTCCCAAGTAAATTAATTAATAATCTTAAATAAATCTTAAATAACTTAATTATCTTTTACTACTTAAATAAATCACGTTTTTGACAAATAAATTTGAAAATTTACTTATATCGAGGCAACATGCCACTAACATAAAGTAGGAATAGGACTGCATATAGGACAAGAGAAACTAATATAGGACAAGAACCATGTGGCCGCGAAGCGGCCAAGAGGCCTTTGGCCTCTTGTTATACAACTTACTTAACAAAATTAACGCGGCGATGAAAAGACAACATGATCGAAAACAGAGTATACATGTGAAATCATCAGCCTTCGTTGATCCTAAGCCCGGTTGCGATGTTAAATCACAAAGACTAGAGATTAAGGCCCGTACTCAAAGACATTTTCCTAACATTTTCCTTGTTCCTTAAGGAGAATGTTAGGAAAATGTTAGGAAAGCGCCTGCACCGAAATAATCAAATGTTATCTGTTGCAGGATGCAAATTTAACGTGGCATACAACTTCCCCAGAATTCACATCATGCTTCGAGCAAACTGCCTTAGTATGGCTTCCAATAATATTTCTATGGATATTCATACCATTTGATTTATTTATAACTCAAAATAACAAATCATCACCTATAGGATGGAACCATTACAATATATCTAAAATAGTAAGTTATTTATTTTGGATATTAAAGTTATTATATTAAGTTAGATAAGATAAATATTAAGTTCTATTGTACTTGAGGTATATAATTATAACGGTCATTAAAATTAATTGTTCGTATGATGATATAGTTTTCTGGGGGAGGCTAAAGTGATAAGAAGATTCCGAAGTTTAGATAGTTTAAACCCTTTTTAGGTATTTAAAAAGGTATATAATTGATGGCTCGACATAATGTCATGTCCCAATTGGGAAATGACATTATGTCGAGCCATCAATGATGACGAATGTCAAATGACGGAACAGTTCCCATGTAGCATTGCATTTTGCTAGTTACATTTCCAAGGTGTCTCTAGCACAATTATATTGAGTTAATTATTGCCGACTTTATCTATGAGCGTAAGCGTTTCCACTATCACCTGAGGTTATTTCTGCAGGAGTCTTTACACAAATATTTTTTTACGCCTCACTCGAAAGCACTCTACTGATAACCCTTATAGTTTATACTCACACTAGAATCAGGTAACGCTAAATCAGGGCTGCACCTATGACCAGTTCACAGTTTGTCTATAGCAGCGTTTCCCAACCTTTTCAGTAACGCGACCCTATAATTTGCTTTTCTAAAGTTTGGCGACCCAAATGCATTTATTTTGCATAACCTGAAAATTGCAGGCGTTTTTATTTATTGCCGAACTAGTTATGATCCTACAGACATCGTCAAATCATAATTTTCATGAGGTTTTTATTCTTAAATAGAAAACTACACACTAATTGGAGTTCAAAAGAAGTATATTATATAATTATATAATAGCAATAAAAAAAAAAAAAATTAAATGAAATATAAAAATTAGCATTGTTAAATATAAAAATGAGCATTTATTATTTAAAGGAAAAAATCAAATAATGATTATAGTAAACAAATAAAAAGAATAAAAAAATAAAATATGTATCATATCAATGACTAATTTGTTGCTGTTGGTTTTCCACTAATAAGTCAAGTAGTGTTTTGTTTATTCAGTTCACTACTTTAATTAAAACGGAAAACTATAAAATAAATAAACTGATGAAACAATTATAATTAAATAAACTTGTACGCGATATTAAACTACGTTGATATTTGTTAGAACCAAATTCACAGATAATTGAACATTATAATTTTAATAACTCGAACCTTTAAAAGAAGTAATAAGAAACTGTTGAACACGGTATTATAGGTATAACAATTCATCAAAGTTAGCAAGAATTAGATAAAGGCGGGTGCCTCTGTCGGTAAAGGACTTCTAAGAAATGTTTTGGCCGCGGCTTCTTCTGTTATCACATGTTTAAAGTATTATCAATTTCTCAAAATAATATCTGTTCAAGCAAATTTGTTATTTGCTTATAATAATCTTTTTCACATAAATCTATGCAATTTTTTGGTTTTAATAATAAAAAATTTGGCGACCCAAAAAATTTCGTTCGCGACCCAATCTGGGTCGCGACCCAAGGGTTGGGAAGGGCTGGTCTATAGTATAACACACTGTTATAATCAGTTGACAACAGGGAATAATAATGCGAGGGAGCCAATGAGATTGGTCCTGGATTTTAAACCACGTCTACAATTTCATATCAGGCAAATCCCATTGGTTCCTTAACTTTATTTTTCCACGCTTTCAACTGAATATAACTGAGTCCTATACTATAGTATAATTTCTTTAGTTACACTAACTATACTATAATCTCATTAGCCTTATTTAGCTCACCTGCTACAAAGTTTACCAATCTCCCCAGTTCCTCTAGTCTCACTAGATACTCATTATACTCACTGTTCTGTCCGGTACAGCCCGACGGGGAGAAACGCAGGTGGCAACCCCGTAGTTAGTGTGCATAAACCCATTCCTATAGCCCTGATCTGAATGCCAACAATCTACAGATTACTACGAGGCGTCTTCTAGAATCGAACACCAACCCCGCATTAGAGGAACAGCCACGTAAAAGTTAAACTGGGTTTGCCGGCCATGAATTCAAAACCTCCCGTGAGAACAGTACAAAGGATAACCTTATATAAAGTCCTCCCCTGGCTGGGTTTGAACCCTTTACTTCCAGGTCGTAAGGCGAGTGTTCAACCACTGAGCCACAGGTCCTCGGTACTTACGCTTATTTTAATAAGATATATCTTAAATTTCAAGGCAATGACTAAAGATCCCCTGCGTTAATAACCCATATAATAATAATAATTGTACAAATGATTATTACAACTTATACTATTAATGTTTTTATTAAAAATGTTGTAGGTTGCGAATTCTCTTTTGATATTCTTAGTAACATTTGATTTAGGATACAATGTCAGTGGCGTTGTTGAAATTTATCCGAGAGCATATTGGACACCAATTGTTCAGTTATCTGCTTATGTAAGTATTTTACAGATAACCAATCCTTAAGGCTGTGCTACCCGTAGAGCAGAATTTACACTAGAGAAGTGGGGATACAGTCAGTCATTCTTTAGATTTGAGGGAGAGCATGTCGCTGCTCCACGTCGTCCTATCCCCAGTACATCTCCAAAACGGCAACCCTACACCCCCTATGCCTTCCCTACGCCTCTACCTCTCTCTACCCATTCCCCTACATAGCTAGAATCTAATAATAATAGAGCATGCATCAAAATTATTGTTAGTTTTAAAATAAATGATATTACTACAAAATAATTTTAAATTACTAAATGGTAAATTATGTAACAAGGCTGTTATATGATATTTTATTGCAGCCAAAATTTTTTAATTTTTTTTATATTTTATGTTTATTGACAACCAAAGCGAGTTCGTAATTAATTTTCACAGTAATAAAATCGCCTTACAGCCATTTTGCATATAATATTTTTTAAAAGGGGTTGCCAAAAAAAAAATACTGTATTTACTTTAAATACAAAATTGCGAACCGAGTGTAAACTGTAATTTTACTGCCGGCAAACAAGAAGTGCAAGCTTTATCGCCTTAGCAATAAAATTGTTCTATACTAACATTTATAAGCGTGTAAAAAAGACAATTTACATTCGCCCTAAAAATTAATATAAAAGCAGGGAATAGAAGTGTCACAGCGGAGATATAACTTCGAATATAAAGAAACCCGTTTAGTATATTTACTAATCAAGGAACTTATTTTCCAGTTTGTACAGCATATTCCAAAGAATTGAGTTTTTTACAGAATAAAGCAAGTAAATACACAGACTATATATATATACATATATATATATATATATATATATATATATATATATATATATTATTATATATATATATATATATATATATATATTTATATATATATAATATATATATATATATATATATATATATATATATATATATATATATTATATATATATATATATATATATATATATATATATATATATATATATATATATATATATATATATATATGTGTGTGTGTGTGTGTGTGTGTGTGTGAGTATGTGTGTGTGGTTTGTGTATGGGCCCTGAGCATGCACGGATTGAGATTTGGCTTGCATGTAGCTATATATGGGACTAAAATATGTGTCAAGTTACATCTTATTATCTGCATTAGTTCAATTTTCATTGAATAATTTGTAATTCAATGATTTGTAATTTTTATTTTTCCTCATTTATACTGTAACTATATAGGAAAAGTTTTGAGTTTGAAAAAAAATCCGAAACCGAGTTGAACTGGAATTATCCATTTCAGGGTTATAAAGGTCTCCTGAGTGGTTTTCACAAAGTGTCAGTCAGTATGTGTGTGTGTCTGTTATCATCGTTGCTCTTAGTAAACTCATGCTACGGTTATAATCATATAACCGTAGCTGTTGAAAAAATACAGTTGAAACTTCGTACAAAAATTAATCTATTAAAACTACCGCTGTAAAATATTTTTTTTATGACGTCATTAGCCGGCAATAATGACTAAGCGTAAATTTCGAAAAATCATATAACGCAGAAATATTATACGATGAGATTTGAGACTTATACATGGCACGCCTGTAGCCATGTATAAGTCTAACATATGTGCCGAATTTCATCTCATTATCAGCATTAGTTAATATTTTATCACAAGACTTGTGTCCGATTTTTAAAAATTTATAAAAAATGGAAAATAATCCAACTGAGTTGAATTTCAGAGCAAATGTATACCTTGACGTTGAAATTAATTACACTAAGTTTCGTTTCAATAAGACAAGAATACTATGATTTTTGTTGGATCATAAAAGTAAGTAGCTTTAAGCGGGTCGAGCTGCATGGGTGACCGCTGAGAATAAAACAGATGCATTTACTATCTTAGGACAAGCGAAGCGAGTCCAAAGACATGTTGCAGTTATAATTTTGCAAATTGTATATTCTGAGGACGAGCGAAGCAAATCCAAAGCAGGGGGAAATTGAGCAAAAATTTTCTTGCTCAAAATTATTTATTAAGCAAGAAATCAAATTGTTTCAACTGTTTACTTCGACTTTTAACAACAATAATTCGGGAAACCTTGTAGCCCTTCTCGGCTAAGACTTGAGTTTAGTAATGCCCAACTCAGTCGGTGCACAGTATAGGGGTCGTGATCATCCTGGCCTGAACGTCAGTGCA
>JACMZG010000002.1:40133496-40195996 GCA_018340805.1 Microvelia longipes
CCTAACTATCTAGCATAAATACACTGGGAGCTACGATAGTGATAGACACACACAACTTTGTAAACCATGAGGAGGCCTTAAAAACACCTGAAACGTATAATTTAGGTGACATCCCAGTTTCGGATTTATTCGTAGACACAATATATTTCCTATATACCAACGGTATAAATAAGGAAAAATTATAATTAGAAGGTTATTAGTAATACAATAAACTTTTAAAAATCGCCTAAAGAGCAGAGCATGACATAATTCAAAACCGGGAGTGTGTCAGAATACTGTTTCAGAGGTCCTAGCACAAAATTATTTAAAAGTTAGCATAATGTTAAAGACAAAATGTAAATATTAAAGAGGTTTAAACACAAAAATCGACTTACCAAGGGAAGTAAAATCCTAGCTGATGCTCTTGATAGCTGTCCATAAGTAAATACCGTTCAAAATTAATCGACACTCGTAAAACTATAATCACTCTAATGATGGAGTAAATAAATAATAAAAGTAAATTATAACAATCAATTATCAAAACTTTTTATCAGAAAGATGTCAGCAGGAGCATCTTATCTATAATATTATAGATTTAATATAGTGAAGAAGACCATATTGGCAAGCGGATTATCGTAATCGAAAATTTCATGATAAATAAAAAAATAGTTAATCAACTTGTTTACCGATCGCACTGATTATATAAAACGAACTTGCACTGGAATCTGAAACAAAACAAAAATAACTTATTACTAGTAAGCATTATTAAAAAAATATTTTATTACTTGGAATAAATAAAAATAATAAGCTAATTCTAATAAATAATAATTTTACTCAACTAATAATTTAATTGTACAACTGCTAATTCAGTAATAGTAGCAGTAGTAGTATGGAGTTCTACACAAGCAATGTCAAGACAATTTTGGGCTCTTTTTACACAGGCCTGTGAGAACGTCGAGTGAAAGGGCTCTAAAATGTAACGACTGTGAAGGACCTCCACATTTTTGCGCCGAAGCCAGTACCAACAACCTTTGGTCTAGTTTGTTGTTATGATATGGTTTGTATCTCGGCGTTAAGGTTTGTTATGAGAGCCTAAATTTTACTTTGACTCTTATTATGGCTTTCTTCTAGCCCTTTATACTTTTAAAAACAAGAGCCTTTAGTTTCCACAGAAATCCCTGACCCCACCCATTCGCAATGTTTAAACCCTGTCTTACTCTGAATAACTACTCGATACCCTGGTACCATATTCCCAAGCCGTCCACTTATTAGACTACGCCAGCCATGTAGCCTGTTGCATTTATATAAATCTGGGAATAACACGTACCCCTTCGACTATATGTCATGTGAACGAAATTTCTTAATTATTGGTTATAATAATTTATTATGGGAAAAAGAATATATTTCTCTTGTGATATTTCCTCAGTTAATCACACTTCTAAATCAAATTTCTTCATTTCCTCGTCAGTCGATCCATTTAGTTAGGACAACCAATAATTATCTAAGAATATTACTATATAATCGCACGATTTTAGCCTTGGAATCATTGTGATAAGCATAGACATGAACATAAAGATGCCAGTAAAAAGAATTCATTAAGAATAAGGTGAAACAAGTTAGGTCACAACTACTAGTTCATTTGTCAATCAAAGTGGTTCACTACCAAGCCCTATTCGGACTGTTTGAAATCAACAACCAAACACGAAATAGAATGACATACATAGTAACTTAAATTCTATATTATTTACCTTCATTATCATACACTGTTTTGTTTTAGATAATGACACTCCTAATGAGTATGTATCATCTCAAAAAAGGGCAATGTACTTCAGGTTGCCTCTTTGTTTTTTGGGCACTCTCTGTCATTTCGAACGCACACGCTTTTCGAACTGATATAAGATCCTATCAGAATCAAGTAAGATTTATTTTTTATTAAGATACATATTTAGATATTTTCATTATTACTGAAAAATAGGAAAAGAAAATAAAGAAATGTAAGAGAATTTGGGGTCATTTGATATGAAAGATAGATATGTTCTCTGTTAAAGAACATATCTCTAACAGAGGCAGCTATTGACAGAATCCTACTAATTCCGAGCTTGGAACATTTGGCCATGTGTACTTTTCTGAAATCTGTGTTACAGTTGTTAAATCTAATTAATAAACACACTTAAAGCAATACTTGAATTCACTCTCACTCAAAACGTGCAGCTCACAGAGACCAAACTAGTTTTAGGTAAATTGCTTCCTAAGTCTTAAAAGGTCTATAAAATGCTCAACACTCATTTAGCCTGACTGAGTACACAGAACGCATACAGGTTTGCCAAATTTCCAGTGGTCGAATCCGGGATATCTAGCTTCTATCTCCCTTTTCTTCAGTTTTTAACACTAACTATGTAATATACTTCACCCCTTTAAAAAAAATCATTTAACCAAAACAATCTTGCCAAATTAAATAATAGAGATATAATAAAAGCATATATTTTTAGAAAAAGCATATATGTTCCTTTTGTTATATGATTTCTAACTGAGTGCCATTTCATGATAAATTTCAGTGCTAAAACATATTGCAAGTAAAAAATTTTCCGATTTTTTTACAATTAAAAAAACTTATAAAAGTTAATCTATAAATATAGATCAATGCAACTAGGCACTTATCTTGGCCCTATTAATAACTACTACATACGAGCTGAACCTTAAACCGATCAACGAAATTCTCCCGTTATATGAATTTTCGAAATGAATGCTAATGCTATTGCGGGTTAATGCGGATATCACGACAAGACCTAAATATCGATTTTTATACCAAGTTTTAACTTTCTAGGATAAATACGCTCTTAAAAACCGGGACGAGCAATCAAGAGCCCGAAGAGTTTTTTCAGGACCCTGGGACTAGAAACCAGGACAATCCAGGAAAACCGAGAAGCTACCAACCCTAATGAGCAAATCGTTTGTTTTGATGCCAATAATTAATTCGCTTTGAAAAGATTACAAGATTGCTCCTGTTCTACTTCAGGTTGCACCTATCTATGGAAAAATATATATTAATTAGTAAAACTTTATATTAGGGTCAATAATCTTCATGTGCTTGGTAATTACTAAATATAATCCAATTATTTAATTTCATAAAAATGTCTCACTATCACATAGTATATTAATGGTATGTTAAAATGATACTTTTTTGCAGACTTATACAGCCATCAATATATCAGACAGCATATCGTACATACTAAAATTATTTCTATTAGTACTTAATTTCTTCGCTGACATAGTAAACGAAGATCAAGATAATGTAAACAAAGTAAGTATTTAGTTCCTCTTAAAATACAAGTTACTACTCTGGCACTTAGAGTTAGTACAAGTTACTACTCTGGACCCAACATAGTTAGAACAATATACACAGAGTTTTTAGTGTAAATAATTAAACTCAAAGACAGCTTAAAAACTCACGCAACTGCACTACTCTGACACTAATAGTTAGTACAAGTTACAACTCTGGCAACAACAGTTAGAACGAGTTACTACTCAGGACCCAATATAGTTAGACCAATATTCACAATGGTTTTTAGTCAGTTTTTTTGCGGTTTAAACTCAAAGGCAGCTTAAACACAACTTACACAGGTGTTAATTATGTATAAAATTGAACCAATAAAGATATGCATCAATAAAATAAATCTAAATAAAAACTTAAATCTAAAAATAAAGAGTAATATTTTCTGTGTGATGTTTTTGTGTAAGTTGGCCATTCTTCAAAATCAAATCACATGATTTGCAATTATTCATTACTGTTTTGTTCTCTACTAAGATTTTTAAAAACATTAATTTTTCCTTATTTTGTGTGCGTTATTTATAATTATAACTGCTATGACCAAATATTTAGTGACTTAATAAACGAGGTAAATGCGGCAAGGAACAACATAAAAGGAAACTACACTGCTCTTATGAGAAGGCGAAGAACCTATATCATAAGAAGCGTTAATCAAAGCGAACCGCGACTTAAAAACATCAAAAGAAGGCAATGGGTCAAAGGATTCCTTAAGTATAGGGAAAGTCACAGTCTAAAACATTTCGACGAAGAAGACTGGGTTGAAATTTTTAAGATGACTGAAGAAACGTTAGATTTATTTACGGGAGACTGGAAGAATACTAGAGAAACAGTAAAACTCTATAATAATACTGTCCAATTCTGTAGAGTAAAAGTGGCTCTAACACTCTGTAAACAACTGTCATGTTGCGAGTACAGAGTGGTTGCAATTCGGGACCCATAACAGTGCAGTTCAAAAATATTTTTACCAACCTTTTATATTTTTTTTTTGAGAAAGCAATATAAAAAAATTAAACATGACTTTTCGGTTATACCTAACGAGGTTGAGGCTCTTGATATGTTGATGCAATATCATATAAGGTAAAGGAAAGAAAATTTATAATGAAATACGTATATGTATTAAAAAAATTATAAGCAAAAATAATTATTAAAATAACATGACTTTTGACGCCGGGTTTAACCCCGATAAGTGTCTACACGACACATTATCGGTGTTCAACACCGGGTTGAACCCCCGTCTACACGGAGTAAAATTAGTATGGAGGATTCGACCTGGTGATCAAAACCTCGAGTAGACGAGGTAATTATTATCTAAAGATATTATCTAAAAGTAACTATAGAATTTAATTTTTCTCTAAATGGTTCAGTATTACTGGGTATATGCGCAAAATAGATGTTTAGGTATACGATAATAATTTAAAAAAAAAACATAATTTACTAAACCATGAAAATAAAAAAAAAACATTTCACTGGAATTAAATGATGTTATGCATTAAATGATATTATGCATTATATGATATTATGCATTTAATTCCAGTAAGAATAGCTAACATTTTCTAAAATCATCCTTATTAAAAGTGCTTAACAAAATTATTCAGAAGTTCATACATTCACAATTCAATGGATTATGAAGTGTTTATTTTGAATTGTGTTATTGAAAAATGTGCAATGGATTATGTTGAAATCCATCAATGCACAACAGGTTAGCGGGGTCGTGCGAATTAATTATAATACGACACACGGCTAAAATCAATTGACAGCGGCCAAAAATCTGTGAGGGAAAGAATTCTATTGGTTCAGACCGACCACGCTTCTTCCCCCTCCACCTCATGCCAACCTCGGTATAAAAAAATACCTTTTTCGTAAATAAAATCATAAAAAGGCAACACTGGTTGTAAGTATTAGTAACCTCGCGTCACTTTTATTTCCCTCATTGTGCATATTGATCTGTTTGAGTTGTTTTCGTTTCATTCCAATCTGTTCAATTCATCCAATTATTGCGGAGTTGTAATATGATCTGAGTCTCTATATTTGACGCATGGACATTAACGTATTCTTCAAGCATTCATTGCTATTTGAGTACAGCGCAGAGTCTGTGGTCTGTCAACCAAAAGACACATTTTTTATGGAAAATGCCATGTCTTTGATGACATTCTTGACTTTTTTAAGTTATGAATGCATATTGTGTCATATTATTTTTATAATATGAAACAATACGCATTCAATTATACAAACTTGACACAAAAAGCAGTTTGTTTTGGAAAAAGTAATTATAGCTGACGATTTATTTAAACCGTCAAACTTTTATTATAGAACTATTATGATCCATTGCATTACTTAATTAACAACTTTAACTCCACTTAATTCATACTTCCCGAACAAATTTAAAGCAACACTTAGTTGATAAATTAATATGATACAACAATATTCCTACTTAAAAAGTAAATAAATATTTTTTAAAAAATAAAAAATACGATATCAAATAAAAACAAATAATAAAATTCAAAACATAACCTGACTTTCAGTGTTGCCAGAGTAGGGATTTTTTTTTTTACTTAAAATAAGGAATTTTTTTGTTAAAAAAAGAGGGTTGAAAGCATTGAGATTTTGGCGCGCTGTCAATTGATTTTAGCCGTGTGTCGTATTATAATTATCTTGGCTAAATAATCGATTAACTTCTCGCTTGTCATTCGAAATTGCAATCATAAGGGTTCGTGCGAATCATATCACTGTCTTTAAGGTAACTTGTACACTATTATCTTTAATTTTCTTGGCCAAATAATCGAATAATTCCTGGCTTGTCACAAATAAAATAATTAAAAGTCATACAATGTTTTTACTCCTTTTCAGGACAAGGTACTTCCTCTAAGTACATCATCAGCTTTGTCAAGATTCACGGTATCATGGTACGATAAAATGGCCTTTTTAGGATTCCGAAGACCATTAATTATGACAGATTTTTGGGATTTAGAGAACAAAATGACGACCAAATATCTGGTAGAGACTTTTGAATACTACTGGAACAAGAAAATAAAGCAACGCAAGTAATATAAAATTATTTTCTTTATCACAAGAGTTCATAAATATCTTTGGAAATTATACTTGTAAACTCGTTAATATAAGGTTGGTTACTTTTTTGAAGTTGAGACAGATATTGAGGTACTCAGGATGTTATAATTACGCTAAAGTTCACATGAGTATTTCTTCTTATAAAAGAAGTTTTTTTTAAACGCGAATTTATTTATGTGATTTTAAGTACAATTACTAAACAAACATAATTAATTGATTTAATTAAATTTCATTTCTAAATTAAATGTATTATGTTAATTATATAAACAATACTTCACACAAAATAAATTCATAGATAGATAGAAAGACACATAAATATATACTTGTATTAATCCTTAATTGTTTGAAGTAAAAAAATTGAAATTTGAATTTATTCCATAGGTTAAAAGGACAAAAGACCAATGTATCAGCTCTGACTTCAGCCATGAGAGGAGTTTTTTATGACTACATAGTATGTGCTACATTAAGATTTTTATCTGATTTACTGGCTTTTGCCAGTCCTCTACTACTCAGGTCTGTGACTAAATATACGTTTTAATTAATTACAAAAGTTATTAATTAGTTGTATTTACAATGAAATAAATCCATGGATATAGAAACTTGAGATAAATATTGAAGAACAGGTTTTAGAACATTCGTAATAAATTAAATAAATAACTTTTTCTTTTCCTTATTTATATAATAAAAATATATGAAAAGTATTGTGCTTACACTAAAAATACGATATTTCACATAAATTATCCGTTTCAGGAGTTTTTAAGACCTCTCGAGTAGTTTTTGATAGACAACTATCAGAATATAAGCATTATTTTCTGATGAAAATATGAAACCTAATAGTGGAACATGTTACTGTTTCTACCTAAGGGGTTCATTGAATTTCCTTTGGGCAGAGGTTGCGAGAACTTCCTTGAGTTAATCAATTATATGAGTCCATTGGCGTTTGAAAGGCCGCAAGGGTTGTCTAGAATATGGAGGGAAGATACATTCTGAGCTAAGGGATAAAGGTAGATGACCATTTTAGAGTGAAAGATTTTATAGCGAGTGGATGTAAGGTAACGAATAAAAGAACTTTGAGATTCTTTGAGATTTTGAGAAATTTGCAACATAGGAGGGGTCATTTGATATTTGCTCAGAATGATGAAATGATGGGATTAGTTTAAGTTGGTGCTTGGTCAAGCCCTACAGTTCGCGTACGCGTGTTCTAATTATAAGTTTATTTGTAGTGCAAAGAAATAAATGTTCCCAATAATCGTGGAAATTAAACATGACAAATTAAAAATGAAACATTTATTTCATAGAAATCACGGTCACTACCGGAATATTAACTTCCGTTGCAGAGTTTGTTTGACAGCTTTGAATGCTTAGTTATTAAGTACACTAACATCCATGTTACAGGCAAATGATAGCATTTGTAAAAACAGACGATAGCGATTGGAAAGGATACATGTTAGCAATAGCAATGATTGCAACATCAGTAGTACAATCTTGCCTTTCTGCTAACGCTCAGCTACATCTTTATTGTTTTGGAATCAAATATAAAACGGCACTAATGGGCTCTATTTACAAAAAGGTATGTAGTTACATTTGGTTATAGTAGTATTTGTCGCACCAGCAACTAGGAAAAATTAATGTAAGCCAATTAATATACTACGATGATTTGTACTACGCCGCACAGGTCTGGATTTCTTTTCGTGTTCTTCAAATGTACTTTATTCCATGCACTGTCAAATTTACCCATCCCATATACTAGCACCTCTGGCACTGTACTTATGCTTAATGTCTTTCATATCTTTTATTTGAAGACTATAAATTATTATATTCCACAATGATTAGCAGGTATTAAAGACAAAATACAACGATTTATTTACTTCAAGTTGATGTGTGGACTTAACAATTGCAAACCAATAATTTGAAAACTGAAAATTTAAAGACAACAAATCTACTATATTCATTTATTATCAATACTATCTAAATTACATAATAACCGACACAGTAGTTATAGATCTATAACTATACATGACCGTACAGGTCCACATCTTTTGATAGTGACTGCATGAAGGCAGATGAAGAACCATCTTCACGATAAACAATAAAGCAATAAATTTACTTTTATTTTTAGAGTCTTGTCTTATCTAATAATGCAAGAGCAGAGACTTCGTTTGGAGAAGTAGTAAATATAATG
Organism: Microvelia longipes; assembly: GCA_018340805.1. Classification (NCBI taxonomy): domain Eukaryota; kingdom Metazoa; phylum Arthropoda; class Insecta; order Hemiptera; family Veliidae; genus Microvelia; species Microvelia longipes. The sequence continues at coordinate 40,142,052 of JACMZG010000002.1, forward strand.
GCGATTGATTGTGAAAAACTAATAGAAATGGTCTACTACATGCAATTTGCTTTCTTGGCACCTCTGCAGATAATTATAACATTTATTTTATTGTATCAAATGATGGGTAAGTTTGTTGAATAAATTGTAATTATATCTATAGGCTCTACGAATTTTGTGTCGACTTATCTATCATATTAAATAGACAATTTCATCAAAACCATAACTAAAAATGTTACGTGTTATACATTTTTCTTTTCTTGCTCAACAAGGAATACAATATCATACATTAAGAAAGATAAGTATATGTATGTATCATACTCACATACATAAGTAAATAGAATATAACAAGGAGTCAAACTGGACTAATTAACAAAATTCAAACTAGATATACCTAAGGATCTACCATTTGCAACTTAAAGCTTATTATATTTTACTTTAAAAATTAATTTTAAGCCAAGTATTTAATTTGTTTTGGAACGAAGAACAAGAATTCTTAATGTATAACGAAATCTTAATAGATCTTTATTTAACTCGAAAGTTAACAACTAAGAGTTTTAGCTAGTAATGGGGATGTTAGGATCCTCTGCCACAACTACGGTAAAAATGTTAATACTCCTGAAAATCCCCGTATAACATGGTTCTCGCCATTTTACACAACCATAAGTTCTTAAATTACGTAATTTATTCAGAATGGTTTCCTACATTTACCGTTACAAAGTATCAGGTAATGTAATTGACCCAACAACTTGAATAAACGAATTGGATATAAACGAACACCCGGAATCGAAGTAGGTATAATCGACCCTATCATTATCCCGTAAATATGTAACAATCATTTGTAAATTTAATATGAAAATTTTGCGATGTTACAGGTGTAGCTATACTAGCTGGTTTCTCAATAATGTTTATACTACTTCCAGTTAACTGGTATTTTTCAAAACGAATCCATGCAATACAAACTGAACAAATGAAAACTAAAGATTCAAGGATCAAATCAGTCAACGAAGTTTTATCCGGAATCAAGGTGCAGACTAAAATATTTACACGTAATTAAATCAACAGTTCCGTCTTAGTTGCGATTACCTAACAAATGATTTTTGATATTGATGAAGAAAACAGTAATGCTTAGAACACTTTTAAGCAACTTTTCATCTTTTTAGGGAACTTTATTAGACAATTTATTCAGATGAATTATTTTTGTATTTATTATTCAATTACATCGAACTCTATGACATTCATAGATGTTTTAAGTAATAGCTATTTTACAGTTTAAGTGAATAGCTTCTCCTGATAGGGATGCTACCGATAGGTAGCATCCAAGAACACACCAAGAAGTTCTTCCAATAGGAAGAACTCCTTGGTTTGTTTGTCTCTTTTCTTTTCGCCCAATATCTGTTGATTGAGTTCTTTTATATTTATTGTTTGTCAAGAGGTCTCTAGACCAGAACCTCTGAGTGTGTTATTAGGCATGTGATAGAACGATAATTATTGAAAACAGGATTGGAGTGGTGTTCAAGTAAATTATGGAAGATTAAGAATCAGAAAATCTCTACGCCTCTGGCAAAAATAATATTAAGATCGTAATGAATAATTTAGATAGAAATATAAGCTTGGATGGATATAATCTCTATGAGGATTTTGGCTTTGATCTAATAGGAGTTGGAAGGGTTTGTTTGAGTTCAATTCCATACACCCAAATTGGGCTCAGGATAGATTTGTAAATAAAGAAGAAAGTTTGTTAGAAAGAAAAACTTTAAATTATTTTTAAAGTAGCAATTTGTATCGTCTGTCCCTTATGTTGATGTGTGGCAGTGACCATGTTAGTTTGCTGTATAGGCTAGATTTCCGTGAAATTTATTCCCAGAGACATCTCTCTGAACTTCTGAACCATCTAACTATAATTATAACAGTGTCGGCATTATTAGACGAAGCTCAATAATGTCTAACGAAAGGACCACTGCTAGAGGGTGGGGAGGTAGTACAGGACAGGAGCCCCTACCTCATGTTTTGCCCTAGTTAGCCTAATGTCCCAGACAGACATGACAAAAATGGCTCCTACGGAACTACGGCGAGCAAAGCGGAAGAACCTTGAAGTAATCTTGATAAAGTTGCGAGGCTATGGAGACTCGCTAAATACATGGTAAAATGCCATGTAACAACAAGTAATAATAAAACAACAAATAATACAAAACAACGAGAATGTGGCCCGAGGTTCTAGTGCTACGTAGCGGCTACGGGTCGATGGCCCGTATTTATTAGTTTGCATTACAATGAAAATTTTCTGTAATTTGTTTCTTAGGTATTAAAATTAAATGCCTGGGAACCAACATTTGGCAATCGTATAAATAATTTAAGAGAAAATGAAAGTGACGGTTTAAAGAAGATGGCTTACCTCAGATCTACCATGTCATGCTTTTGGTCTTGTGCAACTTGTTTCGTAAGTTATGCATTATTCAAATGTAAACGGTTTTCAAGACTAGGAAAGCTTAGTCTTATACTTTTACAGTGGGGCACGTGTTGTTCTAAGATAGAGTTAAAAGCTACTATTTTGTGGGTTAGACCCAAAATATTGGCACTTAAAGTCATATCATAGAATGCTATCTTCATCAAAGGAAGTAAGGGATAGTTCAACAAATGGCCAAAATGCTCGGGAATGTATAATTTCTCAATGTTATCTTACAAATAAATTTACGCAATATCTTCGCAATATTTAAGGATTTTATCGAAAATAGTCTAATTATAAACTGCCCTTTTATTGCAGATGCTGCTAAGCACATTCGCAGTGTTTGTGTTATCAGATGAGAATAACGTATTGGACGCAGAGACAGCCTTTACTTCAATAGCACTTTTTAACATCCTCTATATGACGATGTTTTTAGTACCTCACTTTATAAATTATTTCAGTCAGGTAAAGTTGATTGTATACTTGTAAAAGGTTCTCAATTGTGACTAAAAGGCCTCAGAGCCAACTAATATCAGTGCCAACAAAATATTGAAATTGACAGTGTCTAATTTTCTCCAAAATATATTTTGGAGGAACTTGAATCTATTTTGCATTGGTAATTGCTCAAACATATAATACTATATTTGGTATTGTTTTATGTAAATGAATCAGAAGACGAATTAAAGAACTCATAGTCTGGTTGGGCTAGATGAACTAGACACACTGTGAACTGGTCATATGTGCCACCAAGTACGGAGGGGGTTCTTCCTAGATGATTGGATTTGTACAAACTCAGGGGTTATTAGTTGAGTGAGATTTGAGTGAGGGGAAAACGCTAAAATGACCCTATGGGTTTAAGCGTAAAAAAACTCATGATCTTTTTAGGATTAAAACCTTTTCAGCAGGCACTGCCTTAGGAATCACTATTTATTCATGCTGGCAATTCATTTCAACTAGAATTAGTAATATATTAACCGCTTTAAATTATAGTTTACACATAAATTTACCGTAATTAAAGTGAGGTAATCTTTTAGTTTATTGATAAATCCTTGTAGTAAAATATAGACATTACCAAAAATCCTCTTTGGCAAAATTTTAACTGAACATAAGTTTTTTATCATTAAAAAATAACGTGATCAAAAAACTTTTCAAGATAATAAATAGCAGTTAGAAGCAGCAAAGAAATAAATTCAACAAAAATAATTATTTACTTCAACCCATATCTATACACAATTGCATATAATAGCGCGCAAAATAACACTGGATTAAAGCCAACTAGAATAATACAAACATTCCAGAATTTAGAAAAAGATAAATAAAAACTTTGTAAGACTAAAAAAGTTTGAGCTTTCTACAAAGATTTCATGCAATTTATGCCTCATTTTCAGGCGAAGTATCCAGCAGAATTAATAATATATGAATTCCGAGGAGATTAATACCAGCTCAGTAACGCATCATCAAGAGGGTATGTTTCAATTCTAACATAGTGATGAATTTTATGAACTCACTTATTTCCCAAATTGATACCTATCTGAGTGCTCTATTTATCTTAAATAGTTGGTACCACTTGTAGTGAGTGACATGTCCCTACCTACCACTTTTATCCTTCAATGATGACGTTTAATTACCTTAATTAATACCATAAATATACCAACTAGTACCTATCGCATAGCAATAAGAATGTTCTGAAGCAGTTATAAGAGGACAACTCATAGGGCCAGTTGTTTTTAACCTTTCCATAAATCTTAACATTTTCTTAAGAATAATTTGCTTCCCTGCTATCTCTATGTAAAATTACTAAGTGCATAAATAAGAGAAACAATCCTGTCTAAATAATTAAGCGTGACTAACTCATTACAGTATTTTTTAAATTTAAATGTATAATTATTTACAGGTGATCAATTAATAATGGAGAAATGTTCATTCAGTTGGGAAGACGAAAACAGACTGACATTAAAAAATATTAATTTAAAAATAAAGCCAGGAAGTTTAGTAGCAGTGGTTGGTCCAGTTGGATGCGGAAAGTCTTCACTTATGTCGGCTTTCCTTGGTGAAATGAATAAGATATCAGGTCGAGTTAATACAATGGTAATTTGATGGTTCTCTAAACGTAAGATAAGGTTTATACCGTTTTGCCGGCTAAAATCTAGATGATGTTAAATAACTTAATGAAACTTAGGACACACACGCTTAGATGCTTGGCTTATCACAAACACAAATCTCGCAGATTTTGAACTGCAACTGCCTTTCTAATAGTGTTTCCAATTTTTGAGTAGATCTAAAAGTAGATTTTCCAGGATTGCACAAGGGGGTGGAATATTTTTACAAATGCTGGAATATTAAGTCCTTGGAGAAATTTTAGGTATAACGAGTATTCACAGAGATTCAGCATTTGACTCGAAGATAAAAGGTTAAGCGTAGTAAATTGCGATACTTAGCCATCAATACCTTAATGCAGCGCGACCTAACCTAATTAACATTAACAGAGGTGCATAATTTTAATTAAGAAGGGGCATTACTAGTGCATAAAATAAGTATGCGTGCAGGCCACATTAAGGCCGGAACACATTTACTTATGATATAAATAAAAAGAAGCAACAAGTACCTCAGAAGTACTCAACAGTTATAAAATCTGAATGCGTTGAAAATTCCAGGGAACAATAGCATACGTGCCACAAGTAGCTTGGATACAAAATGATACAGTCAAAGGGAACATATTATTTGGGAAACCCTTCTCCTCTTCCAAATACAAGAGGATAGTGGAATCATGCTCTCTATCAGACGACTTTGAAATGCTGCCGGGAGGAGATATGACAGAAATTGGTGAGAAGGTAATTTTTGAAGCACTAAATCATAAAAAATATCGAAGTTGTGGTAGAGGCAGCGTTGATTAATGATAAGTCTCTGATGTTTTGTTTCCACTTTTAAAAAAATAGGTTTATAGATTAGAATGTTTACGCAAAGTAGAAGTGATCGTTTGGCCAAGAAAAGACTCGGCCAAAGTTAATGTAGAATGTACGAAGAACATTATTCCGATTTTATCTTATTGTACAAATATACATGGATTTAAATGAATAAGATAACTATCTTTTGAATTGGCCATAATTATTAAATAACCTAGTGGGCTGGTTTAAAATAAATAACTTAGAGGTCATAACTTTTAAATTAATAATTTGGAATAAAACCAAACTCTTTTCTCTAATTTAGGTACAAATAAGTCTAATGAGTGTTAGAAGTTTAATATAAATTGGCAATGTGTGACAGAAAGTTAACTTAAGTCTGAAGGATGATATAACAGGCTGATTAATAGATCTTAAGCAGATTAACTGTATATGTACTTAATAATCTATTTTGACTCAATTACAACCATTTTGCCTTACAACATATTTACAACATTACAACATATTTGCCTTGAACTTTATTTTAATCTCCAGATATGACGTCGCTCTTCAGTGGTGGATCAGAAATAAAATATCCAGTACAATAGAACTTATTATTTTATTAGTGCGATCGTGAATTTGTAAAAATTCTCTGCGCCATAGATCTTAATTCTTCTGCGTATAGATAGATATACACCAACACCTGACGCCTCAAAATTCTAAATATGGTCATTGCACTATCTTAAAAGCCGAACAAGCACACTTTTTGCTCCAATTGTAAATTTCAGGGTATCAATCTGAGTGGAGGGCAAAAACAAAGAGTTAGCCTTGCCAGAGCAGTATACTATGATTCAGAAGTATACTTCCTAGACGATCCTTTAAGTGCTGTTGACTCATTGGTTGGAAAACACATATTCGAACACGTCATTGGACCAAGAGGGCTTTTAAGAAAGAAAGTAAGTTCAAATTTAAATATGTTAATGAAATGGGAACAGAAAAGTAAAGAAGTTGTTGAAGAAAGTAACTATCGCCGAATTAAGATGATTTGAAATTACCAGATCGTTCATCACCTTAACTGTCGGTGATGAACGATCTGGTAATTTCTGGTAATCGGTGTTAGGAAACCACTCAAATAGTTAGCAAACCAAGCTGTATTACATAGCTCTCAACTAAATAATTACTACTACTATAACTCATATAATATAATCAAATAATTTCGGGATTATAAGATTTTTTATTACCTTATTAAATAAGGTCGTTAAGGCGTTAGTCTTTACACTGACCTTTGACACCCACGGAGGTCTGGGGTTCGCATCCCAGGTTACGCTCTCAGTTTATAGAAGATTTTTGTTTAGATAAATTATCGCCAACTTTATAATTCACTTTGAGCGTAACGGTTGCTACTACCATCCGAGGTGGTTCCCGCAGGGGTTATCCCTGATGAGCCGCAAGGCTCTAAACGGGCCTTATGAATAATGATAATAAAATTATCATTATTATTATTAAGATTTTTTTGGAACTAAAACTGATGTCTTTATTGATTTTTACTAACATACAAGAATTTTATTAATTGTTTATCATTGTAAAGATAATTGCTTACAGACAAGACTCTTAGCGACACATCTCGTTTCATACCTGCCAGAAGTAGATTACATCATTGTTATGAAAGATGGGACTATATCAACGATGGGAACATATAAAGAATTAATGTCAACAAACAATTCATTCAAAGAATTCATACAAAATCATTCTCAAGATCGTAATAATTACGAAGAGCAAGGTCAGTATAAAAACATTTACATGTATATAATATATATAATTATATATATTATTATATATATATATATATATATATATATGTGTGTGTGTGTGTGTGTGTGTGTGTGTATATATGTATATATCACAATCGATTAGTATAAACATAGCAGCGTACAAACGTTAATATCATCGGCAAATCAATTTAAACAAAAACATTATATTCCTCAAAAAACAGAAACAATGATTGAATGCATCAGAAATCATCAAGACTACAACTATTCAAAACTAATAACTATTATTTAACGGAGTTGATAAAATTAAAAAAGTAATTCGGCCTTGATAAAGTGCTTTGACATGAAACAAGATAGCGAAATAATAGAGTCAAGATAATTATAACAATAATTATACTACAGTGTTATAACTATACTATAGTAGCTATAAAAAGAATTAAAAATCTCTATCTATACTATTAGTAAATTATTTAAGACCTAATACGCTCAAAATAAAATAGATGTTACTTTTATAATAACTATAGTTCGATATTCGAAGAAATTTATTTCTGAAGGCGTAAAACTGGAAGTATAAATAAAAGTATTTAAACAATAAAATTAGCTAATAATAAATATGATAATACAAAACATTCACATAAGAATACGAAATAAATTAAAAATGGTAGACAACTATCTCTCTATCAGCTGAGTTTCGTACTGATATCTCCTAAGGATGCTGGCATTAAGAACCAGTAATAAATATGTATAACCAGTACAGTAAATATGTATAAGTAATAATATGTATATGTAACCAGTAAATATGTACAAAGTTATACTTTTAGTTCGTGGTTGACATAGCTTCAATTGTGCCTAAAGATGCTCAGAGGCTTAAGCAGCCTCACCCAATTTCCGCAAGTAATAATTTTACAACCGACAAAGGTAACTGCATATAACTTATAGGCTGTGTTAGCCACCCTAAGGAGACCTTTCAAGAGAGCGGTGCAAGAGATAATATGCTTAAAAGAAGTCCCTTTGAGAACAACACTAGATTTTTTAGAATCAGTTTAGGGAATAGAAGACTAAATTTCATTACATTAAATGAACTATATTTCACTACTTACACAGCATATTCACGTTTAATGAAGCTAATTTATGCAAAGGAAATCCTATACATAACGTCAAGTCTTATGGAGACTTATTATGTTATGTTCTTATATAGCATTAAGTCATATATTTAGAAATTTGTTTTCAGATAGGCCTATATAGATAGCTCAGTTTTTGATTTATGATTTTCGACAAATAAGATTAGAAACCTTATTTCCATATACGGAAGCTTGTATTTAATTTTTTTATAAAGTAAAATGTTATATTTTTTTAGATTTAGAATGTGAGAACGAATCAGAAACATCAAGTCTAGTGGGTCACAGAAGAGATTCGTCCGCTACAACCGGGTAAGATCAGAGTTTACGCAAGACTTGATTATTACACTTAATCATGCCAAGAAAGATAATTTAAGAGTCAATTACTTGTTAGCTAGTTATAACAAGATAAAACTACGCAATGATTTTTTAATATAAGAACGAGGGGGTAATAGTAATAAATTAAGTAACATAGACTTCTACAGAATAGAAATCTATACAGTGGAAGTCTGTCTTGTCCATGAAAGTTCTTCAATATTTCAATAAAAAACTTTATAACAAGACTTCGTTAATACTATTACCAATTTATAGTAAATATTTTGACATTAATAAAAATTAGGTAAATTAATTACTTTGCCTATTGGAATCATGTGACATTTAACACCATAAAATAATAAAAAATTGGGTCCTCAGAAAATAAAAGTCGTTCAATTTATACTGCAACTCATATTCGGACTAGCTTCGCTCGTCCTTAGATAGTAAATCTGCAGTCACCCGTCCAGGCACTGACCGCGCTCAATGCTGCTTAACATTTACGATCCAACAAAAATCATAGATATACTTGTCCTATTTAAACGAAACTTAATGTACTTATTTATTACGTAAAGGTAATAAATAAGTGTGCATTTACTTGCACTAAATTTCAACAAAATTGGATTATTTCCGGTTTCTTTTTATTTATTTTTTTTAAAAGCGTACAAAAGGCATTTGATGAAAATTGAATTAATCTTGATAATGAAAATAAACTTATTAATATTTTTATCACATATTTTAATCCTAAAATGGCTGCCAAATCTAAAATTGATTACATTTTCAGCGTTTATTGCAGGTTAATGATCATAAAAAAATATTTTCAGGATTGCACAACTACACCTATAGACTGGTTTTCGTAACAATTTTCAACTCTCTAGCATTCATACATTCGGTGCTACGATGATAACAGACACACATACAGACAGAAAATTTTGTGAGAATCACTTTAAGAGACCTTAAAAACACCTAAAACGAATAATTCATTTGACATCCTGGTTTTGGATTATTTTGCTAACACAATATTTTCCCTATATACCTACGGTATATATGAGGAAAAGTTAAAATGAGAAATACTAAACTTTTATTTAATGTATTAATTTTAGAAGAAAATCAATATCGAGTGTAAACACAAGTCGTTTGAGTTTGGAAAAAGATGAAAATATTGATTCAAAAGGAGCTTTGGTACAGGAAGAGAAAACAGAAGTAGGACAGGTAATGCAATCCTTTAAAGAAATCATTAGTTGTTTTGACAGAGATTTTGTGGTATATGTTAAACATGGTTAATATTTAATACACTTGGGTTTAAAAAATATACATTTAATTGTCAAACCACAATACAAAAAAAGAAAAAAACTGACCGGTTTCGACTATTAGTTAGTCATCTTCAGAGTACTTTTTATAAACTGTTTATAAAAAGTACTCTGAAGATGACTAACTAATAGTCGAAACCGGTCAGTTTTTCTTTTTTTGTATTGTGGTTTGACAATTAATATATATTTTTTAACCAAGTGTATTAAATATAACCACCTTTAAAGAAATATTGACCATAATATTAGCTAAATGATAGGAATGCCATACGTGGAGAATATTCTAGAAGACATTTATGAAAAAAATGTGGAGAAAGCGAAACCATATGAGGTAAAGATCACAAGAGAAGGAGAGATCATATGTTTACACCTCCTTTTGCTAAATAAGAAGACCATAAAGAATACTTCTAAAAAAGACCAAATTAAGGAAAAAAGTGAGACATGTGACAAACGATATTGGAGGATTTCGTACCCTTGTGTTTGAATAATCTTTAAAAGAAAATATCATGGGATAATATTTTAATAATCTTTGGTCAAATATAAAGTGGATATCTATGTATCCATAGGTAGGAATGAACTATTTATTAAATGATGTAAATTTTTGATACATAAATTTCATTTTATGATTTATTTAAGCCTTAATACTATACAGGACGAGTAAGAGTCTATCCCAACGTTGAAAATGAAAAGATGTCTCAAATCTTTTTCGATCAATTTTATGAAATACAGTTTGGAATAGCAAACTATTCCGAACTTTGCAATTTCTATAATAGGAGGTGGAGTTTCTTTAAAATACTGTCCAACTATGTGGTAATGACAATAAATTCTTGATTTCCAGGTAAATCTTAGAGTAATGAAAAATTATGTTAAAGCAATGGGAGTACGATGGGTGTTAATGATATTTGCATTCTGCTTCGTAAAGCAATTATTTGCTATAGGAGGAAACTACTGGATATCGGTTTGGTCGAATGACGACAGTTTACGAACTAGAGGAAATGAAACGGAAAGTAAAAGAGACATGTATCTGGGAGTCTACGGAGTTATTATATTTTCTCAAGGTAAGTATTCTAGATAAAGTGTAGTTAAAGAAACGGGTTTATTTTAAAAGCTTAAGATGTTTTACTATCCATTTTGAATTAGAGCCAATTCGAGCCTCTATAATGACGTAGCAAAAGCTACAAGGGTATTAACTGCAATGGTGCTGCAGAAACAGGAACCCTAATGCTCTAGCAAGACGTAGTTAACTCGTGCATAATTATTCAATATACCAGTGCTGTTTTAATTTTTTTTTTAATTATATTGTTTTTGTCGCAGCTATATCGTCATATCTATCGGACTTAATACCATTGATGGCGTGTTTAAAAGCAGCCATGTTTTTACATTCAACGATACTGAAGTCTGTTCTAAGAGCTCCACTAGCGTTCTTCGACACAACGCCCTTAGGAAGGATAATAGCAAGATTTTCTAAAGACGTCGACTCTCTGGATTCAGCTTTACCTTTGGTTATGACTCAGACAGTCAACTTCTTATTTGAGGTATAGTATTTCAGATACCATCCAGTTCAGTGGCTTATAGTATTTTTTCTGAAAGAAAGAATAGTTACAACCACAAGATGTCTACTGAAGGAGCACAATTAGTGACTATTAAGTAAGTCATGACTACTAGCGAGCAATTACTAAGTAAGTAATGACTACTAGTTAGTAATTACTAAGTAAGTAATGACTACAAGTTAGTAATTACTAAGTAAGTAATGACTACTAGTTAGTAATTACTAAGTAAGTAATAAAATGTAATGACTACTAGTTAGTAATTAGTAATTACCAAGTAAGTAATGACTACTAGTTAGTAATTACTAACTAAGTAATAACTACTAGTTAGTAATTACTAAGTAACTGACGAGTAAGTAACCATAATGCTGCTAGTAAGTGAAACTATTAAAGAGAAAAAATAGGATTCACATAAAAAAAATGAAAAATAAAAATAAAACAAGATATGCGAAACAAGCATTGAGAAAATTTTAGAGTTTTTACGTTTTTAGGAGGACTTTTTTCTACTTTATATAAATCACGATTGAAGTTCAAAATTGAATTAAAATTTGACATAAAATTAATTACTATTGCAAGTTCATTACAAATTTACTTTTATTAAAATACCAGCTTTATACAAAACATTTTGTTTTTTTTTTTTTTTTTTGTTTTTTAAGTTGCTGGGAATAATTTTCGTTATAAGTTATTCATCACCAATATTTCTTCTAGTAATGATTCCAATAGCTGTGCTTTTCTACTTTATAAGGGTAAGTAAAACCAGTGGTCACTGCTTTAAGAGCAGTTGAACCGCGCAGAAGAAGTTCCTTGTGTATTAGTTGTTGCTTCGTATTTTTACTTTCCTTATTATACCGTGGATATATTGGAAAAGTATTGTTTTTTTTTTAAAAAATCCGAATCCGGCATGAATTATTTGTTTTTAGGAGTTTTTAAGGCCTCTTTTGGTTTTTACAAAGTTGTCTGTCTGTGTGTGTGAGTGTGTCTGTTATCATTGTAGCTCCCAATGTATTTATGCTTGATATTGATTTATGTATAAAAGTGTAATATTGGAATCCAGAAACATTTTTATGACGTCATTATCCCGCTAACATGAAATTTCGAAAAATTATTAACCGCGGAAAAATGTTGCGATCAATTTAAAATTTAGCGCGGATATAGAATAGAATAGAATAGAATTTTATTAGATTACAAAATACAAAGGATGTACATAAATCATCGTCATTGTCTTTACAATTAATTATTGATAAGGTTCCTACCAATCTTTAAAATTATACAATAAAATTCTTCAATAATTAAGAAACGCAAATAAAAAACTGACAAAAAAATTCTTATAACTAGTAATTTACATTTTTGAAAACTACTCATTACTGTCATTAAAAAAAAATAAAATAAAAACGCATAAAAACAATAAATAAAAATAATAATAATAAATTTAATAAAAAAAATATACACTTAAAGGGAAGAAAAATAAGTACAACAAATAATTAAACTAAAGATCAACTTCTTAAGTACTTATTCAAAGAATGTTTGATAAACATATAGATTCCAAGACAAAAAAAAAACATTAGCTCAAATTTACAGTGCTTAATTTATAAACTGGTTCAGACAGTAATTTAAATTTGCATGCATTCACGTACTTATCAAAACCCTTTTCATTTTTTATGTCATCATTTAATTATATTATAAATATTTACACACAATTATACTCTACAGTTTCTTGTACAAATTCGTCCTATGCGACTTTATTCTTAAATTATTCTTATATCTAGTATCATATTTATGTACATGGCAGTTCGAGTAAATTTACTTTCATTTAAACGAGCCATTTTAAAATTCAAGGATATAAAGCTGGAACTGTTAAAATTTTAAACTCTTTATAAACTTTCTTTGAACTGTCAGAAATTTTTAACCCTTTAATTAGCTTTAATATCTTTTTCTGAATAGTAAACACCTTTTTTGAATACGATGAATTACCCCATGTAATGATGCCATACAACTTTGACTGAAACAACCATAGTATAAATTTTAAGTTCATTGTTACAAAGAAATGGCTTTAAGCGCTTTATAATAAATAAGCTTTATTCAATTGCTTAACTAGCTTGTCATATGAAAACGCCAATTTAATTGATTTTCAACATGTCACCTAAAACTTAGAAGCACTCGATTGTTTTAGTTGTGTACCATTAATCTGAATATTAAGATTAGTAATTTTATTTTTTTTCCTGCTAAAATATACATATTCTGATTTATTTAAATTTATTTTTAGTTTATTGAATTTTACCCAATTTGATAAGCGTTTTAGATCATCAATTATATACTTCATAAAGTTTTTCCTTGAAATATTAAATAAAAGAGTTACATCGTCCGCATATAGAGCAATTTGGCATTCCGCAAGGTTCAAAGGTAGGTCATTAATATAAGCTAGGAACAAAAGAGGCCCCAATATTGAGCCTTGAGGCACTCCCCGATGCATTGCTAGCATACTAGAGTTAAAAATATTCTTATCTCCATTTAAAGATGTATACTGAAATCTATCTGAGAGATAACTTTTAATTAAATCATAAGCAGGTCCACGAATACCCATACAGTACAGTTTATTAAGTAAAATCTTATGATCTACCAGGTCGAAAGCTTTAGAAAAATCTATAAATATTATTATTGAGTCACACTTAGCATCTAATCTATATAGCCATGTATAAGTCTAACATATGACACAAGTTTCATCTCATTATCAACATGAGTTTAATTTTTTATTGAATGACTTGTATACGTTTTTTTAAAAAAAGTAAAAAATCGGAAAATAATCCAGTTGAGTTGAAATTTGATACAAAAGTATACCTTTACGCAATAAATAAGTACAGTCAATGTTAAAAGTACAGTACATAAATGATTTTGTTTGATCATAAAAGTAAAGCAACATCCATCTTGGTCAGTGCCCGGATCCAGGCACTGAACAAGATGGATGTTATAATCAACAGTTATCTGACTGTTGAGTATAAAACGGATTTATTTACTATCTGAGGACGAGCAAAAGCCAGTCCGAAGGCGTTTAGCAGTATAAATTTAACAATTTGTATATTCTGAGGACAAGCGAAGCGAGGCTGAAGTAGGGAGGATGAGCGTAGCGAATCCGATGTGATGAGGAAAAGTTTCTAGGTACCTTGTACCGGTTTGTTTTATTATTTTTTATAACATGACATTTTGCCTTGTATTTAGCGAATATTCATCATGTCGGCCGCTTCGCGGACCTGCACCTCGGAAATCGCTGTTGCTTCTTCAGTGCAATTTATAGTACTGACTGACTGGGAATGTAGGCAAATAGGAGTGGAAGCAGACAAATTTTTGCCAAGACAAATAAAACCCTACTTCTCTGATCTTATTAAGGCAGTAAAGTAGGTACATTACTGCATCACTCATAAAATGGACGAGTCAAAAGAGATGATAGAATTAAGTCATTTAAATGAATAAAAACCTCTAGCTTTGCAGAAATCGATATATTTCTTCAAAATTACAAAAGAAATCCAAACTTTTAAATTAGGAGCCCTCATCAAATTTCAATTGATTGAAAAATTTACCGCTAGACACTGTTGTACAGTAAAATTATAATAATTAATTATTATAATTAATGATTTAATAGTTCAAATCATTTTGCTATAATATTATAATCAATACCCTGGTTTGATTCCAGAAATTTTATATTCAATCGTCGACACAAATAAGAAGATTAGTTGCAGTAAGTAGATCTCCTATATATTCTCATTTCAGCGAAACGCTCTCAGGTAATTAATTTAATTTATTAAAATAAAGTAACTAATAATTCTTATTCACAGGCGAAACGGCAGGAGATGTTAAAAAAATATCAATAAAGCTTATAATTTAAATAATAAAGTTATATTTTAATTAATGGATGTAATAATGTAGTTATTACCGGATATAATGTATTCTCTTGGTGTACTTCTTAAATTGTACATTATATATTTGCACTTCAGCCTGGTATTTGGGAAACACTGAAAGTGTATTTTATTTCTACTTATAGAAATAACTGTTATTAAGATTTCCGCGCTTTATAACTTATAGCTCATAAAATGCAAATCAAAGAATATATAGATAAAGAAAAATGGTCCTAGGATTTATTATTGGACAAGAAAAGAATAGTTCCGTAGGAATTCTGTAGAAATTACAGGAGCGCTAGTATGTAATTTGGTAATTCCACTATGGCAACTATGAGATGATTTTATTTTAACTTAAAAAAGTAGGAAGAATGTCAGGGTAAGTAGAGTTAGTTTCAAAGACGCTTACCGAGTTCCCTCCACCTTCTGTCTGACTCTCTAATATACTCTTTAACATAGTATACCTATTATATTCTTTGATGCAATGTACAGTCAAGAGTACAAGAGTTAGTACAAGTTTTAGAGTTGATTCCAAAAAATTAGAACCTTAAATTCATTAAATGAAATTATTTAGGAACAGTGAGGTAGGATATTTATTACTGGTATTATAGCTTGACCAGACAAGTGAAAATTAATCCACACTCAAATAAAAATAAATCAATCAAATCCACTTATAGTACATAATCCATTTATATAAACTAATAAAATAGATATAGTACGAATTTATTTTTATTTTTTCATTGATCGGTTTTCAGGAGCCTTTGTGATACGAGCGTTTCGTGAGCAAGACAGTTTTATCAAAGAATCCCATAGTAGAATTGATGCCAATACTAAAGCATATTACACTTCAATAGTAGCAAACAGGTATTTAGAAGAAATCAAATACGCTTATAGTATCATATGACTACATTGAGGGGTACTGATTCTAGAAGTAGATACAGGACTTAAAAAATTCAAAAGGTTTTAACCAAGGTGTGGAGGGATTCTTTCCCTTTGACTAGAAAATGACAAACTAGGAATCCCTAGCCTGGATACCAGTTACTACACATCAATAACTCTTAATAAGCTCAGGTTAAGGGAAATTTATACTTAAATTTAGAGTTGAATTCAGGATCTAATATGTATGAAAAAACTTATAAAAGATATTTTAACTCACTGCTTGTTTCATTGAGGTAGTCTATGATAAAAGTAACCAGCAACGCCTAGAGACACATACCAACAAAATTATTAAACAATTTACCAATTATTCCAACAGAATCTATAAGGGTTTCTTTCATTCTAGGTGGCTGTCAGTGCGGTTAGAAACGTTAGGAAATATAATAATATTTTTTGCTGCAGTATCAGCAGTTTTGACCAGAGGCGACGAAAACGTTGGAGTGATTGGAATGTCCCTAACTTATTCTTTAATGGTATTTTATTCTTATATTATTTAAGATATAGTGCAGGTAGTACAGACATCAATCGATGTATAGCTATATATAATATATAGCTAATTATTAGGCTCTATAAAATGATTATGTACTTTTTTCAACAAAAAATTGTAAAGAAAGAGCTTTAGAAAAACATCCACTATTTTTGAAAGGAGTGCATAAAAAAAGATTATCGTTCCACAGCTACTTAGCTCAGAGGGAGAACAATTCTTAAAATCTAACATGGTGGGCAAAAATTTACCACCATGAAATTATCTTTAACAAAAGATTATTAATTCCTATAAACGCTTCATCACCCTAATTAAGAAAAGAATCAACATTATCCTCCAAGCAATGGCAACATCTTTTAACAACAATTTCACCTCGTTTGCTACGAAAAAATACTTTAAAAATAAATTTTCATGTCTTCTATGGCTACTTAAAAAAAAATTATAGTCCATTGAAAAAATTAATCAATTATTAATTTTTTTCTAGGTAACAAGAGTTCTTTTATTCTTGATGAGATGGTCAGCGGAAACTGAGCTAAATATTGTATCAGCTGAAAGAATAAAAGAATACTGTGATATTCCTCAGGTAATTAATAAAGGTAGCAATTGTAACTCTTAACTAATATGTGTATCTTTGATACACACATATGCACAAATATGATAAAGGTTTTGCATGTATTAAATGATTCAGTTTTATTTCTTTTTTGTTTCAGATAAACCCTAGTGCTTCTATTAATAATAATTTTTGGTTATATATTTTGCAAATTTCTATTACCTACCAATTGATAATTGATCATTGAATTATCAGACACATACAATTTATTTTCAGGAAAAACCATGGGAGCTACCAGTCAATGTACCAAAGAATTGGCCTGACAAGGGAGAAGTCATATTTAAAGATTTTAGCTTTAGGTATCGGGAAGGTTTGGACCTTGTTTTAAAGAATGTTAGCTTCAGTATTCAACCAGGAGAGAAGGTAAATAAATATACTACAGTTCATGTACTAATTAAAATTAATTAAATTGTTCTGTTATTATTAATTACGTAGTAATTGAATGTTGTTTTTAAACATAAATGGGGTGTACTTAATGTATTCTTTAGTCGAGTTTTAGCATATTAAAACGAGAATAAAGTGTTTTCAGCAGAAAATTACTATCATCGCAGAGACCGCTGACTGGAGTAGACCAGTTGGAGGCCACTGAGTTGGCCATCTCCAAAACATTTAACATAGATGCTGACCCCGCAGTTGACAGGGCATTAGCATCAGTCTCTACGGTCCTCAGTTCCAACGCTTAACTAGCTGTGAATTTGGTGGGAAGACTGAGCCAAATCCAACCCCCCAATACCTCTAAACCTTTAGCAAGATAGAAGCCTTGTTGCAGTTAGCAAGGTAAAAGCCGATAATCCAACAATGTTGGTAGCTGAAGTTGATGGTGTTTGGATGGCGGCAATTTGTGCTCAAGAGTGATACAAAGGCCACCGACAACCAAAGAAGGGCGAAACACCACTCACATGAGGGATTTTGATTCTCGTATCATTTATTAAAATTAGTTATTTATTAAAAATAAATAACTTTTTACACTTGCAACATTTTTCCTAAAAACATTAGTTTTATTTTATTTAGGTAGGTATAGTGGGGAGGAGTGGAGCTGGAAAATCATCACTTACATTAAGTTTATTTAGAATAATAGAATCAGCTGGAGGTAACATACTCATAGACGGAATAGATATAAGTACACTGGGATTACATAGACTAAGGCAGAGTCTAAACATAATATCTCAGGTAAAAATAATTAATAAATCAAAATAAATAAGCAACATTTTATAATAATAATAGCATACATTTTATGATAAATACGTACTAAATAATAAAGGTAAGAATGTTAATCATTAGACTAAATATGAAGCACTATTGAAACTGATGGAATGTTATTTGAGGTATAGGTACAACATCCAATAACATATCTTAATAAAGGAATAATTTTATGGTTGGATTTATAGTATTAGTCTCATGTTTTAAGAACATTTCAAAGCATGCTTTATTTCTAACTAACGACATACTAAGCTGTCGCTATTAATAATATTATGAACCAAATATAATTGTTCAACTTTTATAACTACTGAAGAACTCCGTACTTTTTCAAATTAAAAAATGTTTAAATAATAAATTTAAATTTTTAACTTTCATTGAAAATTAAATAATATTAATGAATTATTTTTTTTTACAAAAATAGGACCCAGTATTATTCTCGGGGAGTTTAAGACTAAATTTTGATCCAGAAAATAAGTATTCAGATACAGAAATATGGAAAGCAGTGGAACTTGCACATTTAAAACCTTATATATCAACTTTACCTCAAGGTTTGCAGTACGAAATTGCTGAAAGCGGCTCAAATTTAAGGTAAATCCAATAAATTATAAACAATACATATATTATGAACCTTAATCATCGTATATAAACACATTGAAACAAATTGCTAACTTAATTTGTATGTAATCTTTTTTCCAAGTATTGCCAACGTCAGTATAGTAAATAGAGATTAGGGCTTAAAACCTTAGAAAAAATTTTAAGATAGAAGGAGCATAAGACCACAAAAACAATGGAATTCTACTGATAACACGAAAGCCAATTCACTGGTGGTCATAAGTTGGGGTACCACCCTAACAACAAAACATTATTTCATAAATATGTCATAAATATCTATTAATGAAGAAAGTTTGTAAAAAATATAACAATTTAAAAAACCAGCTAAGTGTTCAAGAAAATCGGTCTTAGATAGCAAAAAGGTTAATCAAGTATGAGAATTTACATTTAGTTGACAAGAAATAATTTTAACATATTTTTTAATAAAAATGTTAAAATACAATTTAAAATGCTTTAAAAATTATAATGCACCAATATTTATAAAAGTATTTAATGAATAATCAAGCATTAAATTAAAATATAACTTGATAATCCAGCAACTGGAAATATTGTCAACTTAGTTGTAAGAAAGTTGTATATTGTTAGGGTGGCAGCATAACTTAAGACCACTAGAAAACCAGTTTTCGTGTTATCAGCAATGCTCCTTCTATATATAGTATTATTATAAGCTTAAAACAATATATCATGTATTGTTATCAGTGCCAATAGTTTGAGACCAAACAAGACATATTATCTTCAATAAAATTTTAAACCAATTTGTTTAGTGTGGGACAGAGACAACAAGTTTGCTTAGCAAGAGCTTTACTGAGTAAAACAAGAATACTAATAATGGATGAAGCAACAGCTGCTATCGATTTAGAAACAGATGATTTAATACAAAAAACAATTCGAGACGAATTCTCCAGTTGTACGGTTCTTACTATTGCACATAGAATCAACACTATCATGGATTCAGACAGGTAATCAAAACAATTAATTAATTAATTTAGCAAAAATAGTGAACCAAATAGCTAAAATATATGTTTCTATTATAATATGAAATAATTAATTATTTTATATTTTTTTAATACAAATATAGGAAAAATTAATTTAAACTATCAGTATAAGCAAATTCAGTATCTATATCTATATTAATTTTTATTAATCTGCTAATAATATCAGAAAAATTATAAGCAGATTAATAAAAATAATTCAATGTATAGAATTGAAAGGACTTTCCTCAGCTTCAGTTGAGTTGATAAAAAAAATAGAAAACAAGCAACTATTTAAACAAATAAAATACAAAATAAGAACATTTATACTTTTGAGTATACTTCTTCATGCAATAAAGTATTTTTGTGTCTATTTGTCGTTGCCGTATACATCATTATTACATGCACAGTTTGGTGACTGGGCTACATTAAAAAAACATTTATAAAAATGATATTCTTATATTCTGTTAATTATTTTTAGAAATAATTATAATGAAAAAGATTTCTCTCAATCTCCCAGTCACTTAATATTTTCATAACAAATAAATAGTTACAATAAATAAAAATAGTAACACAAAAAAGAAAAGGGGTTGACTTAAGTCTGTATCTCCCTTAACCATTGGAAAGACTGGGAAAAACCAAGATAAAAAAATATTTTTTTTTTCAGAGTTTTAGTAATGGATAACGGAGCTGTAGCTGAATTTGACTCGCCTAAAGCACTAATGTCCAAATCTGATTCTCTTTTTGCATCTTTGGCAAAGCAAGCTGGAATTGATTCAATAAAATGAATAATATCTATTTTCGATAAGTATTTGACAATACAATAGCAATGCGTCACAACACTATAAATAACATTAAACCTAATTAAAACAGAGTAAAAAAATATATGAAATTAAAAGATTAAATACCTACCGACTATTTAGAGTTAACTAAGGCCAAGAAAATAGCATAAATCCTAAAAAAGGAAAAGAATTCTAAAAGAGAACTAATATCCTTTAAAACAAAAACAATTACTTAAATTACCTACCAAACAATTTTAGTTATATGTGCCTTAATTTGACACTAAAAATTCCTAAAATTATTCAACTATTCTTTTCTTTTAATGTGTTTTCAAGCACAAATAACCCAAAAATCAATTAAATAATTTTTTTTAACTATATAAGTACAAAATATTTAAAACAAAACCCCTCTTAAAATAAAATATATAAAGAAGTATTTATAAATTCTTAAGTGCTTATAAATCGATAGATATTTAAAGAAAATAATAATGTAAAATTTAAATCCCGCTGTTATTATATGTTAGCATAATGAAAAAAGAATAAAATAAGTGATTTCCAGAAAGAAACAAAGACAAAATTCTATGATAACTCTAGACAATTATTGTTAATTTAAAAGTATTATTTTCAATAGATGATAAGATAAATAATAATTTTATAGTGTATTTTTAAAAATAAAAATTAATTTTGTACAAAATTGTTGGTTACTTGAATAACTTAATAAGTTGGCAGCTGCTATGTTCAAATGCAATATTCAAACCTATTTAAATATGTAAACCTGGATTGAAAGATTGATTCACTTTCTTTTAAGGATTGAGTAATTGAAACACGTAATATTGTATAAAAACTGTGATGGGAAGATTTTTTTTTTTGGTTTGTTGGTGTTGATATTGGTCTAATATGGACCACATAGCCATTTTAATGCCTTTATTGAGTTCGGTGTGTATTAGGTAAGGCTACTGAAATTGACTGTCACATACTTAACGGAATGATTATTCTAGTACTTTAACTGCCATGATCAACTCAGAACAGGTTATACCACCACAACATGGCGGTTAGTCAAAACAATCGATTTAAGTTAAGAATATATGTTAGAGTGACCAAATGGGGGGGAGAAATAGATCATTCCCCATAACACCACTCTTAGAAAAAATAGTGACATAAATTAAAAATAAGGGCTGGATTCAGAATTAATGAAACAGAACACTCAATTGTTAAGAGAATTGTACTTATATTTAAAGAAAAATATATATAATTTCAAAGATTAAGAGTAGGTGGATTTAAGAATCTCCAAAGTGGAGAGAGAATATAAAAAAAAGAGAGTTAAGTAAAAGGTAAGATCTGGGTGAAAAGCTTAGGTAATACTTGCGGTCCCTGGTATGTGAAAAGTAAGCAGCCACACCGAAACAGCAACAAGACTTTCAGCAGTAGACTTGAAGTATATTAAGTCCCTTTTCTTCAGTATGCCAGCCAGTCCAAACAGGTAGAAAGTAATAGTAGTTTTCCAGACCCTGTGTACCCAGTAGCTAGTACACAGAGCTCAAGATGTTACCTCTCTGGAGTCTGGATGAGAACAAGCAGGGGGGTCAGCTAATCAGTCCTTATTATATTTTTCTTCTCAGCTTAGCCAACATCAAAGAGCAAAATTTACCAGAGCTAAATCAGTCTTACCTTTTATTATTATAAAGGGAAATTTAAACTAAATGAACATATTCCGCCCACACCAAATTTCCAATAAGTTGGAAATTTGAGCAAAAACAACATGATAAAAGAAAAAGAACTAAAAGTAAAGATAAACAGGTTCTGATAAAAGCATCAGAAAAAACAAGGTAAATAAAAAAAAGGTGAAAGTTAACACTCTGTTTTGGCTTTACAAATATTAAGTTTTAAACTTGAGGTTAACTATAAAGCTTAATTGTAGGAAAAATAAACAAATATACAACAAAGCATTAAAAACCAAAAAAAAAAATAAATCTCCAAAAAGAACTACTGAGTAGGTAGTCTTGCTATTTTAACCACAGGCCGCTTTATTAAGCCCTTTTTAGTTTTTATGGTAACGACCCGGGTAATACCGTCTTTACCAGGATGTATTTCAATAATCATACCTAACGGCCAATCCATTGGCTTGGTGTTGGATTCCATAATCAGCACAGCATCACCGATCTTATAAGGTTCCTCGGGCTTAGTCCACTTATTTCTTTGCTGCAAAGTGTGGAGGTAGTCACGACTCCACCGATGCCAAAAATGTTGGACTCTCCTTTGAACAAGTTGCCACCTGTCCAACCGATGTTCGTTTAAGTCAAGTATGTCGTAGTGCGGATTAGCTTCCAAGGGACCCCCTACTAAGAAGTGAGCTGGGGTTAAGTAGTCTAAATCATCAGAATCAAATTTCAGAGGATACAGGGGCCTTGAGTTCAATAAAGCCTCAATCTGTGAAGTGATGGTTGTTAGTTCTTCAAACGTCCAAGGGACGTCCTTCACCGATTTATTTAAAATACTTTTGACGGCTTTAACCCCTGCCTCCCATAGACCTCCGAAGTGGGGGCATAAGGGGGTTAAATGTCCATTGTATCCCTTTTGGAGTTAAGTTATATAATAGGTCTTCTGAGTAATTTTAGATCGCTGCCATTCAACAACTTCTTTATAGCCTTATTAGCGCCTACAAAATTACTGCCGCAATCGGAGTATAAATAAGCAGGTTTACTGCGGCGGGCAGTAAATCGATCTAAAGATGCTAAGAAAGCATCGGTGCTTAAGCTTGATACGACTTCAATGTGCAAGGCTTTAGTAGCCATGCACACAAAAATAGCTAAGTAGGCTTTTGAAACAGTAGCTTTGCGCTTCTTGGATTCTTTTACAAGACAAGGGCCGGCAAAGTCTACGCCCGTATGTTTAAATGCTCGACTAGCATCAAAACGATATTCAGGAAGCGGAGCCATAAATGGAGCCTTAGAATCAGTTTTCATACGAAAACAAGTCCAACAGTTATGAACACGTTGTCGAATAAGGTTACGACCTTTATGAATCCAAAAGCGTTTTCTAATCAAGGCTTCAAGTAAAGATGGTCCCGCATGCAGGTAAGTTTCATGAAAATAATCAACCAAATTAACGGTGAATGGACACTTTGCAGGTAATAGTATAGGGTGTTTATGAGAGTAGTTAATAGCGGAATAGTTTAATCTTCCGCCCACCCTAACAATACCAAGTGAGTCGCGAAAGGGCGCAAGCGAAGCATACTTTTTCGAGTAAATAGGATCAAAATTTTCCAGTTTATTAAAATAGTAATTTTGCACAACTCTACAGCAAATAAGTATGGCATGATTAAACTCATCAGCTCTGATAGCCGTAAATAATCTTTTCAACAGCCTCCTTGCTGTTAGATACAAATCGTAAAATTAGAGCAACCTGTCTAATTAATCTAGCGAATTTAAAGTATTCAATCCAGTGTATAAAATCATCAGATATCTCTACTACAGCTAGAGAAATTTTTGATGTTTAGTTCAGGAAGTTGATCTTCAATAACAGTATTAGAATTATTTAAAGGCCATTCATTGATATTTTGTTTAATCCATGGAGGACCTGTCCACCAATCGTCATACTTCATAAAGACATCAGGAGTCATTCCCCGAGAAGCAGCATCAGCAATGTTATGCCCTGACTCTACGTGGTGCCAGTGTTCAATAGGAAGTGTCTCAGCTATCTCAACTATTCTATTGGCCACAAAAGTTTTAAGTCTATAGGGGGGAGTTTTCATCCAACCTAAGACTGTAGCCGAGTCAGTAAAACAAAGTATAGATGAAATATTTATTCTTGAAGTGAATGGTTTGATACTAGCAATTAACCGAGTTAGAAGTAAAGCACTACATAACTCTAAACGGGGATTGTTAGTGTCTTTAGTGGAGCCAATTTAGTCTTACATTTAATTAGGTGAACTTTAATATCACTAGCTGTTATTATTCTAAGATATACTAAACCTGCATATCCTATCTGTGATGCGTCACAAAAACCAACTACTTCACATCTCAAGCAACATTCAGTTCCAATATCGTGGAATTTTCAGAGAAGATATTAAAGTAATAGTGGATGAAAACTTAATCCACCTTTTTTCAAGCGAAGTTGGGATTGGTTGGTCCCAAGTTATATTCAATTTCCAAAGTTCCTGGAGTAAAGCTTTCGCATATAATAACCGGTGCAAGATACCCTAAAGGATCGAAAATTCTTGCTACAGATGAAAGAATTTTCTTTTAGTCACATCATCAGTAGGTGACTTTCTACTGAATAGGAAAAGTAATCTTCCACTGGATACCATTTAAAACCTAGTATCTTTATAGAGTGATCTTCTAATTTATCAAAATTGATAGAGGTGTCTTTTAGATCTTTATTACTGGGATCAAGCAACTGTGGGTAACTTGAAGCCCATTTACTTAGTTTGAAGCCTCCTTTGTCAAGTAATTCTATGAGTTCTTTCTGTATTAACAGAGCTTCTTCAATTGAAGATCCACCCGTTGCAAAGTCATCCATAAAAGTATCATGCTCTAACACTTTAGAGGCCAAAGGATAAGCATGTCCCTCATCAAGTCTTAATTGTTTAAGTACTCGTTGTGCTATGTATGGAGCCGGCGAAGTTCCATACGTAATGTACATAATTCCCACTCTTCTACCTTCTGAGAAGAATCTTCCCGCCATAATATGTGGTGGTAAAGTCTATCTGTATCATTAAGAAGTATTTGTCGATACATTTGGACTATGTCCGCTGAAAACGGCACAAGATGTGTCCTAAAGTTGAGTATAATATCTGGAATTTCCAAGTGCAATTTCGGGCCGACGTGTAAACATTCATTTAGCGAGTACTTGTTAGCAACCATGGACGCGTCAAACACGACTCTTAATTTCTTTTTCCCGTTGACGTCAATTTTAAATATTCCATGATGCGGCAAGACGTAGTTAGCCTTTTTTTCCGTCTTCCTCATGTGACCTAGAAGAGCATATTCTTTCATGAATGTGTGATATTGCTCTTTTAATTCTTTATCTCGTTCCAATTTAGACTCTAAATTAAATAATCGTTTTAAAGATTTTTGCCTAGAATGCTCAAAAGTAACATCATGATGCTTAAAAGGGAGTGAGATAGTATAGCGTCCAGAATCAGTTCGAGAGTGAGTTGACATAAAATGAGATTCACAATAAGAATGATCTGGATTACAAATCTGTTTATAAGTAACTTCTTCAGTTTTCCAGAAATTATGAACAAGTTCATTAATATTTTCCTCATTTTCTGTTATAGAAAACATTGACGTGGTGATGATTGGTGCTGTTTATCATCATACGATCCTATAACCACATGGCCAAACAATGTAGGCATTAATCTGGGCAAATCTAAACTTATTGTCTTTGTAGGCCCAGTAATGACATCCGGAAATATTTCCGCCCCTATGAGTAGATCAATTCCGTTAGGTGTCCCAAAACCTGGGTCTGCTAAAGTATACGGTTGTAACATAGAAATTATATTATCCGGAACTGGTTTACTAGGAAAGTAAGGATTTAATTTTTTAATAACATAAGCATTACAATTTATAGAATTACTATCATACATTCCACTTATATTACATGAAACCATTCCTTTAGCTACTATGGGTGTATCACCAATACCAACAATAGTTTGGTGATTAGGTTTTATAGTAATACCTAACCTAGTAGCACATGCTTGAGTTATGATAGAGCAATCACTAGCACAATCTAAAATTAATCTAACTGTCTGAAAATCACCTTTTGAATCTTTAACACGACAGAGAGCAGTTCCTAATATAACATTTTTATCATTACTTACTGTATTACAACTTACTCTACTCGTTGAGCTGTCAGTAGAATTTCGTTGAGGAGGAATATCATCACCTTTATGCATCAGCGTATGATGAAAGCCCATACACACATAACACCTTCCTTTAGAAGAGCAGTTCTTAGTTTCATGAGTTTCGTATAGACAGTTTAAACAGCCTTTCCAATTTTTAAGTAACTCGTATCGCTCTTCTGGCTTAGCGTTTTTTAAAGTAGAACATCTTGAGAGCGAATGCAAATCTTTACACAAATAACATTTATAGTTAGAGACTCCTACTTGAAATTTAGATTTAGGCTTGGATTTATCATTATTGTTAAAAGACTTTTCTTTATTTTTAAGTTCCTCAGAAGGTTTCTTTTCTTCAGATCCTGAGTTAGAAGTTAAAAAAGTATGTTTTGACACCGAAGTTCTTGATTCTTTATCTTTTTTGTCTCTCTTAGTATCCTTGTTATCAAGAGACTTAGTTTGAGAACGGTGAGTAAGCTCTAATACCTGACATCGACCCTTCACAAAAGTAACTAAAGAGTCAAAAGTAGGATATTCAATTTTAACATTTTGATTTTCAAAGTTTTCTTTAGTTCTATTATCTAAACACCGTAATGAGAGTTCAAATAATAAAAAATCAAGAGGGTCAGGTATTTTAAGTAATTTAAATGCCTCAACATTATCACAAACATTAGCGAGAAAAGATCTTAAAGATTCTAAGGAAGGATTGGATTGTAAAGTTCGAAAATTAAGCATTTTTTCTATGTAACAGGAAGCCAATAGCCTTTTATTATCATAAGTTTTGTGTAAAGATTGCCAAGCAGTATTATAACTAGATCCTATGTAAGGCAAAGATTTTATTACAGCCAAAGCAGGTCCTTGTAGTGAATTTTTCAAATGAAATAGTTTTTCCATTGGAGTAAGGACGGTATCATTATGAATCATAGCTGTAAATGTATCCCTAAAATGAGGCCAGTCAATTAAAGAACCTTTAAATTTAGGAATATCTAAACTAGGTAAATTAGATCTAATCGAACGATCTAGAAATGTAGAATTTCCCATAGGTACAGCTGTTGTTTCAGACTGTTCTTTGCCTACTATTACATTGTAATTAACTATAGTATCATAATAGTATCCTTCTGTAGTATTTAATAAAACAATGTCAGAAGCACTAGGAAAGTCAGTTTCCTTGTCCATATGTATATAAATTTCAGCAACTTCATCCCATGTAGCTTGGAACTTAACATCAACCAGTTTTTTAGTTCCTTATATTTTGCCTTAAATAAACGTATTTCGTTTTCAAAAGCTTTTGCTAGTTCCCCTTGACTATGTATATCCGATATTTTATTAGCGATATGGCCAAGTTTAGCTTTTAAAACAGCTAATTTGTTTTTCTGAGACCTTACCAGAGCTCTAGCTTTAGATTCAGTCACATAATAGGGATCTATGGGCAAACCTGGGCCTCCACTAGGCCCTGGGCCAAGGCCTACATGGCCTCCACCAGGGCCAAGCCTACATGTCCTCACACCAGGGCCAGGCCTTCATGGCTGCACCAGGGCCAAGGCCTCATGGCCTTCATCAGACCAAGGTCTCCATCTTGGCCAATATTTTCATTTTGACTCATTATTTTAAATTAGTTATTAAATAAACTATATTACTAACTTTACTTACCAGTATCCTAAAGTATAGATTAATAAAATATTTGTATAAAATATTTATTGTATAAACATAAGATTTAAAGGGCAAAATTCCTTATAATTTTGTCTAAGTGTGTATAAAAGTAAAAAACAATAGCCAAAACAAAGTAAAAATATAAACAATAACAAAAGTATTGTTAGGTGTATAACAGTACAATTCTTTAACAAAGAGTGTCTGTAAAAATATTAAAGATATTGCAAACAAAAAACAATAATTATAAATCGTAAACAATAAAATTGGTGTACTTTGAAATCCGGCTCGAAGGACCATAATGTTAGAGATGACCAAAAATAGGGGGGGGAGAAATAGATCATTCCCCATAACACCTTTAGAAAAATAGATGACATAAATTAAAAATAAGGGCTGGATTCAGAATTAATGAAACAGAACACTCAAATTGTATTAAAGAGAAATAACTTAATATATTATATTTAAGAAATATAATATAATTTCAAAGATTAAGAGTAGGTGGATTTAAGAATCTCCAAAGTGGAGAGAGAAATATAAAAAAAAAGAAAGTATTAAAGTAGATGTTAATTAGTGTAAGATTCTTGGTCGTGAAAGCTGTATGGTTTTAACTTGGGTCCAACTGGTATGTGGAAAAAGTAGTGCAAGGCACAAGTCGCAAACAAGTACTTTCAGCAGTAGACCAAAGTCCCTTTTCTTAGTATGCAAAGCCAGTAGACAGTAATAGAAAATTAATTTTTCCTCAGACCTGTGTACCCAGTAGCTAGTACACAGAGCTCAAGATGTTACCTCTGGAGTCTGGATGAGAACAAGCAGGGGGGGTAGCTAATCGTCCTCTATTATGTATAATTTTTCTTTCTCAGCTTAGCAACATCAAAGAGGCAAAAGCTTATACCAGAGCTAATCAGTCTTACCTTTTTTTTATAAAGGGAATTTAAAACTAAAATGAACAATATATCTTTTTACAATACAATTATAAATATTGGATAATTTTTAATAGAATTAAAAACTATGATTTACAACCAAAATTATCAAAATGAATTATAGATTGAAAGAAAATTGAAATATTGATCCCAGAAGGATTGGGGTGAAACAAATTCAAGGTATGAAACATTTGTTCAATATCTGACAGGTCAATCGTTAACTAGAACAAGTCTGGCAGTGTGGCCTAATTTCCTAGAAATCAAAGTAGATGAATTCTATGGGTGACCATTCAGATCACCCATCAAAAGGGATTTGCAATGATTTGGATCAGATCAAAGAGCATGAAAAAAGGAAGTCAGTAGAAGAGCTAACTGTATCTCAGACATAAGTTAGTTTGATCTCTTCTACATCCTCTTATTAAGTGAAACCTTCTTGACGGGAATTCTGATTCTTTATATTGAAATATCTCATATTATGTTAATATAACTAATAAACTTAAAATTAACATATTTAAACTGATTTAAGTTTTTTTACACAAGTTGAATAAATAAGACAATATGTGAAAAACAGTGTCAGATTAAACAGATCACAAAGTTAAGGGTACTGTCATTCCTACCCCCTCCCCCTCAAACCACTGAACCGTCTGATCTGAGCACTCATAATAATCAAGTGCCCCAAACACGTCTTAATTCTTCAATACACAGGTAAGCAGGAGTATTTAAAAAAGAGCCAAACAGTACTTTATTTACATAAGCCTAAAACATGACAGCTCCAAGCATTAACATGATAAGACTTATTCTTCCTTCTAAAAGGTTACTGATAATTGAAAACAAATAATAACCACTTAAAGGGTTTATCATATTGGATAGAAATATGGTAATCACAACTGGTAGATTGGATTAAAATAGTTAAAATTCAATGAGAGCTTTGAATAATCCATCATCTTCCATTGAATACTGGAAACAAAACTTGCCCCAATAAAGAAGCTTGCAATCAAATTTAAACATTAATGCAACCACTAGTGTTTTGCTAGCTTAGCAAGCATTATGGTCAATGAGAGTAACACTTTAAACTTTGTGATTAAACAGACATGCAAGTATCAGTCGAGGGTTAAAATATTACTTATAACAACTATATATTTAGACAGCAAGGTGTGTAAAGTTATTTTAATAGTAAAGGCGTTAACATATCCATCACTTTTGTAAAACCAGCGTGATAAACCCAGCAGAATGCACTTTATTTATTTATTTTATTTATTTTAAACAAGAAAAACAGACACAAGTGTCCAATACAATATTAACAAAACAAAGAATATTACAATAAAAGAAGATAATTAAACAAAAAATGTCACAAAAAATAATAAAATGTAAAGAGTTTTAACAAAACAATAATTAATTTACAGGTCAAATTTACCTCCCAAGTTAACTAACATTGTAATGGCTAGAACCGGCCTCAATTTTTCGTAAATACCTTCCTGAACAAGGATCTGAATTCTTGGTCTATTATACCAGCCACATACCCATGTATAACCAACCAACTGGTTTAGTTAAAAGACAACCCAACAGAGAAAGAGAGCTGCAACAGCATTTTCCTATGGATAAGTGGCACTGACTGTGGCAGCCCAAGTGAACTATAGTATTGTACATGGTTATAATCAGTTAACAACATGGGAAAGTAGTGTTGAGGAACCAATGAGGTTGCTTCGATATAAAATTGTGGTGTGGTGTACCGTCTAAGACTAAGCTCATTGGCTCCCTCGTATTATTTCCACACTGTAAACTGATTATAACCATGTGTTATACATTAATCTCACTAGCATTATTTTCCCGTGCTGTCAAATGATTATAACCGTGTGTTTAACTATATTGCCCAGCTTGGACTAAAAGTATATCCATCTCAATAAGAAGTGGTAAAAACGACAGAGTCGGAACACTGTTCCAACCACCGACTTTGACACCTCTTTAGTAGAAATAGGACCATCTTAAAATCACTGTACATCTTCTCTCTAATGAGTTGTGTCTCAAATTCAATAATAACAGCAATAAACTAATTACCTCAATAATTACCTTAAAGTTAGCTGAAAAAAGATGATCAGTTCAACGGAGGTATTATAGAACATTTATTATTACAGCAGTTAAAATAACTTAATGATGATTGAATTGGACATTCAAACAATGTTCATTTAAGA
Source organism: Microvelia longipes (assembly GCA_018340805.1). Taxonomy (NCBI): domain Eukaryota; kingdom Metazoa; phylum Arthropoda; class Insecta; order Hemiptera; family Veliidae; genus Microvelia; species Microvelia longipes. The sequence continues at coordinate 40,173,480 of JACMZG010000002.1, forward strand.
CTCAATTAAATTAGATTATTGGAAAAAATATTACATTACATCAAATCTATTCGACTTTCAAGAAATAATACCGACACAAAAATATGCTGATTAACGACGACTCGAATGAAAAATATTGGCGGACAAAAGCTAATCTAGAAATTTCAGACTATCCAACTATCTTTCAACATCTATTTGAAGACTTGTTAATCAAAATGTATTTTTACTTTTTTTGCTTGATTTCAAAGGGTTTTGAGAAAGTTTTATTGAAATTTACCATTGACTACTTCTCTAAATAGACAATTATTGATAATTACTCCAAAAAGATAAAAAATAAACTGTTTAACGTATTTAAAATATTCGAGAAGAAAATTGTTGCACTTGTTTAATTTGTCAAGAAGAACAGAAAGAACAAATCAGCTGATGAAATTACTCTAAATCCCGATATTCCCAAATTTACAGTCAAATGTCGGTCATTTAAATTAAGTTAATTTAAATTTTGTAGTATTTGTTGGTTAATCTTTGAGTTTATGTTATGCTATTTATTTTTTAACTGAATTAGATTAAGTATTTATTTTTACAATGCCTGAATCGGCTAAAACTGAAGCTTCGAATCAAGAGAGCACAAATGGAGAAGTCGCACATCAAAATGAAAACCAAGTTAGTTCTTATTATATTTATTATTTTATTTCCCTTTAACTCTTTTCTTTCTTTTATTATTGCTCATTATGGCCTTATCTTACTATTTTTAGGAACAAGGAAGCAACGAAGCAAGGGCGGATCAAGCAAGAGGTGGCACGTCGTTCTTTGAAATTGCAAAAGGTCTTATAATGCGTGCATTGTTTATTTACTTCATTACATCGTTTTTTAGAAGGCCACAAACTCCTGTTGATCCGAAAGGAGTGAGTGGGGTTACTAAATTGCCCGCATTTAATTATTTTGAAAATGGAACAATCATGGTAAGTGGTTGACGAAATTAAATAACTAATTACTGAAGTAATTTCAAGAGTGTGTCTTGCTTTACCCTGTCTCAGTTGAATTATTGTGATCTTTTTTATTTTGTCGTAGGATTGCAGGAGAACTCTGGTCTCTGATAGGTTTTCTCGGTTGAGATATTATTTCTTGAGGGGCCTTGTTATAAAGTAACCTTAACACAGTTGACCATTAACATGATTAAACTAATAGTACAAAATTACTGTAACTTATATGTTAGAATTTTTATAATCCAATATAAAAACAATGTGTGAAAAACCAAAAAATATTGATACATTATAACCTTAACACACTCTTGAAGAAGATTACACAGAGCCCTAAAAAAATCGCCTCTATGTATTGAGATAGGGTATGTCCGCTCTACTAGTATATCTCTATGGTTTTTAATAATTTATGGTTCTGCCACTAACTATACTAAAATTAATTACCCTAGTTAAGGTAAAGTTGTGGAGGTTTAAATGTTATGAGACATTTCCTTCCATTGATGCAGTAGGATTATTAATGATTTAAGAAACTATTAAAAGATAAATGCCACTTTTTTAAATAAATGTTAATTTTTATTAACATTTACACAAGAGGAAACGAATCTTAGAAAATCATAATGTAACTTGACTTTCAGTCTTGCCTACCATTTTTTTACTCATATATGGCCCTGGAGACCATCATTACTATAAGGTTGGCAATACCAATATAGGGTTAGCATTGGGGACAATCAAAACTCTTATTTTGTTTATTATTAATTATTAGTTAATTTGTGATAAATGAGTTAAAAATTAATAGTGTAACCATCATGCAATAAAACTTATCATTATATCATGAATAAATATTTAGGTTATTCCAGGAATTTAAATATTGAATCAGGCTCCAATCCCTGCAGGCGTAGATTTGTTTGTTTTTAAGCTGCTATTTACAGATAAACTGGTTGCTTTGATTTAAAAATATATAAAAAAAAAACAATTATTAATATAACCAAAAAGGTAACACAAATGTTTTTTGTCCACAAATTAACGAAGAAAACAAAAATGTTGAAAACTATCTCATCTTATAAGTTAATTTAAATACTTCTAATAAGCAATTTAAACAAATAATTTTTATCTATGATCTTAGAGAGATATTAATTATTCTAAAAAGTAAATAAAATTAGCAATTAGCCAAAAATAAAATAAAAACATAACGGTGAAAATCAGCTTGTTGTCAGTTAATTTGTACTTTTTTACAACCAGTTTAAATGATTAAATACAGTAAAAGAGAGATTATGTGAGTTTGTACAAACTAAAATTATTCAAAAATAAAATTAATTACAATAAATAAAATATAAATACAATATTGTGATTTTCACCTTCTTATCAGTTTATTTAAAAAATAGTGACAACCCATTTAAAAGGGATATTTCAAATAATAGTGACTTTACTAAGTTTAAACACCCTAGAATGTATTAAATTAAACCACATTAAAAAATAAATTGTTACAAATAAAAAAAAACTGAGAAAACCCTTTACAAATTTTAATGCTGATCTCCCTGATCTGAACTAAAATATTTAACTGGCCAATATAAATCCTTGTGTTTTATCCCTTTAAATCTCTGTAAACAAACCCTCTCTTGTCACATACTCCATGCACTGTTTAACTATATTAGTAGTTTAACTAACTAATATAGTTAACTGTTAAACTATATTTAGTTTATATATTTACTATATTTAAATATTTATTTAACTATATTATTATAGTATTATTATAATAATTATATTAAATTAATTAAATTATATTACTATTGCATTATATTATTATTATTTAACTATATCATTAAATATTTATTTAACTGTATTTTTTAACTATATTTAGATTAGTTAACTGTTTAACAATATTACTCTATGGTTCCATGATAACTTGTTTACATTAATAATTTGTATAAAATTGTAAAAGTATGATATAAAAATGTAAAATTATACTTTATTCAAATATCCAGTTAAACCTGAAGACAACTATAAAGGTTTCAAAACCCTCAGATCAGTGGAAGTCAGGTTTTATTAATTTAAATTAACTGTTAAATAAATTTAATTTTAGCAATTTGTTTTTAGGATCTGTATGTTTACCTGTCTGAAAAAGAAATATTTAAAGATTTTGATGATGAGAATTCATTAGTCTGGAAGAAATTAGGTTTAGTGTATGGAGACTGGGAAAGTGGGCCTAATTTTGATGGAACATATACTAATCAGTTTACATTTACACCATCTGAGGTATTTTTTCTGGTTCAAGTTTTTGAAAATTAGCTTGAGGTAGTTACATTACTTGAGATTTAATAAAACATTCTTCTCAAGAGGTCTTACTCAATCTCAAATAATACTCTTGAAGAGATATATAATGTAATATTATATATTACATTATATAATACATTATTATAAAATACGTATGTATTATTATTAATCAATATTACATAGATATAAATCTTGAACAGACATTCAGCCTTTTTGACCTCACCAGTGTCCTACTAAAGACAAAGAAACTTATTTCTTGAATATCTAGTCATAATTATTTTCTTTTACTGTTGAAAGATTTAACAAGTGATTGTTACTTATTATACAAAAACCAACATTAAAAAAAACCCAGTCTGAAATATATTTTTTTCTGTGACAGGTGTCTGATATTTATGAGGATTAATATAGATTGAGTAATAGTAATAATTACTATTGTGTTATAACCTATGATTAAGTCTTACTCAATATCAAGTAATATTCTTAAATAGTTTTATTTTCTAGAGGGAATTAATTTAATTTTTTCTTATATTTTATAGAATTTGAAAAATAATGGAACCATTTATCTTCATGCATATTTAATCAAGAGAGAGATAGCCAAGAAAGGAAATAATAAAGAAAATGAAAATAAATTTACTGGAATGAATGTTGCTAGTCTTACCAAGCCTTTGAACAAATTCAAAAAATTACGGTTTGTGAAAACCCAAAATTTACTTACAGGGGAATCAGAACTTTCTAAGGAGGAGATAGAGGTAAATTTTTAACTGATCTGTGTATCAGCTTTTTTATATTGTTTAAATAAATGCCTTTTAGAGCCTTGGGACTTCTTAGGGATACCCTTGCATGGGCAACCTTTGGTGGAACCTGACTAATATGGTCCTTGGTCTAACCAGTTATAACTTTTAATTGGTAATTAAGTCCTGACTTATTTTAAAAAAACTACCTATTTTAAAACTCCTGACTACAAATTTAAATGTTTAATTAAAAAACTATTTCTATCAACTGAGAGCACAGCTACTTGCTTTGATGTTGATTATAAACCTCAACCGTTGTGACAGCTTTCTTGATATTTACTTTTATGTTGGAGAGTTGAAACTCGGTACAAAAATCAATCTTTTAGTCTAGTGCTATCCAAAAAAATATTTCTTATGACTCTATTAACCAGCTATAATGACTCGGCAAATATAAAAATATAAAATGAAGAAAAATGTTTGGATTGATTTGAAATTTACCACGCATGTGTAGACATCATTAAGCATCTAAGATATAAAATAAGACAAGTAACTTATTTCAAATTATAATTGTCTTATAGCATCTCTGTGGATGTTTTAGGAGATAAAATGTCTGTTAATAGATCCCCTGAATCCAAAAATGTTTTTTACCAGAACACTGATTTACCAGTTTACTATATTACTCTATGTACTAGTATATATTTCAATTTAATTCTCAAGGGCTTTGTGTTTTAAATTTTATCTAGCTTGTTAATATCATATTTGTGCCAATGTTCTCTAATTTGTTAACAGTTAGCTGAGAAGACTAACAGGGAAATAGTTTCACACTGGCATCCAAATGTAACATTAAATCTTGTGACAGATTTTACTAACTGGGTTGAAGGAACGGTACCTTCTCCTTTAAATGAATGTTAGTATGCTTTTTACATTGAATGAATATTTTATAATCCCTATTTTGTGTTGTTTACTTTGCGAATCCTTTGGAAATAATTGGGTAATAGGATAGGTGTCATGGCAATAGTCACCTCAGACCATTGAAACGGATGACCTAAATCCGTTTTCAAAACTTTTTATAAATATATATTTTGACACTTTTTTCTTAACACCCTATCTATTGGACAGAAAAATATTTTTTAAACAAACTTGGTACAAAAAACAACAAAGGGGAAGGACACAATCCTTATTGAAAATCAAGTTGTTTTGCCGTCATTAACCCAGTTTGCTAAGTCTGAAACCAGTCCAAAGACCACTCTAAATGACCAAATAGTAAAAAAACAGTGGTAAATTACTGGAAACCAAAGTTAAGGTCAATGAAAAAAAATGGAGTTGGGTGTCTTTTTCAATGTTTTTGGGGTGTTAAATCAAATGAAACCGGTTCGGAGCCTATACGACCACTTAAAGTAGTCAATAAACTGTAAAAACGTAGTCAATTACTGAAAACCTAAGATATGGCAAGTTAACGACATATTTTAAGTGGTTTGTTATTTTTGATGATTTTTGGGCCTGTAAGTTGAATAAAAATGAGTACACTCAAAGTTACCTGGTTACCAGGTAAAACCAGATTACCTGGTTTTGATGGATGGGTTTGGACATTTTAATAGATTGTTAAGCATGGAAACACTAACTAAACACATTCCAAGTTACCTGGCATAATCCAAAACAGGGATGACACCGTATTTATCAGTTTCAGATGTTTTTAAGACCTTCTAAGTGGTTTTCACTAAGTTGTCTGTCTGTATGTGTATGTATCTGTTATCATCGTAGGTCCTAGTGTTTTTATGCTAGGGAGTTAAATCATTTAAATTGGTTATTATCTATGACTTCATGTAACTGTAAATATTAACTTTAGATCACAACCTAAAGTCTAAAGTAATTTTAGAGTCTGGGACCTCATTTATACCATTGGTATATAGGAAAAGTATTGTGTTTGCAAAAAATTTGTAATCGGCATGCCACTGGAATTATTTATTTCAGGTGTTTTTAAGACCTTTTAAATGGTTTTTACGAATTTGTCTGTCTGTATGTGTGTATGTATCAGTTATCATATCTCCCAGTGTATTTATGCTAAAGAGTTGAAACTTGGTACAAAAATCAAGCTTTAGATCTAGTTGTACTTACTAGAAATCCATATTTTTTTATGACGTTAACCCACATAAATTTTGAAAATGTATAAAACACAGAAAAATTTGTCAATCAGCTTGAGATTTGGCAGGCCTTTAGTGTTATATTAGACCTACATGCCTGCTAAGTTTCATCAAATTATCAGCATTAGTTTAGTTATTATAAAATGCCTTGTATACATTTTTTTTAATTGTAAAAATTTGAAAAATAATCCAATTAAGTTGAAATTTGGTACATGTGTATTTCTTTATGTAATAAATAAGTATAATAAGTTTCAATTTGTCATGTATATCTATGGTTTTTGTTGGATCATAAAATTTAAGTTGCATCAAGCTAGGTCAGTGCCAGAATGGGTGACTGCTGGGAATAAAATTAATGTCATTACTATCTGAGGATGAGCGAAAATCAGTCTACCGCTGTAGTTGTGCTATTCGGAAAATATTTTTTTATGACATCATTAAACTGCAATAATGACTCAGTAAAAATTTCAAAAAATCATAAAACACGGAAAAATTATGCCATCGGATTGAGATTCGACACGCATGTGACTATGTATGTGCCAAGTTTCATCTTATTATCAGCATTAGTTCAATTTTTATTGAATGACTTGTGTACATTTTTTAAAAAATTGGAAAATGGTCCAATTGAGTTCAACTTGGGTACAAGTGTATATTATTACATAACAATTAAGTACATTAATAGAACTAGTCAATAGAACCATGATTTTTGTTGAATCATAAAAATTAAGGAGTAAAAGAGCGTGGTCAGGGCTGTACGGGTGATTGCTGAGAATGATTCGGATGCATTTACTATTTGAAGACGAGCAAAGCGACTCTGAAGGCATGTTGCAGTATAAATTTGGCAAACTGTATTTCTGAGGACGAGCGAAGGGATTCCGAAACAGGGAGGATGAGTGTAGCAAATCTGATGTAATGAGGAAAAGTTTAGAGGTACTCCATACTCGATTTCAATTTAATGGTTTGAGATCTATTGTCTTTATCATTAAAACAAATTGATTTCTTTGTTTTATGTGTTACTATTATTATTTATTTTTGTTACAGATATATTTTTCTCTCCGAAGGGTGATTATTATAAGCCTATACTGTACTATAATGATTTCTGGAATCTTCAAAGAGATTATCAACCCATTAATAACACCGTAGAGTAAGTTTAATTTTTTATTTATTCTTTTAGCTGGGCAGTGATTCATCCTAGAGCTAACATATGATAATTTATGTACTTGCGTGATCATAAATTGTTTGTATTGTAAAGGATCAAAAGATAGTTGTTTATGCACCCAAAGAGTGAAATGAGCTATTTTTCTTGATTATTTTATTTATTTAAAGTAAAAAAAAACTAGAATAATAAATCGCGAGGCCTAGTCAAAAGAATGTGACTCCTGGGGTGAAACCTTGGAAAAACAATATTTATTAGTTCCTAAGGTGTAGACGTGGAAATAATCATTGTGAGGGTAAAAGACCAAGTTACTCTTGTGGTTCATTCAACATTTTTCTTCAATAGAAAGTATACTACTTAAGATTTTTTTCAGACCAAAAAAGTTGTTTAAGCTTAAAAAATCTTGGGGGAGGAGGGTTACTCCATAGATTTATAAGGTAGGCCCACCCTGAAAATGTTTTTATTGGATCAAAATTTGGTCTGGTCAAAATAAGTAATTAAAATAAAAATAAAGTGTAAATTTAAGTGAAATCCCAGTTTTGAATATTTTGGCAAACGCAATACTTTTCCTATATACCTGCAGTATAACGAGGAAAAGTAAAACTGAAAATAAATGAACTGATGTTTTCCTTGGAATTATTACTTTCAGTTAACTAGCGTGCTTCGCATGGATCTTTTTTCCCTTAAAAACAGTTTTTTTTTAATTTTTGATGTCTAACAGGTTACCCATTAATTAAATAGCTTGCTAAGTGGATTCAGTATCTTTTTTTTTTCTTTCAGAGAATTAACTCTTTCTATTACTTATCAACCACTGTCACTATTTAAGTGGCAGATGTTTGCTGCACATTCAATGAGATCCAAATTCACAGCGTCTATACTCCAAGATGAGACTTCTGAGCCAGATGAAGATCAAGATTCTTTAAAAGAAACTTTATTAGAAACTTCGCCTTATCTACTTGCAGCTACTATTGCTGTTTCTATTCTCCATAGTGTTTTTGAATTACTTGCTTTTAAGAATGGTAAGTGTTGATTTTTATTTTAAAGTTATTCATGAATAAGTTGGTAAAAAAGATCCAGAAGTGATGTCTACTCATCTGGCTTGATCTCTACTATTGCTACATGAATCTTCCATTATTCTATGCTGTTACAGATAAATTACCTAATTTGATTAAATGGATTGCTTTGCTTTTTTTATTAAACTAATTTACTTACATGGATCTTGTGTTGTTCTAATGGATGCATTATATTCATACAGTTTATTGTTTATTCGATTAATTTAAATTTATTATTGCTCTAAAAAACTTAGGTCTGGCTTTACATATAGCTTAAAAAAAGTGTATTCTTAAATGATTTTATCCTTGATTGTCATAAAATTTGAAATATTAAAAAAAAAAACATAGCATCTCTCCTTAAATAAGCTTTTGATTTTACAGAGCTGCTTCTAGCCTATTCAGGCCATCAACAGTGTCTCAGTATTATGTGTTTTGTTTGTTTTTAAATGTTACATTTACTTTTTTGCAGATATTCAGTTCTGGAAAGAAAGAAAATCTCTGGAAGGTTTATCAGTTAGATTAGTTTTCTTTAACGTTTTTCAATCTCTTATAGTTCTTCTATTTGTTTTGGATAATGAAACAAACACTATTGTTAGGATATCTTGTTTTGTTAGTCTTGCCATAGAAATATGGAAAATCAATAAGGTACTTTTCTTTTTATTTATAAAAACATATCTGAATTTCATCTCTAAATCAATTTCTAAATTTATACTTTGCATCATTAGACCTTCTTTTGAAACCGAAACGAAAGTTGGCATTAGTAAATATATACAGGGTATCCCCGGATGGACTTAACGATACGTGTAAATGAAAAAAAAAGTTATTTTTCGAAAAAAAGTCACTCTTTATAAAATCTTCTGCATGTCTTTAAACTAAGATTTATATATTTGTATTTTTTTATTTTTAAGGGTGGACCCAAAAACTGCAATTTTTGAAAAATGGACGAAGAGTAAAGTAGGCTTAATTTTGACTTTTCGGAAAAAAGTATCCTTCATAAATTTGTTTAATTGTCCCCCTGAGACAAATTTTCCATAAAAAATTAAATAAAAATTTTCAAAATTCACCCATTTTGCCCCATCACCCAAATTTTGGAAAAATTAAAAGTTGTTCAAAGTGGATAAATGATACATCGTTTTAAAGGTCTTGATTACTGGAACAAAAATTGTAGTATTGTAAACTTCGATTCAAGTAACACTAACTATGATATTTTAATTTTTCTGTTTTTGTCTTTATCAAAACTCAACCACTCTCACTTTTCTTTCCAGTTTTATTAAATATCATAGTTAGTGTTACTTGTATCGAAGTTTACAATACTACAATTTTTGTTCAGTAATCAAGACCTTTTAAAAAAACGATGTATCATTTATCCACATTGAACAACTTTTTAATTTTTCCAAAATTTGGATGATGGGGCAAAATGGGTGAATTTTGAAAATTTTTATTTTTAATTTTTTTTATGGAACATTTGTCCAGGGGGACAGTTAAACAAATTTATGAAGAATACTTTTTTTCCGAAAAGTCAAAAGTAAGCCTACTTACTCTTCGTCCATTTTTCAAAAAATTGCAGTTTTTTGGGTCCACCCTTAAAAATAAAAAATACAAATATGAAAATCTTAGTTTAAAGACATGCAGAAGCTTTTATAAAGAGTGACTTTTTTTTTCGAAAAATAATTTTTTTTTTTCATTTACACGTATCGTTAAGTCCATCGGGGACACCCTGTATATGAGATGTTCGGGAGGTTGAGGAGCCTATTGTTAGTGATAAATTTATGACGTCCAGCCATTTTTGACACTTGAAATTGTTTATACAAGGAATCAAATATTCAGGTAGATAGCTAGCCAAATTGATTGAGACCGGTTTTAGCTTGATTGGACTACCCCAAGTGCTATACACACATACATTAATTAATTAATTTAATTATAAGGTATGCTTGGCTTATCATTTCATGTTATTTTTAAGGGACTCAGAGTAAAAATTGTGTTCAAGCACGATCTATGTTAAGCTCTGAAATGTAATACTTTATATTCAGTGACAAATCTAAGACAAGTTTGAGTTCATTCTGAACCTCACTGTTAATCCTGTGTAAAACTAATAGGTAGAATTCTGTTCTTTAAATATTACTTTTACTAAATCAAACACCATTTTTTTCAGGTGGTAGATATTAGCATAGACAGAAGTACCAAAGTATTTGGTATATTTCCAAAAATAAAATTTGCTGATAAAGGTTCTTACGTTCAATCGAGTACAAAAGAATATGATCAGCTTGCTTTTAAGTACCTGTCATGGGTTCTCTTTCCATTGTTGACTGGTTATGCAATCTATTCTTTGTTATATCAAGAGCATAGGGGATGGTATTCATGGCTTCTTAACATGATCTATGGATTCCTTCTTACTTTTGGTTTGTATACATTTTCTTTTGAACATTAATGGTTTTTAAGTTTACAGTTACAAATTTTAATTTATATAAAATTTGTGTGAAAAAAATACGAAAAAGAGAATATATCATTTGATACCTATGAGTTTTGCAAAAACATGAATAGTTGACAGAATCTCAAGATTCTCTCGCACAGTTATATTGTGAAAATCTTAAAATTAAGAAAACTTATTTGGAAAAGAGCTCTTAACCTTCTATTTTGTTTAAAACTTTTGTGTGTAAAACTATAGAGGTCTTTTAAAAAGAGAGAAGTTTATTAAAAAAGTGTGTAACTTTTCTTCACCTTAACGGTTTTACTCCACTCACACTCACAGCTTACCTCGTCATCAACATAAAAAAATGTTTTATTCCAAGTGGAAACCCATTAACATGAATGAAAATTAAAATGAAAATATGTATTCTTGTTCATTAAATTATGGTATACATTCGCATTCGAATTGCAACTCAATATAACGATTTTTTCATTGTAATGTTTTTCAAAAAACATACATATGTCATTCGATAAAAACTTAACTAGTGCTGATAATGAGATGGAATTTGGCAAATTCATTGGTTTTAAACAGCGAGGGCTATCGATGTGTCAAATGTCAAAATGAACTTTAGAAACAATGCATTTTTTTTACTTATTGATAATCCTTTTTATAGCATAAATGAATATTTTAATTTTTTAAAAACTTTGTAAATTTAATTGTATTATTTATTTATATTATTAATCTGTAACTGACTTTTTCCTATTGTTTGTTTGTAATTCTTAATGGAAACAATAAATTCTCTTATTCTTATTTTATTGTATTTATTTCAGGTTTCATAACAATGACACCACAATTATTTATAAATTATAAATTAAAGTCGGTGGCACATCTACCCTGGCGTATGATGACATATAAGTGTCTGAACACTTTTATAGATGATGTATTTGCTTTTGTTATAAAAATGCCTACAATGTATAGACTGGGTTGCTTCAGAGATGGTAAGTTTCTTCTTAACTAACTAATGGTATAACTTATTTGAAGTGTTTAAACGCTTTGAATATATGCTTATTAAATAAACTCTTATAGGTACTCACTTTTATACCTGTTGTAAAACATTTTATATTCTACCAAATCTTAGGTTTAAAATATATTTTTTATTTTTCAAAGAAAATTAAGCTATTGAAGTTGGCATTAAAGTAACACCTAGGAATTCTTAAAATAAAATTAAACTGGGGAGGAGGGGGGTTGAACAAAGTGTATTTTTTTATTTTGTTAACTTCAACAAAGTGTAATGGAGACCAATTTTAGCTCCTTTGGACCATTATAAGTGACTAAATTGTTTAAATGTAATTCTAAGACAATTGAACCACAAATTTGGCTCTAAAGAGTAACACCTAGCTGAGTGGGACAAAGGGCCTCAAGACCTGCTACACTCAAGTGCACAGCAATGTGAGAAAAAATAATTCAAAACAAAAACAAGTTTTTGTTTTGCCATGTTTTTTTTTGTCTGTTGCCCAAGGGCCACAAACAGGCCCCTGGGTCTTAAAGCTCAATTTTTGGTTAATAATTAATAACATGCATTCCCTTTTTTTAAAAAAATTATGGTTTAACTAGAACTTTAGGGCAAAGTAATATTTTAATTTATTGAAAACTTTTTAATAAAATAAAAAATTGTATTGATCCCTCAATCTCTCATTATTCAATCATCTTGGGTGTTTTAATATTTAAGGGGTAGGGGGTGTGGAAACTTTTGGCTTACTAAACTTAGGCTTTTTAAACTAATTAAGTAACCAAGTTCTTATTCCTCAATCCTCCTCTGTCTGATACCTAGGCCTTAATCTTGACAGACGATTAACCTGGCAACTGCACACAAAAATTAAACTTACTGACATTTCAAGACGATAAAAGTTCCTGCTGTGTCTTCTAGATCTAGATCATAGGTCGAAATTGTCATTAAGCAGCAAGCTTTGAATTTATAACGTAGTCTTAAAACCTGCGTGGGCCTATGGCCTAGAAGTTTGGGGTAGCAACGAGCCTTCCAATTGCCCACGTCTACAAATCCTGCAGTCCAAAATCTTCAGAAGAATCACTAGTGCTCCTTTTTATGTTTCTAACCTTACCATCCATAACAACCTGAAAGTCGTTATGGAGTTGGTTTGGAGAGGTCTCTAACAAAGAGTTGTTAGAGAAATCTCTCCAAATCCCGCTATTAAAAGTTCCATAAATCCCTAGTTAACAATACCAATCCATTAGTACAAGTCCTCTCGTCTAAAACCCTTCCAGATAATCCTACCAGGCGCCTGAGACGACAGTGGCCCAGAGACCAGCTAAACCAGCCATAAATTAATTCCCCGTTGTTTAAAGTTTTGCTGCTTCCAACATCGGGAGAGACTAGAAAGCATCCTATGCTTCTTTTGCAAACCCTTGGTGTCAGGGGCTGCAGGATCTTAAAAACTTTTTACCACCTTACTTATATATTTCATCAGAATTAACTCATCTAAATCTATTATATTATGTTAGCTATATCTAATCTATCTCTTGCTGTATAATTATTACTATAATATCTTCCATATACTAAATAATTCATCTATCAACTCCTGTCAGAGAGCAATCAGTAGATTGTTTCTCTTACCAGACTTCTCAAGCCTTTTAACAATAATTATATTACCAGACTTGTAACAATAATTTTATTGTTACGTTGTCGTATTACTCAATATAAAGTAAAAAAAATAATATATATTAGAAATTGAACAAGAAGTAAAAAAAGGTTTGTCTTTGTATTGTTATTTCTGGCAAATTTTCAAAAGAAAATTATGGATATGAGGTTTTTAATAAAGTGGAAACCTGTAAAGTTTTACAATTTTAATGAAAATTGTAATTATATATGACCCTTAAGTATAAATAAATTTATTGATAACAGACTTTACTGATTTTGAAAATACTTTACTATTTATGAATTAAAATCATGAACGAAGGGATTGTTAAATTATTGTAATGTTTTATAACTTCTTTGTCACCTATAATGATTTTTTTCTAAGGAAATTTACAAAAATTGAAATGATATTTTTGAATTTAGAAATTTTAGGTATTATTGTTGTAAAATATTATTTCTTAATATTTAAGTTGTTTTCTTTAATTTTATTTCAGATGTTGTCTTCTTTATATTCTTATACCAAAGATGGATTTATAAGACTGATTTAACTAGAGTCAATGAATTTGGATTCTCTGGTGAAATGGAGCAAAAAATTCAAGCAGAAAAATCTCAAGCAATTCAAAACTCTCAACCAAAAAGTATAGAGGATAAAAAGAAGGATTAGATGCTTTGTTATGTTCAAATAATATTTTGTACGATTTTATGTTTTGTAAATAATTCAGATATGAATGATAACTTAATTTGATTTATTTTTTAATTTATATTTTATGCGTCATTAAATGACGTTTCTTTATTTTATAATTATATTGCTCATGGAGACTTCCCCTCCATTTCTTTAATACATTTTTGTTTTCTCATTGTTTTATAATATTCAAAGATCAATAAAAGACTTTAAGTTATTAATAATTGTAGATAAGAAATTTAAATGCAGGAAAATTCGGTATGTCAAGGAATTTATTAACTAAGTTTTAGTTGCATCAGATCTTAAGATTGTAATGGTTTGGGTTAGGAAGTTATGGTTTATGTGTTTTTTGAAGTATATTTGTATCAACATTGATATTATGACGTATTAGTCAATCATCAAAAAACAGTCTAATTTTTTAAATTAGACTCTTCCTTAAGTAAAATCACTTTTAATATTAACATTCACTTAATATTATTGAAGGGCTAAGAGGAAAATGGGCAAATTCTTCAAATAAGCTAAATCTGTTGTATTTTCCAATTATTTTTTTTATTATATTTCACAATTTTTATCTCATAATATTATTAATTTATTCCATTGGAACAAAATATTATAGGGCTAACATTGTTGAAAAAAATAATATCATTGTATAATATTCCCATGAAAAGTTTATTTTTGGTGTTTGCATCATTTTTCTCTTAACTCTCCATATTATTGCACCCAGGAAATGGAGTTAAAGTTAATAGAGTTAAGTTGTTCTAATTGGGACAGTGATGAAATCATAGGAAAAATTCAATTATTCGTTTTCATTGAAACAAAAATATAGCAAATATTGGTAGATGTTAATGTAGTCCTAATCTTTGGTTTACTAAGTAGTAGAATCATTATTCTACTTAGTAACTTTTATGAAAATATTAAAGAAAAACTGTAAAAACTTTATTTTTAAGAAAATCTTTAAATATTGAAATAAATTTCTTTAAACAATTATTTTTGAGATTTTTTATATCTATAAGTTATTACAGTAATTTATTATTAGTGCATTAAGTTATTTTCAAATAATTTATTTTGAAGCAGTATTGTTTTGTAAAAATAAACAAAATACACCTGTAAGGTGGTATCTTAGACCATCTTAATGTTTTTTCTCTAGTATGTAATTTACTAGAATTCCATATATAAACACATTTTTGTAAATGGTCTGGTTTTCTAAAAAAATATTTTTAAACAGCAGTAAAATTTACGTGCTGTAAAATGCTATTCTTAAGTAATGCTTTTGTTTTTGTTTACTGGCTCCTCCTGCTAAAACAGTAAAACTCGAGAGCCCCTATTATTTTCTATAGAAAATAATAATTATCATTCTCTATAGAAAATTCACTTAAACCAATATATCATACAATAATTATTTAAAGGTTTATCTACTTCTAGAATAATTTAATCTGTGTTATTGTGCATTAATTGTAATTTTTTCTTTCATAAACTTATATCTTGAACTGTTTTTCTTTAAATGATGGCTTAGCTGATATCTTATTTATGATTATTATGTTTTATAAATTTATTTTTCATTGTTAATTTCAATCTACTACATTCCTTTAATATTGTTAACTTATAATTGTTTTAAAACAATTTGCTATAACTCTGTATTTAAACTTATAAAGTTATAATTATACCAGGTAAACCACTAAATGCACTTCATGCGTTAAAAACGAAAGTGAAAGTTCAAACTAAAGTAATATATAAACCAAGTAGGGAAACAAACACGATTTCTGTCAGACCTGGCATGTAGTTCACATTTTGTCCACCAAGGAGTTGGCTCAAATTTCCCTATGGGCGTAAACGTAAACAAACTATTTACGGTTTTCAAAATTTTTGTTTTTATTGCATTTATTTGTACATTATAGTTTAAAATGTTAATAATTTGTGTTAGAAATACGTTTTGTCACATCCAATAGAGGTTTTAGTGCGAATCTTTAAATACTAGGTTTTTTTAAATCACTTAAAACGAGCGGCCAATTAAACTTTTTTTCGAGTGCACTGCTTAACTTAGTACATTTTTGCATGTGATATTTGTTTTTTCCCTTTCAAATATTAATTGTAATTAGTAATTTTACAACTTTAACCATACATTTTTTAATATAATAAAAGCAATCATGATTTTAAGTTATATTTAAGGCAATACATTGTTGTCTGGATGTTCTTCAAAATTTTAATAAAGACATGTACGTTACCTTAACTATATATTCTCTTTTTCTTTAACTAATTTATTTTAACAATTATTTCACAGAATTCAATACAAAATCATTAAACTATCACGTACATATTAAAGAAAGAAAACACGATTAAAAGTAAAACTCACCTAATTTTATCAGGGTTGCCAATGAAACTAATTAAAAAAACGTAAATCCTAAGAGGCGCATGCACAGTTATCTCAATTTTAGCTATTTTTTATTTTTGAGCCAGCAATCTGCTGATCAAGCTTGTCTGAATTTTTTACACAGGTTAGTATAGGAGTTTCCCTACTTGGTTTATATATTACTTTAGTTCAAACATGCCTTACTAAGCATACATACATAGATAAAACTTAATAGCTTTACAATTTCGAAATAATTCTTATAGTTTATTACCTGACACATGTTTTAATTATCTTAATGCTTTAAAAATTGAACAACTATAATTGTTAAAATTGACATGCATGGTTTGTCTCTTATTCTTATTGTCTGTGAAGAAATTTATTAGGTTGATATTTAGTACCTAAAAAAAAATAAACCAAAAAATAGATGCATATTTAGCAAAGTAAAAACCATAAAAAGACAGTTTTTATTGATTTAATAGATCTAAGGCTCATTCTTATTAGACAATATTATTTTTGAGTATCCTTAATAGGTAAAACCTCTTCTTGTTCTGTGTAACTAATCCATTTTTTCTATTATTCTTATTTGTTCCTTGTGAGCCATAAGGAACAAATTAGAATAGTAGTGTAGGAATCACGAAATTCCATAACAAGTTATTCTATTACTGATAACTTATCATGGAATTTCATGATTCTTGGAATCTTACTTGAAATTAAAAGAAGCCATGATAAAAAATTGGTCCAAGATAAAGAAATATTTTTTATTTTAACACCCAAATCAATCAAATAATATTTGATTTTAGTGTTTTGTTGGTTTCCTTAACTATAAAGTGTGTTTATAAAAGTAATGCTAAGTGAGTTACACTAAAACTTCATCTAAACAATAAAACATGTCTACATATCCTCTAGATTTTAGAATAATAGATCTAGTTTCTAAATTACATTTGAACATAGGTGTAAATCAATATCATCAAATTAATCAATATAAATCAAATTCCAACAGGCCTCAGCTCAATTTTATTTCAATGATCATTTTAAAATAATTTATTTTCAATTTTTGTTAGACATATTATTTTAAATTAAACAATTAGGTTATTCCATTTTTATAGTGCTATATTGCAGCACTTCTTGGTTTCAAATGTCTATTATTCAAAAATGTATGGTTTTTTATTGTGGAAGTCAAGTTTTAAAAATTATATTAATTGAATTATGTGGATCGTATAACCATAAAAATAAAGAGTTGAATATTGAAATGTATTAATATCATATGTGTTGTATCCTGCTTTGAAGGTAGATAATCTACCATGTATTGTGTTGTGTTGTCAGACCCCTTATGTATTATTATCTATTATTTACGTCCATTGACATTGTTCAGAAGATAAAAGTATTAGAGGCTCACAAATATAACATGAATGTCTAAGTTGATCATTGAAACCTGCACTTTAAAGGTGTTAATAAAATGCAGTCTTGACAGTAACAAAGAACTAAATTCTATGCAATTTTAAAAAAAAAAATGAAACACAAACTAGGTTTTTAAGATAAAGAACCTTATCCTAAGATTATAATATACAAGAGTATTGAATATAATTTTTCTCTTACCATAAAATAGTTTAAAAACTACCCCTGTTTTGTGATATATTTGTTGAACCTCTACCGATTTTATTTTAAACGCACGATGAAATAAATATCCTAAAATAAACTGATCTCTAAAATGAAAAAGATTATAAGTATATAAATTAAATTATATATAATGTGTATTTACTTTGTATATTTTTTAATTGTTGTATATTTGTTGTTGTTTAAATGACCGGTGCAATATTGTGTATTAATTAAAATTGCTAAAAACATGTATATCCAAATAAAAGAATAAATTATTTTAGGTCTGTAAATGAACAAAATAAAAAGTATATAATATTTATTTGCATTTTTATTACACTTTCATAAAATTTGTTAAAGAAATCGTTGCTATCCCTTTAAAAGTGAGACTAAGAGATTAGATAGTTATAGCAAGGAGTTATAGAGGAATATATACTATAGAGGAATATATAATCAGTGCAAGGAGTATCTTTATATACTCCTTGGTTATAGTCAATTTATTACAGCTATAATGTTATAGATCTATGTATAGTTTAAATACTAAGGAATTTGTTATAGTCAAGGAGCTAAACCAGAAAAAAACAAGCCTTACTCTGTACTTCTCCAAACTTTTTAAAAAAATATACTTTAAATGATGAAGAAAAAATATCCATAATTGATACTACATCCAAGTCTCCCTATCCAGAGTGGAAGCCTTCATGTGATTGCACACACTCAAAATTTTATAAAATCACAGGTTTTAGGTTTCTTGAAGTAAGTGCTTCCCTGTTATTCACGTGCAAAACTTTATGAAGATATTTTTTAAAGCTGATTAAATTTGTAATAAATTGAGTGTTTATTTAAACACTCAAAATTACTTAAAAATAAAAAAATATATATTTTTATATTTTTCTTATTTTTTGAAAGGAATTCGCTGACTTTACAAAAATTATCTTTTTTTTGTAGGTTTTTCCAATGTTATAACATTGAATGCAGTTAAAAAATGTCATCAGCTTTAGAAAATTTCTCTTAAAATTTGGCACAGACCAGCAGGTAACCACTTGTTCTTTTATCTACCTGAATATGTGTTACCTTGTTTTAATGCCATTTTAAGTTTCAATTATTTTTTTCATGACTTGGGTTGATGATGTCATACATTATTCACAAGCAATAGGCCTCATAACCTTCTTAACATCTTTCCAAGTTCCATTTTAATTTGAGAAAGCCATCGAGTGTTATCGTTTGCCACATACAAAGGCAAGAACTCAAACATACATTTATATATATATATATATATTATATATATATATATATATATATATATATATATATATAATTATTTTTAATATATATTCATATTCGTAATCCCAACTATCACCATAATCCATCCATCATCATAATCGGTGCTCTCTTACCGCCATCATGCATGGCAAGCAAAACATATATCATTTGATACTACCGAGTTTTGCAAAACATGAATAGTTGACACAATATAATTGCATGATGGGGGTAAGAGAGCACCGCTCGTCTCTAGTAAGTACTTCACATTATATTCTTCAGAATTAATTGAAGGTCAGAGTGAGTTCAGGCTCTGTCGGCACCCTGATGAGTTAGACGTAACGAAACAGAGTGGGACATGACATTATGTCGAGCCATCAATAATGACGAATGTCGAATGATGGAACAGTTCCCCGATGTAGCATTGCATTTTGCTTGTTACATTTCCTAGGTGTCTCTCGCACAATTATTGTGTCAACTATTCATGTTTTGCAAAACTCGGTAGTATCAAATGATATATGTTTTGCTTGCCATGCATGATGGCGGTAAGAGAGCACCACTCGTCTCTGGTAAGTACTTCACATTATATTCTTCGGAATTGATTGAAGGTCAGAGTGAGTTCAGGCTCTGTCGGCACCCTGATGAGTTAGACGTAACGAAACAGAGTGGGACATGACATTATGTCGAGCCATCAATAATGACGAATGTCGAATGATGGAACAGTTCCCCGATGTAGCATTGCATTTTGCTTGTTACATTTCCTAGGTGTCTCTCGCACAATTATATTGTGTCAACTATTCATGTTTTGCAAAACTCGGTAGTATCAAATGATATATGTTTTGCTTGCCATGCATGATGGCGGTAAGAGAGCACCACTCGTCTCTGGTAAGTACTTCACATTATATTCTTCGGAATTGATTGAAGGTCAGAGTGAGTTCAGGCTCTGTCGGCACCCTGATGAGTTAGACGTAACGAAACAGAGTGGGACATGACATTATGTCGAGCCATCAATAATGACGAATGTCGAATGATGGAACAGTTCCCCGATGTAGCATTGCATTTTGCTTGTTACATTTCCTAGGTGTCTCTCGCACAATTATATTGTGTCAACTATTCATGTTTTGCAAAACTCGGTAGTATCAAATGATATATGTTTTGCTTGCCATGCATGATGGCGGTAAGAGAGCACCACTCGTCTCTGGTAAGTACTTCACATTATATTCTTCGGAATTAATTGAAGGTCAATAAGACGTTTATTACGGGCTGAGCCCAATTTACAAAAAATACAAAAGATTACACATAAAATTAAATAAAATTGCACAAAATAATTAAAATATAAAAGGTATTACAAAAAAAGACATATTTTAATCGTAAAAAGACAAAAAGAAGAGGTGAAAGCTTTGTAATAGATGATATGAGTAATTAAAAGAAAAGTTTTAAAATAAAAAGAAATTAATAAAATCTTGAAGACATAATAATGTGATAATGATAATGATAAAAAGAGGCACTTAGAGATATATTAATCAAAATAAAATACTATTATTTAGGCATTTATAGATGTTAATATACATGATAAAGATATATGTGAGGAGATAATAATTATTCAGAAAGATAAGTTGAATTAAATAATAGAATAATAAATATAATCTTAAAAAATAAATAATAATAATGATAATAATAATAAAAAATAAATAAACAAATAAAAATAATCACTTAAGCATAAAGCTGAGAAGTGAGATACTAATAGTCAAGTAAAGAACAATAATCATTTAAGAAGAAAATAAAATGTAATAAGTAAATAATGAAAACAAAGGAGTTTAAATTAGGAATTACAATGAAGTGAAAAATTAAAAAGAAACAAGAAATTTAAACACCTAAGTTGCTGGACAAATTTTTAAAAAATTAAGAAGCTTAGAATATTTTACATTGAACAAGTCAAGGTCAACATTTTTATTTTGAGATAAATAATTATTAAAAAGTCTCATCATCCTATAAATAGGTCTATTATACAATAAATTACTACTACAGTAAGGCACTAAAAAGAGATCATTATTTCTAGAGGTAAAGGTAGGTACACGTAAACTAATATAATTTAGTAGACTAGGAACATCAAATATACTATTAATAATTTTATACAAAATGACTAGGTCAGTGTTTTGCCTTCGAGTTGCTAGAGAACAAAGATTAAGATCTATTTTTACTTGGGAGCAAGAATAAGTATTGTTGAGGTTATAGAACCTGTAATATATAATATGACAAAATCTGTTTTGTACCTTTTCAAGAGTATTACAATGATTATCATAATGAGGTGACCAAACAGGTGAGGCATAGTCTAAAACAGAGCGTATATGAGAAGTAAATAAAATTTTTAGAGTAGAAGAATTAGAAAAATTTTTAGTATTCCTACAAATAAAACCTAATTTTTTTATAGCTCTATTACTAATATAATTTATATGAGGTATGAAAGTTAGACCACTATCAAACATAACACCTAAATCCTTAATTACAGACACCCTTTCTATGAGATGATTATCAAAAGTATAGTTAAACATTTGTACATCATTAGTTTTAAAGAAGGTTATGACAAAACATTTTTTAAAATTTAATTTCATAAAATTTTCTTTACACCATAATATCAAATTATTAAGTGCATTTTGCAATAAGATAAAGTCTAGAAGTGAGCTTATGGCCAGATAAATTTTAATGTCATCAGCAAACAATAGGAAGTACACTGCTTTAAGCACAGATTTAATGTCATTAATGAAAATACAAAACAAAATTGGTCCTAATAAACTTCCTTGAAAAACACCAGATGTTACCATAAAAAATTCTGAATAGACACCATTTATTTTGACACAACATTTACGGTTAGAAAAATAACTCATAAACCAGTCTAAAAGAGGACCTGACACTCCTATTGCTTTCAGTTTGGAAATCATAAGTACATGACAAATATTATCGAAGGCTTTACTGAAATCAGCACTGACAGAATCAACTTGCAAATGGTTAATAAAGGCATCAAGTATAAAATTTTGATGGCATAAGAGGTTACTTACGGTTGATTTACCAGACTGAAAGCCTGAGTGAGTTCAGGCTCTGTCGGTGCCCTGATGAGTTAGACGTAACGAAACAGAGTGGGACATGACATTATGTCGAGCCATCAATAATGACGAATGTCGAATGATGGAACAGTTCCCAGATGTAGCATTGCATTGCATGCAGGTGTCTCTCGCACAATTATATTGTGTCATATATATATATAAATATATATATA
>JACMZG010000002.1:40198496-40215996 GCA_018340805.1 Microvelia longipes
TCGACTTTAAACTAATTAACAATTAATCTATAAAAATTATTATAACATGACGCTTCTTTTAGACATAGAACTGAAATGTGAACGATGAATTTAAAAATAGACGCCAAAAGGAAATTTATTAAAAAAAAGTTGGTAACACTGTTCTTTGGTACACAAAGGCTTTAAAAAATAACTTTTAACTTTTAGAAATTATCTTAATTTAAAATAAAACTTATAATTTTAAATTAAATATAAATGTTTAATAGTTTTAAATGATAAAAATAAGCTCATTATTAGTTGGAAAGTTGAGTTCAGTTGGTCATAGTGTAAAATTGTTCAGTGCTTGATTAATCACAACCATTCCGTCTAGTTGTGACGAAGTCGAGCTTCAAACCACAGGCGACCCTCGTTTTCTGCGTTGCATTTCTGTTCTAGCATCATTGAGAAGAAGAAGAAACTACATTAATATATCATCTCTCATTTAAAAAACTCTTGAGGTAAATATATAACTAATTAATGTTTGTGATTGTTTTGATTTTATGCTAATAGTTCAAGTTTTTAAGGTGTATTTGCCTTACAATTGAACCGAGATTGACTTAACCAAATTTCAGATGGAAAGCTTGGCCTAAAAAAGGTGATTTCACACCTAAGTTTTTCACACTTTATCAATTTACTCTTAACCATTATCAAATTTATCTTACTGGCCAGTGAAAATTCCTTCAATCTTCATATTCGAGGCAAATTGATAAATATTTTAAATGTTTTATTGCAATGAGACGCGTTGTTTCATAATCGGCCTAACTGGTGGAAAGTTCATATTTGATCAATTATTTCCTGGTCCTCACTTGGCTAATATTTTTAATTTTTTTTATGTAAGATTTCAAAGCATAACCCAAATTTTCCTATCAAATTTGTCGAGAAAGATCCAAATACTTTATTTAAAATTAATAATTTTATTGTCTTTTTTTTAAAAATTTCATTCATTGTAAAATGTTACTTTTTTCATAGCAGTTACATTTGTATTTATTACTTTGCCATGGCTCTTATTGCATTCTTATCGAATTAGCTTTAAAAACGTGGTTGCATTTGAGATTAAAGTCCTTTAAAACCAACCATTCCTAAAATTTAGTTCAACCTTTGTTCTTGTTTATACAGCTCTCTTTGTCCATTGCTACCTTTGAACTTGGTCACAAATCAATGTCCAGTTAATTTTTTTCTAATATCTAGCTATACTTTAGTGTGGTATTTTTAATTGTAATTGATAGTTTTATTTTAAAGCTGGCTGTTCAAACATAATTATTTTAATTATTTTCTTGTTTATTTTGAATTATTTTAAAGTTAATAATCTAACTTCTTAACAAGGTTGGTCTTAAAAGGTATTTTTCAATATGAAAAAATTCATTAGTCAATATATTTTTTTAATTTAATTTTACTCAAAAAGTTATCTTAATCCAAGGTAGGAACATAATATATGAAGTTTTCATAATAATTCACCCAAGTGACATTTGGAACTGTTTTAAGAAACAATTTTGTTCTTTGTTGGTTTATTGGGGCTTGTTAAGTGAAGTTACAAGATACCATCTACGTATATTTTAATAATTAAATCGAATCGTGAACTTCTTACTTATTATAAATTTTAGTCTACCAGCTGTTAAGGTAATTAATTATTCCAGTCCCAGGTTCATTTATTATTATCATTATACAGGGACAGTGTATGTATTATTTAATTAAAAATACAACTACTTATGTCAGCGGTTAGCTTCAATAGTAAAAGGTCATTAAATCATTTGCTAATTTTTAAAGGAAAAGGTTAATTTAATAGGACTTAAATTTTGCTATGATATATTTGTTTATTACCTGATAATCATCAAAAAAATCATCTTCGCCTTAATGCACAGATCTAAACACTCCGAACACAAAATAGAAACAATTTATGCAATAAATATTAGCAAAACAAATGCAACATGACATAAAACTTGCAATAGACTGTTTTATATAATATTCAGGCATTATAATTTCATCATATAATGTATTAAACTAAAATCTCATATTGTAACCTATTGAAAACAATTATTGTTGTAATAAATATTATTAATAAAAATGGTACTACAAGTTGTTAAGCTGTCAAAGTTTGGGTGGGGCAAAACAAAATCAGCTTTTTCTTTCTCGTAGTTTCTTTTCAAAAACTGTGACCTGTGTTTTTCTTTTTTCTGCACTAGTCCCAGGACCTCACTATTTTTAATCTCTTAATGGATTTCACAAATTATCCTTACAAACAGTATAACGATAGTTTAGTGTCTCAGTCGTATAATTGTGCCATTGAAAGAAGTAGAAAACAATAAATCATGAGGGTAAATGTACAAGACTTCAAGTCGCAGTGCATAGAAAGATTACTTCTGTCCTCCACACTAATAGTAATAATAATTGTCCCAGGATAGCTTACACTTGAGCTATTAGATAGTACAGATTTAAGATTTGCGCCTTTTGTCTGAAAGCATTCAATTCCTTTTCTTTACAACCAAAATTTCATGAGCTTACCATTCCAGTGTAGGCTTAAGTATTATTATCCAGATTTTTCAGTCTAAGACCACTGATAGAATGTGCAAATATATTCAATTTGAACATCCATTACTAATTAAGTGTTTGTATACAAGTTTTCAGTTATTTTTAATTTTTTATAAATTCGGTTTCCTATGCTATGTGGTTTTAAAACTATTTCTGATGTTTATAACTTTCTTATCAATTATAGTCATATGTGACTCATTTTGTATTGAGTCACATTTTGAGCTGCTTCAAACCAAATTTTTCTGAAAATATACCTTAATTTATGAAGGAAACCCATGATTTGCCTATCGAAAGTGGAGCCTTTCATATGGTGCGCTCTCTCAACATATTAGAAAATCACTTAAATTCCAGTTTCCTTGCAAGTGGTGGCCTATAGGACGTATTTTTTTTAAAAGATTATAAAATTTCTTATAAAACAAATGTGTTCATCAAAATTTGATAACTGCAACTATAGTTAAGACATCTGTTAAATGGTTAAAAAAAACCTATATTTTTTCTAAGAAATTCGTCAAATTTGCATAAATTATTCATTTTTTAGTGTTTTTAAAAGAGTCATAACTTTTGTTGTAATAATCCAATTTTGATGATTAAACATTGGGTTTTTTTAGAAATTGTATCAGTTTTTAAAAATACTCTCTTCATGTTTGCACACCATTCTCAGAGAACCACTTTTTTCCTAAAATTTTGAGCATGCACAATTATATGAAGGACTCCACTCTGAATAAGCAGACTATGTTTTTACTTTACTGTTTAAGGTATATTTCCTGAATTACAAAATGGTCACACATATATAAACAGGAATTTTAAGACCGTTTTCATGAATTCCTTGTGTTTTATAAATATTTAATCTTTGCCTTGAGAATGATATGTTTTTACTTGTAATTGTTGATTGTGCTTTATAAGGGAATGCTAATAAGAACTAGAAAGCTTATTTAAAAATTTATTCCTTTTCAAGATGTTAAATTATCATAGGGCACTTCACTGAATGTTGTGAATGTTGAAATCCTTTTTAGTTACCAATTCAGACAACTCATTAATCTCTTGATATTATAAAATAAACATTATTGAAAAAAAAATAATTAATGCAACATTATTTTCCAAATTAATGTAAAATTATTGCATAGCCAAGTTTTGAAAATTTAAGTGCAAAATTTAATCAAATTTGTTGGTTTTTGCAAAACAGCAATTCATTCATTTAAACTTTTATTTTCTAAACCTGTTTAGAAAGCCATTTATTTCCCATATGCCCCAATAGTTACATGTATTATCTGCTATTAAAAACTTAAGAGGTATAAATGAATTAAAATGCAATTTAAACTTCATTAAAACTTAGTTTTATTTGTGTGCATTTTGTTTTTGATGGCTACAGAAATGTTGTAGAACTCAATCTAATTAATAATTATGGTTGTAAATAAATTATATGTAACCAGTGGTTTACAAAATTGTAATAAAATAAACCATTACTAAATAAACTATTATAGAATTAAAGCTGGTTCAGTAAGTATATAATTAATTTGTTTGCTTATTATAAGACTTTATGCATTTTAGTTAAATTATATTCTCTTAAATTAATCTCAGAAGATTTAAATATTAATTTCCATCGATAAAACCGATGGATCGACGGACCGATGGAAATCGATAAATTTCCATCAGTTAATATGAAAATTTGTACTACGAAAGAAAATGTGTTTTTCTCAAGCTCTTATGAGATACTTTGCATCTTGAAGCTGTTATAATAATACAATTTATTTCAAAATTACCCACTTACAACTAATGTCAATTAGCCATATTTTCCTAACAGGTCTAACAGCTATTAGAGCTACAAAATGTGGAGTGGTTAAAATGTACCCCCTCCTTCATTTGGGTGCTTTGTTGCTAGTCTAATGACAGATGTTAAAAGTTTTATATATAGTTTGGAGAAATTTATTATGAAGACTTGGGTCTTCATAAGATGTCTACTGTGTGACATCAGGGATGTAAAACATGAAAACAAAAATTTTTTACATAACTGATCGGTTTTGTAAGCATTGTCATTTTTATTCATGATGTCCTACATTCCCAAAGATGCCTCCCACAGTGGAAGTGAAACGTCAGATTCATTATCTACATTGATATGGTCACGACAGGAAGACCTAAATCTTCATGATCACGGAAGCCTATGCAGTCCAAACTTAATTATATGTTACAATAGCTAAAAAACTAAATGCAGATATCATTCTATCTTTGTTTTTATTAAAAAATGTAATGAAAACTTTATATATTATTATACATTTTTTGTTAATCAGGTTTAAATATTCATCATTACCTATTTATTTTTGTTCTAGGTTGAAAGTGTTAGTTTAATTGAAGCTGTATTCTCATCATATTGTCTCATCACTAAATAATGACTTTAAAATAGTAAAGAAGTGTTTTTACATCTTTTATAAACTTTAAAATTGTGTTGTGAGTAGTAATCTCCACACTTTAAGGCGCAAGTCTTTGTACTTGCCCAATTACCTTTTTATAATTTAAATAAAGTGCTTTTTATTTTTTTTAATTTCTTTTTAATTTAAAGTGATATTTAGGTGATCTAGTTTTTTTAATAATTTAATATTTGTGCAAGAACTTGTTAGAAACATTTTTTAAATTAATAGATTTTTAATTAAAATTGATTTAGTAAATTGATAAGAGAAAAATGATGACTGAGTCCATCACGTCTAACCACGTGGGAATGGTCAACAAAGGCCTTCTTAGCCGGAAGTAAGTTTTTTAAATGTTCTTTTTAGTTTTCCTTCCGTTAGTATATAGGAAAAGTAGTGTGTTTGCAAATCCGAAACCGGAATTATCTGTTTTTCTCAAAGTTGTCTGTCTATGCGTGTGTCTGTTACCATCGTAGCTCCCAGTGTATTTATGCTAGAGAGTTGAAACTTTGTACAAAAATTAGCCTACCACAGTAGTTGTGCTATTCGGAAAATAATTTTTATGATGTAAAAAAAATAATGACAGCAAAAATCATAAAAGGCAATAAAATTATGTGGTCAGATTGTGATTGTATAAGACTCACATATGTGCTAAGTTTCATCTCATTTCAGCATTTGTTCAATGTTTATCAAATGACTTAAGTACGTATTTAAAAAAAATTGTAAATTATCAGAAAATAATATAATTACAAATCTTATTTAGTACAAATATATAACACAATATAATTGTGTGAGAGAGAACCTAGGAAATGTAACAAGCAAATGCTACATCTGGAACTGTTCCATCATTTGGCATAATGTCATGTCCCAATCTGTTTCGTTACGTCTAACTCATCAGGGCGCCAACAGAGCCTTAACTCACTCTGACCTTCAATTAAAATTCTGAAGAATATAATGTGAAGTATTTACCAGAGGTGAGTGGTGCTCTCTTTCCGCCATCATGCTTGGCAAGCAAAACATATATCATTTGATACTACTGAGTTTTGCTAAACATAAATATTTGACACAATATAATTGTGCGAGAAGCACCTAGGAAATGTAGCAAGCAATGCTTGTTATGTTTTCTAGGTATCTCTCGCACAATATATTGTGTCAACTATTCATGTTTTGCAAACCTTGATGTATCAAATGATATATAAATATATAACTTTATGTAATAAATAAGTACACTGATAAGTATCCCTGTTTTATATTGCTGTTAATTTATTAAGTGCAACTATAAATTTAAAAGATAATGATAATTTCTGTTGGTTTGTGTATTCACATTTTTGAATTTAGTTCCGTTTTGAGTTTCTGGCCTCAAAAGTTAAATACTGTCTAGCATTTGCTGGCTGGTTTAAATACACTTGATTTATTATAATTTAAAGTGGTTTCTCTTTTAGTTAATGATGAGACATTATTATATTAATTTCTTTTATTAGTTTGCTCTAAAATGATGAGATTAAGTTTGTCGGATTTCCCTTCATTTCTGTATAAATGATAACTCAACTCTCTGATTAGAGCCATATATTACATTTTGTAAAATCTCTTTTAAACTTTGTTTATTTTGTCTTATAATTGTATTGATGTGTTAATTTCAGAGAAGAAGCTACTCTTGTTGGAGAATGGAAAGCTAAACTCAAAATTCCTCCTGCAGATAAAAGAATTAAAACCAGTGTAAGCATATTATTTATATTTACAATTTACCTTATATGAAATATTTTTTGAGCCTTTTTTAAGTTTGCTCTTTATTTTTTGTGGTGTTGTTTGTGTGTCTTAAGTAATTGTTTATAATCACTTAGCATAAAAAATGGCAACCTTTATTAAGCTTAAATTATTAATAGCATCTAAGACTTAATGTTTTGGGAAATTTTTATTAACTTTAAACAACTGGTAGATAGTTAAAATATAAGGGTGGATTATTATTATGACAACGCCCAAAATTAGAATCAATTAAATTTAGTCAAACATTATATGAATAATTAATATTAAAGTAATTAATTTTTTTTCTCTAAAAATTATTTAATCAACTGCGACTTCATTTCAATCCTCAATATAAATATATATTGGTTGTTAATTCTTATCCAATACCAAATATTATTATAATCCATTTTTTAATTCTTTTTCCAGGATGTAACAGACACAAAAGGAAATGAATTTGAAGAATTCTGTCTGAAACGGGAACTGTTAATGGGCATTTTTGAGAAAGGCTGGGATAAGCCTAGTCCTATACAAGAAGCGAGTATTCCTCTCGCACTCTCTGGTAAAGATATACTTGCCAGAGCAAAAAATGGAACTGGAAAGACTGGTGCTTATTCTATTCCTGTACTGGAACAAGTAGATCCTACCAAGGATGTCATACAAGGTACATTCATGGTCATTTTTGAAATACGCAGTACTTAATGAATACTTCGTCTTATAATCTTTGGAACTAGTTAGCATTAGATGAATAAATACTATCCTCACTTAGCTTGAAGAACATGCTTTTCCTCATATAAGCAACTGTTGGTGGAATTGGGGCCATTTTAAAAATATTGATCTTTGAGTTCATGAATCAACGTAATAGGACTAAAACCTTCCCATTTTACCCTGGACTGTCAGATATTACTGGGCCAGCTGATATCATTTTGCGGCTAATTTAAAAAATACAAATTTTTAATTGATCTCAGCAAGTTATGCCTTTCAAACTTTGTATATTGACTAGTCACTGTCAGTTGAATGAACACAATAATACTTTAGGTATAGAGTTAGAGATAAGTGCCCCTCATGTAGTCCTCTTAGGGCGAAACTTTTTTATTGTTACAATGCTCTCCATACTCAGTTATTAAGTGTTGATTGCTTTTATAAGAGATAAAATCATATGCTTGATAAGATAGCCTTTTTTAACTCTTTGAGAAACTCTTAGATGATTAGGAAATTGGGGCTGTCTAGAAGAGCCAATTTCATGTTCATTTCTTAAGGAATTCTCCCAAAGCTTTCTTTGTCTGTTACCAGTTATTAATATTTACTCCTTTTTTTACAGCTTTAATCTTAGTCCCTACTAGAGAACTTGCTCTTCAAACGTCACAAATCTGTATAGAGTTAGCTAAACATATGGCCGTCAAAGTCATGGTTACCACTGGTGGTACTAATCTTAGAGATGATATTATGAGAATCTTTCAAAAAGGTAATATTTTTTACTTTTTGCTGTTTTTTGTCTAAACGACTGTGTCTAACCTTAAGTTTTTATGGGTAGATCTTTTGAATTAGTTTGTCTGGGGGGCTTAAATATTGATGCAATTTTTAATTGAGTTTTACTCATAATATTTTTGTTGAATTTGTTCTTAATGATGAAATTATTTTGGATTCCCCTTCATTTCTTTATAAATGAGACTGAATGATTCTGAAAGAACAAATCAATATTTAATATTTTGTTATTCAATAACAGCTAGTTCGCTTAAATATAATTTAAAGACTCTATTTCTTCAAAAATTTATCTGCAAAATATCAAGTGTTTAATCAAATGATGCAGAAATAGTGTCTGGATTGAACAGAAGATAGTTTAAGTACATTTTACCCCTACTTTTAAAATTTAACTTAAGTATGTTTAAAATAATGCTTAATTTTACCTTAAGTTAGGGTTGTTAACTTAAACTTTTGTAAAAAGTACTAATGTTTTTACTTAGTGTATTATCATTAGATTTGATTTTGATACAAGTGTATAGCTTATCACTTTATTTGGGATATGTGTGTATGTTATAGTTCATGTGATCATAGCAACTCCTGGTAGGATACTTGACCTAATGGACAAGAAAGTAGCTGTCATGGATAACTGCAAGATATTAGTTTTGGATGAAGCCGATAAACTCTTGTCTCAGGATTTCAAGGGAATGTTAGATCATGTTATTTCTAAATTGCCGTCAGAGAGACAAATCTTGCTATTCTCTGCCACCTTTCCTTTAACAGTTAAACAATTTATGGTAATTATTTGTTTTATTATCTATTCAAGTTAGCCGAAAATTATAAGAATTCTATTCTTGGTTTATTGATGTGGTATTAAATAACTTTATATGTTTTTTAAGAAATTTAAAAATAACCCCATTGAGTTGAAATTTGGTACAAGCCTGTGTTGACCTAGTACAAGTGTTTTCCTTTATGTAATAAATAAGTATACTTAGTTTTATTTTAATACGTCTAGTATGTAAATTTATTTATATACAGCTCATTAAATTATATAAAAACTAATGTAAATATATTTAATAAAAATAATCATCCTCACAATTATAATACAAAAAATAAAAACATATTGATGATCCCTGACCATAGGTTATCTAAGTCAGAAGTAGGACATAATATATTAGGCATTCAACTTTTTAATTATTTAGATGAAAATATAAAAAATCTACCAGAAAAATAATTTAAAAAATACATTAAAACTTACCTTGAAGAAAACCCTTATTATTCACTTAGTGAGTATTCTTATAAAAAACTCAAAACAAATGAGAAAGAGGCTTAATTTATACATTGACGATTACTATAGCTTGATTGGCTCTTAGAATATGTAGAATACTTGTTTTATTAAATTACCATAATTAAGAGATTGACAATTTTCTAATGTTTTATCTGTATAAAATTTAATGAAAAATAAAGATTTATTATTATTATGTCTTTGGATTTTGTCTGATCACAAGTGTAGGCAGTGTTGAATTGGGTTAGTATTTGGATATGTGACCACTTGGTCTCCTAATAAGATGCAATGCACTTTAGACTCTTTCCTGATTATGAACATAAACCACTATGTCTTCATAAGAGATTCCTCGGACAGTTTATAAAATATTATATCCCAGCAGTAAAAAAAAACAACCTGATAGATTGTACTATGTGTATTTAAGTAAAACTTTGTAAATTTGTTTTTCATAAGGAGGGATAAACTTTTACCTAATTTCTGGTCAATTGAATGATATTTTAATTATTTAAATAAAATGTCTATTGATTTAAAAAAAAATGTCGTACAATAAAAATGCTCTAATGCTTAATTTTTCCTGTCGATGCGTTTGTTTTATTTGTTTGATAAAAACAAGTAATCACTTTTTCTTTTGTTTTTAGGTAAAACACTTAAAGAGCCCTCAAGAGATAAATCTTATGGAAGAGCTTACATTAAAAGGAGTTACGCAGTATTATGCTTTCGTGCAAGAAAGACAAAAAGTTCATTGCTTGAATACTCTATTTTCTAAAGTAAGTCTTTTTATCTACTTACGGCTGCAAAATTAGTCATTACTGAACTGTTTTTAAGCTGCAAAATGTCATTTTACTAACACTTTTGACAAAATATTTAAAAACATGGAAATTGTACAGTATGGGAAATTTGCTTGGTAATACCTCCTAGGGAGTTATGGTTCATTTAAATATAATGGTAAAAAAGGCAAGACACACAAGGAGGAGAAATGAATTAAGAGGTTATTATGTTGCAGGTTATAGTGTTAATTTCGGTGTATTTCGTCTGTAAACATGATTATTGTTTATAATAATATTTCTAAATATTATTACCTAAAATACGATATTTTAAGTAATAAAAATTATTCTAATACTCAATACAAGTATTCTAATACATAATAATAATACATTTAATTTAAATAAAGACACAAATATAAAATGTAAAGAATTACTAAAACTGTTAACAATATAATGAATCAGAATACTAGTAAAAAAAATCAACAAAGAAATATTGTTAGGATGAACGAATTACAAGACCAACTCTACCTGTTATAGCAAGTGTTGCAACTACTTTGAAACAATATTTGCTGCCTCTGATATATCGTAGCAAATATTTAACCCTTTTACTTGTTTATTTATTTTAGTCATAAGTTTCTTATCTTAATTTAATAATTTATTGTTATCTCAATTTTTTGCTGTAAATGATAAAAATTAAACATAACATTTTAAAGAATAATATTCTTGTTTGTTTTTCTACTGTAAGTTGATAAAATAGTATTTGCTTCAATGGACCAAAAGAAACATTGCTGTCTTGTGTCAGCGATTACAATTGACTTATAGTAATTTTCATAGCCTGCCCTCGCCTTCGGAACTAATTTATAAAACTTGTCTGCAAAATTCCATTTTGCTGTCAAGTAGCCTAATATACTATTCCCTTGTTTTGTTTTACTGATTGTTTATACTATTATAGGATGTGCATTTAAAGTTTTATGAATTAAGGTCCATAAGTTAAGGCTTGTAGTGGATGTAAGGATGTGTAGCGCTTGTGGGAGTGATAAGGGTAGTGGGGATGATGAAGAATAAGAAAATATTATTCTCTGGAGTCGTTCGACACATGATTTTTTTGTAACTGTAATCTTAATGTTTTTATATCCTTTTATATCCAAATAATCTTATAAACTTTTATAGATGTTTTGTGAAATTTGAAGACAGTAAAAAGTTTTAACAATTAAATATGTAAATTTATTACAGGCTTGTATTTTACCAACTGTTTTTCTCTTCAGATTTATTGGTCCTTTTTGTCTTCTTACCTCACTTGTCAAATTATGGGTAATAATTAAGTGATAGCTCATTTAGTTAGTGTCAGACCTTTCCCTGGCATCCATGGTTACCCTTTTATCTGTAGTTAACCCTGGTTTGGTTGTGCTCATACTAAGATGTTAGTGTGAGCACTAGGTGTTAGTCATAGTTCTTACCTTTATCCCAAGAGAGTAAAGGGGGTTTAATGAACACCTAAGTCTTACGGAAATTTAGACTGCCTAATAATGAGCATAAATACTTGCTTAAGAAGAAACCAGTGCTTGATATAAATGGTGAGAGATTATGCTTCTGAAGCTTCAGCAGTTATGTTAGCTCTACATTGAGGCCGCTGAGAGCTGTAAATGCTTAGTTACAAAGTACAAATCACGAACATGATCTGTGAGTTGCATAAAATTACTTATATAGTTATCTACTTTCTCATATGTGTGTGAGTGAAGCAGAAAACATTATTAGCAGCACTTTCTTAAGTCTACATTCTAACTCTTGTAAAAGTAAATCTTTGTACTTCTTGCAAAGAGTAGTTAAAAAGTTAATGAGTATGCTAAAAATTACTGAACTAAGTCATGTTGAGTAATTCCTTAAGTCATTATTGTTATTAATTGGTGAAACTTACAAGTTATGAAAATGGGCTATCTAGTGGACCTTGGTGGGTTAAGGTGATCATAGAATGTATCATAACTTCTTTAGCTTTATGTACCACAGACCAACTTACAACCACCGACTATTTCTTTGTAACCTAATTGTTTTTTAACAATCATATTTTGTCTGTCAACAGTTGCAGATTAACCAGAGTATAATATTTTGTAATTCGACCCAAAGAGTTGAACTACTTGCTAAAAAGATTACAGAACTTGGCTACTGTTGTTATTATATTCACGCCAAGATGGCTCAAGCACACAGAAATAGGGTCTTCCATGACTTCCGCTCTGGCCTCTGCAGAAATCTAGTCTGCTCAGGTAACTATTTATTTTATTTTCAAATAATTATTTATTTAATTTTCTAATAAAAATTGATTTCGGACTAGGTTAAGTTGAGAACATTTGTTTAAAATCTTGTTTTAAGCATATTAGTTTATTTTTAAGAAAATGTATTTAATATATATTTTTAGGTAAATTAAAACCAATCAATATTATTATTTTTTTCAGATCTTTTTACTAGAGGTATTGATGTCCAAGCTGTTAATGTTGTCATAAACTTTGATTTTCCCAAAATGGCTGAAACCTACCTTCACCGTATTGGAAGATCCGGTAGATTTGGTCATCTTGGTATTGCCATTAATCTAATCACTTACGAAGATCGTTTTAATCTTCAACGTATTGAACAGGAACTTGGAACTGAAATTAAACCAATACCTAAGGTAATAGACCCCGAGCTTTATGTTGCTAAGCTTGGAGATGAAAGCATCGACGAAGGCAACGTCAGCAAATGAAATTAAAAAATTTCACGTCTTAAATAAATTTTTGTACTTGTCCTTGCCCCTTGTAAATATTCCTGTCAATCTCATGAGGTGACATCCCCCTTCCCGTAAAAAAACTACCTGATATAATTCTTTTGAAAACTAAATTTATGAAACAAATAATTACTTATACAAAATAATTTTTAACTGAAAGACAAAGATGTAAAACTTTTATTTTTCTATTAATATTAACTTATGGATAATAAATTTATTTTATTTCAACTGGAATATGTGACATTTCTCAACATAATGTCATTACGTTACTTTTCACGTAAGTTTATATTTGATCAAATTATAATTACTACAATGAATAGTTAATTCTATTCTAAAATTTCTTAACTAAAATATGAAAATAATTTAATTTTTATGCATGAAATAAATGTTTTTTATTTTCATGTTTATTATAAATCTTGGAAAAAAAATGAAATGAATAAACTTTTTGTACATATTTATATATATTATACATAGAAGAAATTTATTATTTTTCAAAAGAGGAGTATTTTACTCACCTTTAAAATAATTTGTAAATAATGAAAGAATGACTGGGTCGAGCTATTGTGGTATTTTCTATTAATTAATTACGGTGTCAAGCAAAAATGGATTTAACATCAAAAATAATTTAAAAATTAATATTTTTATTACCTACTTGAAACAAAATATTTAAGATTGTGTATTTACAAAAAAAAGTATGATATTTTAATAACTGAATTATGATGATGACAAATCATCAATTTAAACTACCTCTATTATATTTTTTTTTTTGCTTTTGTTATTTACTACTTAAATAATTTATTATTTTCATTTTTTATTTTTAAGAACTAGCTATCATTATGCAAAATTGGTAAAGATATAATGTGTGAGTGGTGTTAAAATTATATAAGTGATAAATTCATTTGATAGTCGTAGTTTAGTAGAATAATAAAGAAAATTAATATGGGTAATATATATTTTTTTACAAGTTATGAAAAAATCAAATCATATTTTTAGTACCGCAATAGCTTATTATTATATTTTTCTGTAAATATATTTTTTAAAGACAATATTTTCTAGATCATGCGATATAATTTTGTCTTACATTTTATTTTTATTTTTTTGATCTTACATATTATATTCTCACTTGATTGAAAAATACCATTTTTGAGAATATCTTGAAAGAATTATCAATGTGAGGACTTAATAAACAATAAAAATACAGTGTAAATTTTAATTAATAAAATAACTATATTTTTCAATGAAATTTGTATAGAAATAAAAAGATATAATTGAAGCGAAGAAAAAATTATTCTTAAAATAAAATAATGAAAAAATGATTTTAAAAAATCACTCTTATAGAGTGTACATATTTCTTTTTTTTAATTTAAATTTAAACATCGAGGTGCAACTTTTTTGGATAATGCCAGTTTCTCGAAAATTTTTTATTATTTTGCACCTCTATTTAGCTAATTTAGCTCAAAATCAGGAATTTAAAAACATTACTTGAATATAATTGATTTATTGTTTAACATATATTTCAGTCTGCTCTTCTTAATGTTTAAAATAAATTAATTAGTATTCTTTGTAATTTTAAATTGCCTGTAATCATTTCCTTTCTTTTTCACTCCCAGGGAAATGATTTTTCAATTAAACTCTGATGTAAACATTACATTTTATGTATTAACAATACATTTTCTACACAAATTTTAGTGTCAGGATTGGAGTGAAATCATGTCCTCTGTAACAAGTTTTACCATACCTTGTATCTCAATTTTGACACTGGATTGATAAAAAGCTTGACACATATTACTTAACTGTTAAATAAAACCAGATAAATCGTATTCCATATTCAGTGTTAATTTTAACATACATTTTTAAACTTGACAGAGGATAGAAACTAAATGTTGTATTAAATATTTTAATAAATTTGAAATCTTTAATGCAATATTAAATTTACTATTAACTATATTTTGTTTAAATTAATTTTTAATTTATTATGATTTGCAAGAAGATGTTTATTGTTAAGATGAAAGTTGGACTTTTTCATTTTATTATACTTAATCTTGAAAAAAAGTAATTGAAACATCTTAATTCTATCAGGATTTATTATTTTGTTTGATTAAAAAAATCAATAATTGTTTGTAAAAGCAACTCCATCTTTGTGGCTCCTTTAAATGTCTTTTTGCTTTAATAATTTTTTATTATTATTTTGTTCACCCTTTGTCTACAACGATTATTTTTCGTAATGGTTTTAAACATGCTATATTTATCATTATTTTTAAATTTATTAATTACCCTTATTTTTTATTTAGTTACTTATAATTTCTACTTTTTTTTAATTCAGCTGTTCTTTTTTATGTGGCCATCATTAGCATGTTGCAGGGTGAATTTTATAATTATTTTATCAGCGGACTTTTTATTTTTATTAGCATGCCCCACCTTTTGAATATTTAATGTTTCAATAGTTTTTTAATTAAAATTTGTTTACCAATTGTGAATATTTTAATTCAAAAATAAGATTTTTGTTAGTTAAATTAGACATGAAGATGCTGAAAAGTATCTAATTTGTTCACACACTTTATTGATTGCAGTTATGGTTTGTATTTAATTGTTTTAATAACATCTTTCTTTAAGAAAAGTTTATAAGAATATTCTGTGTATTACAGAAGAAGATATAACTAGTTATTATTAGATACAACTTCACTAATTAAGTTTTGAAGTTAAAATCACATTAAAAAATGGTCACTGAGTATTGTTAGGATATGATACTATTAAATTGTGCATTTAAATTATTGAGAATTTTATTGTGATTTCTATTACTACCTTTTACTTTCAAAAGACTATCTATTTAAAACTAGTTTCCATACTTCTTTGTAAATTAAAAAAAAAAAACATTCTTATTTTTAAACTTAAATGTAACAATATGTCCTGTGTTATAGTAGTTATCTACTGTGAAGTAAATAGCCATAACTGTTTTCAATATAAATTGTCATAATTTACACTTAGAGGACTTAAACTTTTGTTTTTAGATTTTATTTGTCATTTATTTAAATTTTTAATCATTCATGTAACTTTTTTCTGGGTTTACTTGTGTAAACTTATAAAATTATTATTAAAATGCTAGGTCTTTTCTGCGCACTCTCATTTTATTCTAGGTATGTTTTAACTTAAAATGTCCAACTTCACCAACCAGCATTGGTAAGATATACTAACCTGCTAAACAACAACCTTTAATAAACCAATATTAAAATAGCAATGACACAATCTTCTTTAACATAGTCATTTATAAGATTTAGCATGTGTATTCGGGTTATTGCTGGCTTTATTTGGTTGTTTTAAGTTACCAAAGGTGGTTATTGACCATAAAAATAAAAAAAGAGCAACTTATTAAATTGTTAATGGAGGCAGAAAAGACCTTAAGTGTATTTTTTTCTGTTGATACAAGAATTGGTGTCCTCTTATAAAATCTTAAAACTCTTATTCTTTTTACCACGTTCTTAAATTTATAAATGTTCCTACAATGTATTTATTTCTGAAAAATAGTGTTTTTCTTATTTTAGGCTTTTATAAATTACAATAATTAAGTACCTATTAAAAAGTTAATATTTGCCTTGAAACCCAGTGCAATATAATAAAGGGGATATTAAAGAAAAATATTATAATAATAAGTCTACACTTTAATTTACTCTTTTGAATAGATGTAAGTTATTAAGAGAAATACTGTGTTAATAAGCTTTGCTTGTTGCAATTGTTATATTATTTATATCCTTAACTCTATCAATACCTTAAATATTTGGAATTTAAGTTGTGTTATGGCAATTAAAATAAACAAAAATGATTTTCATCTTTTTTATGGTACTTAACTATTTTATTTATTATTAGCATTCATTCTATAAAAAACTGGTGTCAGATTGTAGCATAAGATATGATAAAGAAATTCAACATTCACTAACTAATTAAACATTTCTCTCAAAAATCAATAGATAATTCTCCTTTTTCTGTCTAAAACTAAACTTTTAGGCTCGAGTTCTGATCGATGCAGAAGACGTATCAAAATATTACGATTGAGTTGGCCTTAATTATATGTTTTTTTTTGCATTGGCATAAGTTTCAGTAAATTTCAACATTAACTGTTCAGTTATTACATTAAATACTGCCTTTAATTTGATAGATGGTCAACATAATTTAATCATCTATCTCCAAAAAGTCTTTTTTGTCTTTTACAACTTCTGCCTTCGTCGCTGTTACTTCCTCCTTAATGATTTAATTGCAAAGTAGTTCACCCATTTTAGTTGATCTTTTATTAGTTTCTTAATGTTGGATTTAGATGACTGCGACTTCAGAATGACTAATGATGTTATCTGATAAACAAACGCAAAACATCCAATGTTTGTTTTATATCATATCTAAATTATTTCAAAATTTGTGTTCAGTTATCTGTTAAGTAATATCAGGCAATAAAATTTATATCTTTTGAGAATTTTTAGTGAAATACAGTGTATTAACTTCATATCTTGATAAATACATCCTTTTAATTGCCAGGTTATTCCTGTGATGTATATTTTGACAAAATATA
>JACMZG010000002.1:40220996-40293496 GCA_018340805.1 Microvelia longipes
GAATAAAATCACACTTTGCTAACTTTTTTTGAGTCGGTACAAGACCTACTGGCACCCAAAAAAAAAATACTATACCAGATTTAGTTCTACTAAAGATTCATTAATGATTTATTTCAATATATTTTTTAAAACACTGGTTACATCTTTAGAAAATTATGTTAAATGAAATAAGAATTCAATCTTTTCAAGGAGAAGAAGAAATGAACTAAAAAAAGGCTGTATTGAAATCTACAGCGACAGTAGTTCAGTGAAACAGTGTTAATGGATAATTTTAGTGAGTTTGTTTTTATTACTAAAATATGACTGGTTAGCTATAATATGTTTGTAAAGTTTAAGTTGTTTATACATCGACATCTAAGTACAAACAACCAATGTTAGCTATTTTAGAAACAACACCCAAAAGTATATTTTACTTTGTTAAGTAGGTAAAATGTATCACTTGTCTTCAATAATGAATAATTATCTAATTAAGATCTTTAGACCAATAACAAACCATGTTTAACAACATTTATAAACTAAAATAAATATGAAAATAGATCTAATACCTCAAAACTATTTCTTCCACAGAATTCTCTCATATTGAATAGATGTAAACAGATTTTAATCATAAGCATTTATTTAGTGAACATGTAATATTCTAATAAATCTATTTAACTATAAGATTAAGAATTTAGTCCTTATTGAAATAAATAAATTATAAATCAATATTGTTACAAGATTAATTACTTACTTTAACAAGAAATCGGCTTTAAAAAACAACAATTTTATAAATTATTTAACTAAAAATGTATTTAATGATTTTTCGATAAATAAATAATTTACAGGTTTAGTTACATCCAAGAGTAAAATAAATAAATTACATTTAAATAAGCATAAAATAAAATAGTTAATAGATATTGGAATTATATAAGTTTAATATTAGTTTTGCAAAAATATTAAAGTTAAAAATAATTAATTCTTATTTACTATCCCAACAAAGGTTGAGAGAAAACAATACAAGTGTTCTAGTTAAAAAGCTCTTAAAGTACAACAACTATTTGGAGAAATTACAGGTAAAAAAGACATGAGGGCAAAGATTTCCATGGGAATCATTTTTAAGGCTTATTAAAATGATTAAAACTATTTTGCCGACATAATAATATTCTACCTTTAAATAAAAATATGAACCTGATACTGAAATAGGATTTTGAATAGAAAACAAAAAAAAACTATCTTCACAAGATGTAAAGAATAATCAATTTCCTAGAAAAAAATTAAAACTGCAGAAATCTATTCATGGTAGCCATTTAATTTTCCATTTCAGCAAGAGTATTGGTTCATATTTCCAACTGAAAGAACTTATTTTACAAAAATAAAAATTCATGTATTTTACCTAATAACTTATTAAATGTGTAGAAAAACTAAAAATTATAATAATTTGTATTAATATTGATTCAAAAATACAGTGTTGTCTTTAACCAGAATAAAAAAAGTTGCTTAACTTAAAGAGCTTTAAACAAAAGAGCTAATACCAGGAGGTGTTTCTTTTTTTTATAAAAATTAAACTTGAAATATTTTTCTAAAAAAAGGGATTTTTATTTTGGTACCAATGCTGAAGACACCTATGAAAATGAAAATAAATGAGGTGAGGAAATGGGGAGGGGGAGGTGTTTAAATGTAAGGGTGTTAGCTCTGAGGTGTTAGCTGTCCGCTACCTAGCAACCTTTCCACCGCTGCATTCACATCACCAAATGTCGCTATTAATGCTGTAATCAATCAAAATAGAAGTTAATATGAAAAATAAGTACAAAGTAAGGGTGAAGTTAGGGGTGTCAAACTTAAATAGAGAGGATAGTCAACACTTAAAACTTATGTCAGCTTTGACATTAGCACTGGCAGCCACTCTAGTGGCTAAAAAATGAGCTATTCATGTCTAAAAAACTTTGTACTTTACAGCATTTATTCTTCTTTAGCAAAATAATTTATTTTAGGTAGTTTCCATAGTTCAAATTGCTGGGCTACCAATATTATTATTTCTAGCTGTATATTGAATAGTGATAGTAGTTAGGGAGAGGTGATAGACCACCTAGCAAGTAGGCCTTTGGATGGAAGATAGTGTTCTTATATAGAACACTATTTAGACAGATAGTGTCATTTCAACACCCTTTAGATAGAAGATAGTGTCTACCTTGTGATTCGTAGTATTTTACATCTAATCCACAGAATAGCCGTGATTTTACTCTAAGTTTCTATAGCTTCAACTAGAAACAACACATGCTCAACTACCAGACCAGGCTTTCCAGCTCTCGAAACCATAAGGCAGAAACATACATGGAGAATATTACTCTCTGATTTTAATTATAATTTACAATCTTAATACATTAGAAACATATATATTTAATATAAACTACTATGAGGGTCCTAAATGTTGCCTAAACCCAAGTTTATTTAGGGTTAGGGATCGCACAGGCTCAGAACCGCTGGCTTTAACATGGTTCTGAAGGACCACCACCAAGAACGGCACGTGAAAGGATTTTCATCCCTCACATAAAAACCCTGGAGGCCCCGACCGGGATTGAACCCGGACTGTTTGGATGGTAGGCGCACATGCTAACCAATACACCACCAAATATGTATTTTTAAA
Source organism: Microvelia longipes (assembly GCA_018340805.1). NCBI lineage: Eukaryota > Metazoa > Arthropoda > Insecta > Hemiptera > Veliidae > Microvelia > Microvelia longipes. Next base: position 40,223,620 of record JACMZG010000002.1, read on the forward strand.
AATAGTCGTCCAAATATAATTATGACTTAAATTGTTCCAGTTTAAAAAGCTAATGCATGTTAATCTAAATTTATCTCAAAATTATCAATTAATATCAACGTTTTATTGAACTGTTCTTATTTGTTTAACTTGATGGTACATTAAGCATCTTAAGGGCTCAAGCTGTAACTTTTTCAACAGTCATTAATTTCTACAATAACTCAATTCAAAATGAATTAGTTGAAATGTAAAAGCACAAACATTTTTTTAAGATTTATAAGCCATATAAATAAGTCATATATAATAAGATATTACCTTGTAGATTAGCTTCCCTGTTAACAAAGCCCATAGCAGTCAGTTGTTCTAATTGAGACCTGTATCTTTCTTCAGGGGGTTGACTATTATTTGATACATTAGCTGCACCCATTGATGCCACCTAAATATTACCAATAATAATTTATTAACCATTATAAGAAACATATTTTCTTTGGTAGCACAAACAATTTTATATTATGAAAATTGCAATACATGTAATTTGAGAGTTAAGATGTCACAGTATTATACTCCTCGCGCTATATCTTTCTATATGGTCACGTGACTAAAAATCAGCTGGAACGGAGAAAAACGCTTGTAACACAGTAAAAGGGAAGAAAAAAGTCCCTACCAGGGATAATCAAATCAAAACTGATATTATTGTTGTCCTGTGAAGTCACTCAAGAACCAACATGTAACTTTTCTTTCAGAAGTTGGATGCCTGCTGCTTCTATTAGAACAGCTGTATTTCCATGTAGTAAGATATAGCGCGGAAAGTATACTATTAACCAAAGAATATAATAAAAGGTACAGAATGTGAGAAGAGTGTGTGAAAGACTTAAAAGGTAGAGGTGAATGCAGTGCTGGTCTCTAGCGTCAGACCTGAAACTAACTCTCCTCACCATAAAATTCTTCCCACTTTTTTAAGTCAGTATTACGAATTATAGTATTTCTTTATTGCCATTTTAACAACACAAGCATCTACTTCAATTTTTTTTATTATTATTATACTTTGATTAATTAGTGTTGTGCTGAAAGTTGTTTGCTGAAAGAACATTCTCGTAGTTGGCATGGTAAAACATCCAAATTACATACCAGCGCTCCTGTTATCTGCAACGGAATTAACCTTATTGTCCAAAACATGAGGACCTTATTATTTGGTGTTAACATGATCCCAAACCCCCTTATATTATTTTTTCTTCTAAAATTACAAGTTTAGAATGAGGATAAATGGAGTTCATCTTAAAGAAACAAAAGATTAAGAGCCTCTCCACATACAATTTAGTTTATTTATAAATTACACAAAGCGCTTTTGACATAACAACCAGCCATCATCAGTGCTTGATAAACTAATAAGGGGTCAATCCATATCAAGATTCCAAAAAAATATAGAAAAAGATGCTAAAAAAAATAAATTTTGATAATTATTTAGCTATTGATACCCATACCTATGGTGAGTAAAAAATTACCAATATTTATGGTCACCCCACTCTAAAATTGAGTGATTTTTGACCTTCAGATAAGCAGCTGATACTCGGTTCTCGCTTGTACTACAGCAAAAATATGAACGGATCTGTTTAAAGCAAGCTTTAAGCTATATTTGGCCCTTTGACACTTTTACTCTATGACCGCTCCTTGGGGGGGGGGGGACAACGGTGTCTCCATTTAGCGTGTGTGTAATTTAGTCTCCACAGTGAAGAATATAGACTCTATGAGGTACATAAACGTAATTTTCGGAAATAAGATGTACGTAGAACTTGCTGGAAGTTCTCTTCAGATGTTCCTCCAAGAACTTAGTTTTCTATCAGTCTGACCCAAGCACTCAGCTTGACATTTCCCACATTGAACTTTGTACACTCCACTTCTAGAATCAAGAGGAATAGGATCCTTGATGTTACTAAGGTATTAAGGTAATTTTAATTTTGTATTTATTTTTATTTTATTCCTTTATTTTATTATCTTCTTACCCATCATTAATTAATTTTTATTCTAATACATCAAGTTCTTTAATTTTGTATTTTCTTATTTGTCAGGCACTGATGATGGCCTCTTGTTAGATTGAAAGCGCTTTGCATAATGTGTAAATAAAAAATGTAATCTATGGAGAGACTTTATCTTTGGTTGCTTTACTAAGAGTACTTGCATGAAAATAATAAAAAAGATAAATGGTTACCATATTTGCCATAAGTTGATTAAGGTAGTCACTGTTATTAGAAGAAGTATTAGTCGGATTAGTGTTGGGTTGTGTTGGATTAGGCTGCGTTGTAGGTGTGTTTGATTGGGTTGTATTGCTAGTAGGTGTTGCTCCTGCAGACGGTGGGCCGCTTGCAGGGGGTGTCATCAAACCTATTGGCATTCCTAGGCTGCAATCAAATTATATTTATTATTTTCTTTTAAAATAAACAACAGGGGCCATATTTTTGCATCATATTTCCAGTTTTATATCATCTTAAAAAAAGGACTTGACTTTGTCTTGTCTCGACTTTCCCAGTACCATGCTATTCCATTTTTAGCTATTTGGTTGAGCTATCTTTTAAGTCTGTGAATTACTAATAACATCAAACAAGTGATTCCGTCTTTTCAACAAGAATATCTATATTTTAATATTTTTTAACTTTGAATATTTTATTTTGATTTTAACATTGTTCTTTTGATTTTACTTTGTTAGGCATAGTTGATGGCACAAGCCAAAAGCCAGCTCTGCTATTAAGATATAGATATTCTTTTGGAAAAGACGGACTTTGTTGTTTGATCTTTAAGTTATCTTCCATGTATCCTTTTGAGTCAATTAAGTTTCAAATAAATTAATCATAAGAAATATACAATCCCAAAATAAGTAGTCACAAACAAGAATCTAGTCCCTCCTCTCCCCAACAAAAGATATATTAAACATAACCTAAACTTTGGGGACACAGGCAACCTGTGAAACTTTTAATAAAACAAAAATGCTAGGTGAGGATTATATGAGAAGCACGGAGACAAACCAAATGTAGACCACTTTATAAAAAACTAAACCTTTTGTCTACGACTTCAATCTTCATTTACCAGAGACTTAAATATATAAAAAGAAATAATAATTTAATTAAAATGTCTGATATCAATCACCATGATACTAGAAAATAAAAAGTCAGTCACAAATTATCATAGACTTACGAGATCTGTAACAGTCAAGCTGTTTAATACACTGCCTTCACATATAAAAAACCTAGAGGATATATATTTTGACAAAGGAATAAAAAATCTACTTCTGGTAAATCCTATCTATAAACTTGAAGAATTTTTCTCATTCTCTTAAACCATTTTGACTATTGTATACTTACTTCTGTAATTCTCTCACAATAAAGTATTTATTTATTATATTTATTTAAAAGAAATACTTACGTGCTAGCAAAACTAGGCGCAACTGTCCTAAGCTGTTCAAAGCCTTGCTGTATTTGCTGCATTGCACTTAGTGCCTGAGGATTAGTTAATATATTCTGTATGTCAGGATTCTGTAACTGTTGTAACATCTGTGGCATCATGTCCCGCATTTGACTCTGTAATTGGGTAAATCACATTGGTCCAAAATTAAGTAAGTAATTAAGTTTACACAAACATATAAAGTTTTAACATCAAACAACAAATTCAGTTTTTTACACAAGAATATCTATATTAAAAAATCGTAGAGCCGGCTTTTGGCTTTCGCCATTAACTGTGTATAAAGTTCTAGAAACTTAAACAAAATTATATCGTTGTGGCAACTGATTCTGTCATTGTAATGTATTAGGTAATGCACTCATATTATCAATACTTCGTTTACAACAGGTAAATTCCCAGATAAATTTAAAATTGCAGTTGTCACACCCATCTATAAAGCAGAATCCCCTTACAATATTAATAATTACAATATTACAGACCCATTTCGTTGCTAAATAATTTTTCCAAAATAATTGAAAAATGCATGTACAATAGAATTAATAACTATTTTTCAAAAAATAAACTCTACAATAACTTTCAGTTCGGCTTTAAAGACCACTTATCAACAGAAAATGCTATTGATTATCTTTTAAGAAATGTTATCAATAACCTAGATAAAGGGAAAAAAGTATTAGCGATCTTTCTTGATATAAACAAAGCATTTGATGCTGTTGATCATAATAGACTTATAGAAAAACTGAAAGCTTATGGGTTTAAAGGAATTTGTCTCGAGTTAATAAAAGATTACTTGTCGAATAGGAAGCAATATGTAAAAATTAATAATGTTATTAGTGATAATTGTACAGTAAAGAGTGGCATCCCTCAAGGCTCATCTCTCGGCCCCCTTTTATTCTCGATATATATATAAACGACATCTGTAAACTTAATGTAAATTGTAAAATTGGCTGTTTTGCAGACGACACTTTTCTCCTATTCACCGGGAATGACTGGGAATCTCTACAATTAAGCACTGAAAACGATCTCAAAATTGTCTTTGATTGGTTTAATTATAATTATCTTAAATTAAATATTAATAAAACTGGATGGATGCCATTCTTACTTAAAGATAAAGAAATTGACATTGAAATCAAATTGCATAATCATAATAACGAGAAACCTAATTGTAAATGTCTGTCTCTTAACAAATTGAAATGTACCAAATATCTTGGACTTAGTATTGATTCCAAATTAACCTGGCGCAATCATGTTCAAAATCTTATTAAAAAAATGAATACAGTCACTCATTACTTTTATTTATTAAGAAACATCGCTTCAACAGAACTCTTAAAATCCTTTTATTATGCGTTAGTTGAAAGCTCTCTAACCTATGGAATTATTTTTTGGGGAGGAACCTTTGAAGCTTTAATAAATAATTTATTCAAATTACAAAAACCATTTTAAAAATTATGTTTAAAAAAAAAAAGATTTTAGTACAGCTAAACTATTTAATTTATGTAATCTTTTCTCAATACAACTATTGTATTGCAAACAAGTTTGTTGCTTCATTCACAAAAATAAACATACTTTTCAAATTTGTAAAAACAACTACTCTACAAGATATCAGAACAAGCAAATGCTTGTGTTAGAGGCTTGTAACAAAGATGTTAAGTTTCAATCATTGTATGTCAAAGGAATTAAAATATACAATGGTCTGCCTGAGACAATCAAAGAAATTCAAAAGATAAGTAATTTTAAAAAACAACTGAAGTGTTGGCCAGCAAGTCAATAAGATTTAAATAAATAAAATACCTTTAACTATAAGGGGCTGTTTGAAATATTCCTAATAGTCCTTATATTTATTATATTTATAGTCCTTAATTTATTTATATAAATATTTCCTAAAAATAGTCCTTTAACTAAAAGTATTTAAATTGTAAAACTATTATATATGTGTGTGTGTATGTATATGTATGTATGTGTGTGTGTATGTATGTGTATGAATGTGTGTATATGTATGTATGTATGTATGTTCCATAAACCGCCAGAATACATAGTTGTTAAGTAATGTTCCCACTCACGGGTCAATCCTTGTGGGATTTCACAAAATTTTTGTAATATACTATGTTAATTCTTACCAAGTCTATATGTGAAATATATTTTTTGAATAAAAAAAAAAAACTGTTTTGGTAATGGTAGTTCTGTTGTCATCAATGATATTTAGTGTTATAACTAAGAGACAGCTGGACAAAGGTAATCTGTACAAATAATTTTCTTAAAAAAAATAATCACACATTTATAAACAAAAATCAAAGAAAGTTTTGTGTTAATCATAAAGTAAGAACTGTCCGTCATAATTTAGTAAGAGGCATAAACAAGAAACAGAACATACTATCCTTTACTATGGGATTTTTCAGATAAACTGTTTTATCAATGAAAAATGATATTTAAAAGTTGATTTATTTTGAAATCAAAACTAACTAAAAATAAATGAATATTAACTAAAGCCCATGAATCAACTTTTTGTCGAATTCCCCATATAGTTACGACATTGTTTGGAACATAAAGGCCTTATCATAGTCAGTCCTACCAACTTCAAGAATTTAGAACAGCTGTCTATTATATTATCATAACTTAGCTTCGGTGTTAAGTAAAAGTAAATTTCTAAATTAGTTATTTATTTCAACAATGATGGAAGAAAGTTTTACAGCTCAACTATTCATATTTTGAAAAACTTGGTAGTATCAAATAATAAATGAGAATAGTATTAAATAGATTATTTATTAATTAATATAATTAGTTTTATATTAATTATATTAATGTAATTGGTGTATTTCATCCTTTCTTATTGCTTAGTGTTAGCACTGCCATAATTATTGTTGAAAAAAAAGTTAGTCATTAAGTTAATTAAAGTTAGTACTGACTCAGTGCCACACTCGAGCTTTGCTCCTGCGGCTGTGCAATTAAATGTTTATTTTTGTGAATTATTAATACCTAATATCTGTAATATTGTTCAAATAAATAAACAAATAATTAATACGTTAACAGTTTGTGGAGTTGGAGAGAGGCAAGTCACTGTGCTAGTTAAACAGATAAAAGTATCGCACCATCCTTGATTTGATTTGCCATTTATTCAATGTTAATATTAATCTGACTATTGTGTGCCTACGAGATATGCTGCTACTTCAACTTCTTAGGTAGAGAATAATCCATTAATAAATTTATAGTATTAACAAGACTCCTAAAATTGTGTGACTAAAAAACCAAAACTATTCTTTTGTATATTAAGTACAAAATTGCCAAAATTTAAGCCACATAGAAGCTTGCAGTCAAGAATTTAAAACAGTCACAAATAATCTACAAACCTGTAATTGTGGATTATTAGCAAACAACGGATTGGCAGACATAATAGAAGAAGCCATATTTGGGTCATTAGCCATAGCTTGAAACATAGACTGCATGTAGGGAGCCTGAAGCATGGATTGCATTAACTGTGGGTTGTCTAATAACTGTTGCATCAGAGATTGTACACCAGGAGAAGTAAAGAGTCCGTTGCCGGCACCAGGTGTGGACGTGGGTGGCGTGGGTGTGGGGTTTGGTGTTGTAGTTGAACCTGTTCTGTTTGTGCCGCCTCCTCCACCTCCAGGTGAGGCCCATGGATTTGGCAATGGATCTCTATTTTCTTGCCCTTGCTGTGGATTCATGCCAGCTAAAATAAATCAATATATTATGAGCCAAGTGGTAAGTGACATAAAAAATAAATTAATAAAACAACATGAAATTAAGTTCTATTATAAATTCCACAAAAAATATAAAACAAAATAAAATGATCAGTTGCAAAAATATAGATTAGCAGACTCTAAATTAAGAAAACAATTGCAACTTAAAACTAAAGTTGAATTGCAGCGACTCAATGAGAAGAAAGGAAGTGAATTTTAATGTAACTATAATATTTTAGAATGAGGGACAAATCTATACCTTTTAACATTAACATCCTATATCAATCAGTCTGGAGTGTCTAACGCCATATAGCCAATAAAAAATGGGAGGTTTTTGTAATGAAAGACCAGACACAATTTAGCTTCTAGGTGGGGCCTCTCCAAGTGAACCCCTACGATTAGAGAACTCTTTAAAAGTTCTGACACTAAGAGTTTTGACACTAAGTAGCAGATCCTTAGCACCATCTATACTCCTTGACATAGGAAAAATTTGAGCCAACTCCCTGGTGGACAAAATGTGAACTACATGCAATGTCTGGCAGAAATTGCATTTGTTTCCCTACTTAGTTTATATATTACTTTAGTACTTCCTTATGTAGTATAATCTATTGTACTACAATAGATAATATACAATAGACAGTAGTAGCAATTTTTGAATTTCTCAACAATTTAAACTTATTATTTGATCCCTCCGATGCACAAATTATGAAGATATTACTCTAATATTAATTATACAAACTAAGTCCCTTACTTGTATTTGATACAAGTCCAGAGAAAGGATTTCTCGAGAACTGTTCAGTAGCAGCATTCAGCATGGGTTCTTGTATATCTCTGTACATTCTTTGTAATGCATTATAACCACCTGTAACCAATAATAAGTTTTTTTATAAAAATATAAAATAAAACAATAAAATGACATCAATATAATAAATGATAACAAGAGGAGTAAAAGGTGTAAGAAAGAAATTAAAAAAAAATAAAACCTGAAGCACTCCAATTTTAAGTCTTTTGTACAAATATCCTCATAAAATGGTATTAATACTTAAAATTAAGTTACAGTGACAAAGTGTAAAGTACAGTAATTGTATTAACGCCTTAAGCTACAAAATTTATTTACTTTTCTTCTTCCTCATTAAAATGAATACAGTAAAATGAAATCACTTGAAATTATATTTATTAACATCACATCAAGTGTCCTCACATATCTTTCCTACAATACAGTTCAACTAACATAGTTGGCATTTTCATTAGTTTTGAAAAAACTAACTACTAATTTCACACTTACACAATTTTAATATTGGTCATAATAAATCAAAAAATTTAAAACATTAATTGAAACAAAACTTTTTAAATGTTGTGTTTCATTTATATTGACCAAAACGACACAACTCTTTTCTGTTTTTAAACATATGAACAGAAGTTAAATTTAATATAATTATTACTGTATTTAGCCCATGGGCTAAATATGTTGTTACAAGTAAGGTAAAGGAAAAAAAATGTACAAGTTTCTACTAACCAGGAATGGATTCCAAATTAGACATAGCCCTATCCTGGGATCTCATTAGTTCCTGTAACATGCTGGGATTTCTTGCCAATTCCATTGTTTGTCTTAATAATTCAGGGTTGTTTAACATATGACTTATTTCAGGGTTTCGCTGAAAATAATTATTTAAAATAAATCAAAACAGCACTTTCTAAATTAGGATGACAGGGGTTAACATACAAAATTAATATTAAAGTATTAAAATCAAAACTCCAATCACATAAAATAGATCAGGAAAAAGGCATCCTAAATTATTAGGTTTAAAAAAACATACATATATATATATATATATATATATATATATATATATATATATATATATATAATATATATATATATATATATATATATATATATATATATATATATATATATATATATATCTGGATATATATATATATATATATCTGGATCAGTAGTGATCCAGCTGTCGTAGCGTTACGATCGTAGAGTAGATGTAGTATAGTGTAGAGTAGTTAAATAGTGTAGTGTTAGTATTAAAATAATTGACTCAATTTGCTGACTTTGCATTTAAAGAGTTTAATTGCAATACTTAAAAGACAATAATTTATTTTTATAAAAATGACGACACCGAGCGGTATTGACCTACTTAATTGTGTAGCTTGTGAGAAAGGCCTCTCTGGCCAAAATAAAGACATTATCTGTAAAAAGTGTGGCTTGGGTATCACTCTACTTGCACAGGACTGAGCAGACCCGTAGCCAGCGCTCTGATTGAAGGTAAGACGCCCGGGCTTTCCTGGTCTTGCACCAAGTGCCTAGGGGGGGGGGGGGGGGTTAGACCTTTCTGTCATTGACAATTACGAGATGGCAGATCTCGTCTGTCGTAACGAGGATGCTCGCCCTGGAAGGCGAGGTTAGAAGCCTAAAAAAGGCTATCAACAGTAAATTAGTGAAGCCAGTTGAATCCAATCCCGCTTCTGACGAAGCTTTAGGTGAAAAACATGTAGTAGATGATACAAAAAATATTGATGAGGGACAGAAGTCACCCAACTCTGTTGAAGTTGACAACCCTGGCCCAGTGCCAGACGACGAAAATGACGAAAAAGATTCTAACTTGAGCTACTCTAGTGCTGTAAAGAGTACAAAGGGTAAAGGAAATCCCCAAAAAGATAATAAGGCTGAGGAAAAGACCTCTAAAAAACGGACAGAAAAGTACCCCACAAACCGACTAAAAGACTCAAGAGGACTACCACGATCTATGGAACTGGAGAATCAAAAATTGATTCGCTATATCGGGTGCTCCGAGGACGTGTTGGCTGTAATGTGGGCCGAACCAACAAAGATACTACAAAGGAGATGGTATTGAGTTACCTAGAAAAGCAAAATCCTTCACACAAGTTTGACTGTGAAAAACTTGAAAGTAAGAGTGTTTTACCGAGTTTAAAATTGAAGCTCGTATGAGCTAAAGGCCCTCTCTTCTAGAACCTTCTTTTCTGGCCGAAAAACATCAGGGTAAGACCCTTTTTTATTCAAGAGACGCTCTGTGGACTTCAAACAAAATAAATACTCAAGAAACAATTCAACACTATATAAGCAGACAACAATAGGTAATATTAATAATGTTCTTGACAATTCTAATGTTAGAAGAAATAAGGCTAACGAGAGCAAATTCTTTTTTGCCAATATTTTATCGGTGAGAGAAAAATTTGTTGAACTAGAATCTCTAGTACATAATAATAAAGAAATAAAAGTAATTGGTTTAGCAGAAACCTGGCTCAAGTCCAATCAAGTAGAGATGTATCAGCTAGCTGATTTTAATATTTCCTCAAATTTTTGTAGAGAGGATAATACCAGAGGAGGAGGAGTTCTAATATATACTCACAAGGACTTGGGTCAGCCAACTGTCATTAGCCAAATAAACCAACTTTCTATTCCTTTTGTATGTGAATTAGCAGCTGTGAAGGTCGGTGACTGCGTTTATATCACTGTATATCGAACGCCTGAACGAGACTTTCCAACCTTTCTCGAAATTCTCTACGAAGCAGTAAACATAGCATATAAAAAGGAAATAACATCATAGTCGCTGGAGATTTCAATATTGACTTGTTAACCAAACGAATAAAGATACACTAGCTTTGCTCGATTTAATGAAATCATTTGGTCTCCAAACAAACTTTAAAGACGTCACAAGGCCAAGGAGTAACAAATGTCTCGATAACATCTTTTCTTCTTGAGAAGGAAACTGTGAAATTCATCCTTACAGCTTCTCTGATCATCAAAGTTTATGGATCAGCACTCAAAATAAAACCAAGAAGAAAAGACAAAAAAAGGTTATCCGCACTAGACCCATTGACGGGACGAAATTAAAGTTGTTTGAAGACAAATTGAAATCACTAAATCTGCAACCATCATCTTTCGTAGAATGTGAGAAAAGTTGGTCTGAGTTCATTAATATTATAGAATTATGTTTTCCTATAGTGGAAACAACTGCCAAACCCAGAAAGAAAAAACTTTACTTTTTTAATGAGGAATTAAAGCAAATGAGAGAAAAACTCAATACATATAACTCATTCAGTAAAGATTTTCAATCTGGTTGGCTGGAAAAATAAAAGAACACCTTAGAAACGCTTATAGAAAGGCTCTAAAAACATGTAAAAAGAAAAAATATAAGAATATGTAAATAATAATGTAATTCAAGCAATTACTTCAGCAATTTGGAAAATGGTTAAACAAGAAGGTGGTTTGGAGGCAAAACAAGTAGAAATAGATTTAAAGCCAGATGAGATTAACAAACATTTTGCTACTATTGCAGATAAGCTTCATGCTAACCTGGCCAAGCCATCTAACTCTACTCCTAGACAGCATCTACAACCACCTCCTTGTCAAACCAAATCCTTCTATCTTAATTACACAGACAGTGAGGAAGTTAAAAAGATTACATCCTTGTTAAAGATTCAAATAGTTTTGACATTTATTACTTTAGTAATAATTTTATTAAAAAAATTATCTCTTATATAAGTCCATATTTAAGTCATCTAATTAATAACTGTATCTTCCTAGGTTATTTTCCTTCTAGTCTTAAAGTCAGTAGAGGTCCTGTGAGTGATCTTAACAATTTTCGGCCCTATCTATCGTTCCAATCTTTTCAAAAATATTTCGAAAGAATCATAAAAAATAGACTTTTAAAATTTTTTAAACAAAAATAACTTTTTTCATGACCAACAGTTTGGATTCAGAGCGAATCGCTCTACTTATAAGGCACTTCAAACAATAGCAGAAGACATTTATGACGCTTTCGAAAACAAAGAAGAATTGCTTGCTCTATCGTGTGACATTTCAAAAGCCTTTGACTGCATTCATTTTCAGACGTTGAAACTTAAGCAGCTGAGTTGTGGGATAAGGGTCTCCTCTGGAGCTCATTATGTCATATCTCACTAAAAGGATTCAACAGGTACACGTTAACGGAAAACTATCTGACGCGAGAGAATTACAGTATGGAGTTCCTCAAGGATCTGTTCTAGGCCCCATTTTTTTCTTATCTACTGTAATGATCTTCCTGACTTCAGCCATAGGTGCATTAGATTTGCAGATGATACAACGTATTTAATCAAGAACGCTAATAGACAGACTCTATTGAATCAGAAAGATGTAGTTATAAGTAGAGCTAAAGACTGGTTTTAACCAATTCACTGACACTTAATGATGAGAAGAGTCAAGTGTTGATATTTTCGCTGAAATCGCCAGATAGAGAGAATTCGCTGAAGCTCCTTGTTACTCTGGATTCTCTACTCACCTGGGAGAAACATACTTCTCAACTGGCAAAGAAGCTATCATCAGTTCTCTTCCTACTCAGGAATTATCAGAAGTATTGGATGTAAAACCATGATATCAGTGTACTATGCCTACTTCTTTTCAAGAATGTCTTATTGTGCTGCCTTGTGGGGAACCAGTACTAGTGCTCTAAATATTTTTCTACTCCAAAAAAAGGCCCTGCGTATAATTTTTAACTTACAATATTCTGAATCGTGTAAGCCCCTATTTTAAGAAATTCTCTCTTATGACTCTACCATCTTTTGTTATTTATAACTTGCTTTTATTTATTCACTCGGAAAGTAACCACCATAGAAATATTGATAATCATAACTATAATACTAGATATAACCATATGCTAATAGTACCTCACTGTAGACTTCATAAAACTTTTAATTCGCCTAAAATAGTTGCCATTAAAATGTATAATTGCCTGAAGCTTAAAACTCAAAACTTAGAGTTAACAGCATTCGCTAAGCAAATAAAAACATATTTGATTACGGAAGCTTTTTATTCTATAAACGATTTTTATAAATAATTGTTCTTTGTAATTAAGTTAAGATTTTGACTCAGAGACACAATGTAATTTTACTTTTGTAATTATGTATTTGTATTAGCTCTAGAAATAAATAAATAAATAAAATATAATATATATATATATATATATATATATATATATATATATATATATATATATATATATATATATATATATATATATATTATATATATATATATATATATTCTTGATCAGTAAATCCTCCCTTCCCAAAAATCCACCCATTTGTTAATTAACTAAACAACAAAGTGAGTCATGTTTAACGCATTTCCTTAAGAGCAGTTCTATATTATTTCTAATTTATTACAGACAGCGTACTCAATCTGAGGATAAAACACAGTTGGATAAGCTAGAACAAGGGAGATGGAATCTAGTCCACTCCCCAGATACACTATATATGCACCTTGGGAAGCTATCTCATTTAACTTTAAGAACCTTCTCGACAAACTATTAATTCACTAAATAACTTTTCAAATATATAATATTTTTCAGTTTAATTTTATTGTAATGCAAAAAAATCAAAACTTAATCAAATATTTATTTGCTCTCAACTTCTTATAAAAACCAGAGAGTACCTTCACTATAAAAGACCCAATGTTTTGGTGGGAATCATTATGATGTGTCATTGTACACTATACAATAAACTAATACGGTGTAAGAACCAGAGCCTATTAAATGCATGTATGCGTTTATAATATAAAATATTTTCTTCTCTGCAACTGCAGCACAAGGTTTAAAATTTTTGATGGGTACCTGAATGTGTATAAGGCTTTTTCTTTACGTATGATTTAAAATAAATAAAGGTATGTTTTTACGTACTATGTAATACATACGTATTACATACAAAAGTACATATTGTATAATATTTATTACTTACGTAATAAATTAATAAATGCCACACACTGCATTGATCTTTTAAGTTTACTATACATAACAACAAATAAAATAATGAAAACATTATAAATTACCTCCATTAAATCCTGGATAAGAGGATTAGCAGTGATCAGTTGTCTCAAATTGTTAGGGTCGCTCATAAGTTGTTCAACCAATGGATTATTCATCATTTGCCTCATGGTCTCAGGGTTAGACAGAAGTTCACGTTGCATCCTAGCTTGCATTTCAGAGAAACTACCTCCTCCGAGTCCACCAAGCCCAGATCCTAAACCTAAACCTGCTCCTAACCCTCCAAATCCTGCTCCGAGACCTATGAAACATAAGCTATTAGAATAACCCATAAAGCAGGATTTTTAAACATAGTCCATAAGATGGATGCTTAAGAAAAATGTGAGATATTAAGGAGCCTAAACATCATGCATTTTAATCTTAACACTATAAGGGTGGGACTTTATAAATCAAGATGCTCACTAATAGAAAGCCCCTCTCTGCAGGCTCACAAATTTTGAATAATAAGTGAATAAGTGGACAGACTTACTCATATCTTTTATTCTAAAATATTAAAAAAGCCACTGAACCAGCTTTAATTCATACATTAAGTGTTACAAGATAGCAAGAATAAGCAATAATGCATCATAATGTGGACAGGACAGCATTCAAACTCTTCAAAACAGCAGATTAAAACTTTTGAAAAAACAAAATTTCTTATTAAAAGTAATAGACAAGGTTTTAATAGCTGAAGGAATATAAAAGGGGCATTTTAAGGAAATAAATACATCAAGATTTGTACCTTTAACTCTACTTCAAGTAATACAGTAATTTACTTGAGAAAGAAGGTATTGCATCTAATCAGCCCTTCCTATAGGGGATAACAAAAACTTTAGGTTTGGCAAACACTGTATAACCTTTAAATATAGAAAATATTTCACATTTTCCAGAAAATTTCAAAATAATATGGGATTTACCAGCAGCGGGGTTGGTTGGAGGAGGAGCTGACTGAGCACCACTGGTCGCAGACTGTGAAGTAGTTTGATTATTAGGTTGACTTTGAGTTGACCTAATAACCAAATGAACAACCACACCATCCTTAATGTTATGAGTCGACAATTTATCTTGATCCTTTAGAATTTTACCAGCAAATATTAGACATACTTCTGGAAGAGAAGCAGAGAATTTTTCAGCGACCACGTCTCTAAACTAAACATAAAAAATATATTTTAGAGTAATGGAAAAGTTTTATTAACACACAACAGCTGTCATTACCCATTATCATAAAGTTTTCATGATAACTTCTTTTAACTAAAGTAAAAACAATAATATACACTTTTTATTCTAAGTAATTTTGAGATGATAAAAATATTTGTAGAGAGGGAAGTCTACTCACTCTTTCTAGTTCCCCAGTAGGATAATTCTCTCATGTTAAATGATAAGATCAAATTTTAAACAAGGCTTTGTGATAATTTTTTATCTTGGTATTTGTGGTGCGAATTTAAAATTCTAAAAAATTAGTCAATTATAGTTGATATCTTTTAATACATCATTATGGAAACATCATCAAAATCAAATCAATAGAACTTCCATATTTTGCTTAATTTTATATAATTTATTATTTTATTTTCTTCCTACACAAATTAAATAGAGAACTTTAATTTGTAAGTGGATTTCAGTTAGTACAAGTTTCCACACACATTGGACAAAATTGATAAGAACTACATGAAGGGCACTAAAACAGGTGCTTTATACTGATATCTTTCAGCCAGGGTCTTCCTTATTTTTCAAAAGTGAGTCACTTCCTTTTTAAAATGACTTTACTTTTAATATTATGAGTAATAATTCTGAAAGAATATAATAACATTATGTACATGAACAAAATTTAAAGCAGTAATAAAGCTTATCACTTCCAACAAATCAGATTCTTTAGAATTTAAATATGGTTTCTCTTGAGTATGAAGCAGATGCCTGCTTCTAAAGAATATGTGGTATGGTTTCAATTTTAACATAAGTATTAATAAATTTATCAATTTTTATCAAATTTTTAACTTATTTGATAGTATAGTAGTTAAATAAACATGGCTCCTGGTATGATAAATCTGAAGTAGGTTACTGTATGACTATCAATACTAGACGACCAAATTCGAGTAAATGGTTAATTTTGGGATCATAGCAACATTTATCAATGATACTAGTACCAAACACCATTTAATCAATTAGAGTAACTATGTCACTAGGGAAAACACCTTGTTTTATGAGGAAATCCTTGAAATCATTAGAGATAACAGGGAATAACAAAGAGAGGAGGAAACCAATAGATTTTATATCAACGTTTCACATTATGCTAAACAATAATACACAAAATAACAATGTTATATACAACAGTAACAATCTGAAAATATTAAACAATGGGAAATTAAAGAGAATCTGACGCAATTAAACTATATTAATTGAAAACTTCTCGTACGGTTATGTTAATGGTACGGCCCTAACCTCTTTATCAAAAATCTGCTTGATTTTGGCCACTTTAGACCTTTTAAATAAATTACATTGGCCATTATTATTACCTAGGGCAAACATTTAATAGAAATATAAGAAAACCGGCACGAATAAATTCAAAAAACAAGAAAAAAACACAGAAACTCATATTGATAAGAGAAGAATTTGGGGAGTGAACGAGACAAATTTAAAACGTTAAATTTAGACATTTGAGATCAAATTTTTGATTCATTACTTACGTCTTTAATCGAAGCATCTTCTTCTATTTCAATTGTCTGTTTATCTTTTGTAGTTTTGACTGTAATTGTAATTTTTTTAACACTACTATCTTGTTCCTCTGCCATCTTGTTAAACGCGATGAATTGACATTACAGTTTTGCTCCTATCCCTTTACTTGACGTAAAAAGAAAATTTCCCGATGCGTACCAATTTTTTATCAATATGCATTTTTATTGCACATTTTATTCAATAGACATTTTTATACTTTACAAATTTTAGTTTAAAAAGCCTAGTTTATCTATTCATAAGAAACTTTGCCCATTACTTGATTCTTATTCAGTATTAACCAGCTGAGACCTAAATAAAGACCTAATACTTCAAGCCTTCTGAATCGTTCTAGGTTTTCGTGATGCAGCATAATTTTGCTCTTAGAATTTTTCAATTTAATTCAGAAATTTCATTTTTAATTCATTTCATCAAAAGCCTTAAAAATTTTGACGTAAGAAATAAAATCTTTTGAGACCCTTCTTTACATTATTCATTTTTCAGCTTTAGGACGATTGTATCTGGATTATATATTTACTTTTGCGAATTAACACATATATACTTATTTATTTATAACATACATGTTTAGAAACTTAAATTGCTTAGTAATTACTAATTGTAAATAAGTAACTTAAGACATTTTGCTTTTAATAATCAAATGGATCTATGAAAACAAATTAAAAAAAAGAAAAATTACTATAAAATAAAATTATAATAAATTTAATATGTATTCTAAATTTACAATGGTAAACATTATTACAGCAAATTCAATTAGAACTAGATCACATAAAAGTGTAAGTAAACTATCATTAAGTATTTTTTTTAAATAAGGTAGTGTATTTTTAAAATGTCAATGACTATAGATAACAAAAAGAAACACAAATGTAAATAAAAAACGTTTTGGTTAGAGCTAGGCACTGTGGTGCAGTGGCAATCCAGCTTTGGTTTTCTTTTACTGCATACTAACAGCATGTAGCAAAAGTCCATACTGACTTTTGGCCTCCTCAACAACATATATACCTCCATATCTCTATGAAAGAGCGTATCTCCTTCATCCATAAACTCTTCAAATTTAACTCCCATTTCTAACCAGGTTATCCATTAAATAGCCTTTGAGAGCACCTGTTTTGAATCATTCTTTGCAATGACTATGTGTGGTAGCGATATCTTCCAGCTATAATTTACAACTCTATGAGATGGGCTTACTGAATGTTTTTATAATCTCACGATTTTTAGTAAATTACACAAAGCATTGTTTCCTACCTCTAATTTCTTGTATAAAAAAGATGTTTTGGCAAAATAACTACATAAAATTATCATCTTATCATAAACCTCTGAAGCCCTTGATATTATTTATTGAAAAAATAATAATGAGTATGTAGTTAAACTATTTTTAGAGAAGAGAATGCAAAGTTGCATAGCCTAAGAAATACAGCATACCCTCTCTTCACTGACTGCGTTCTTTGACTTACTACTTCACAGTGACCTGTATAGGTAGACTGCTGCTATGCTTCAACACTTCATAAGTGAAATGACTTTTTCATTTTCCTTAAATTTCTGGATTTTTTCATAATAGATCCCACTGAAAAACAGATAAGTAATTTTAAGACTTTTACATTGATTTCCTCTAAGTGTATACCCAAAAATTATAATTTCAATCACCCAATTCCATAGATAAGCTATTCTTAAAAACACTCAAATAAATTTAGTTCTATTCAATATACATCTTGACAATATATGCTAACATTTTTTAGAATCAAGAGGAGAAAACTTACCACCACCTTCCTCCCTTCACCATATGAACCATCACATAAGTGTAATTTTTTAAGAGTAAAGTGCAAACCGGGATTTCAGAACTTTAAGTCTCATTCAAATAAAATAGAAAGCAAACTCAAGAGATAAATAAATGTACTCTCTCTCCTTACAATCACTTGAATCTAGATAAAAAAGTTTTTTTAATGAAAATTGAAAACAAAAATAACAATAATTTTATCTAAATATATTAAAGAACTTATTTTTTGTCTAGTAATAATCAAAAACAATAACTCATTAATCTTTGAGAAATAAATTAACAATTCAGCTATTAAAAAGGTCTAAAGAAAAGTAAATTTTCACATAATGATAAAAAATCAATTATTCTGGATCTTCATTACGTCACTACTTTTAAAAGAAACAGGTAAATCAAAACTTGGAATCTTTATTAGTTTTAAAAACTATAAAATTACTTTGAATGATTTAAAACAAAATTAATATTTGTGAGCTCTCAACAGCAACAATGATTAATAAACTCTTATATATCAAGCAGGTGGAAAAATATAACAGTAGAAGTTCCTTTAAGGACCCTTGTATCAAAACATTTGCCTTACCCTGGGTAAGGTACAGCACTTGTTTTTAATTGACGCTGTATAAAGGTATTTTTTTATAAATATGAAATTCACAAGGAAACCTAAATAAAACAAAATAAGTCCTATACTTAGCCTAAAGAATATATAGATAAAGAAAGATGGTCCTTGGATATATTATTTCGGACAAGAAAATGTTAGTTCCAAAGCCAGTTAAGTTGAAGGAGTACTAGCGTGTAATTTGGTTGTTTCACCATGCCAACTACAAGAATGCACCAGTCATCTTATTTTCAGCAAACTACATCTGTCACAAAACTGATTAATGCAAATATTTGCTTTAACTAATAATGGCCAATTTCAAAGTAGATGATTGTGTCATTAAAATGGTAATAGTATTCTAAATGGTTTTGTAATACTAACTTAGAAAAGATTAGATGCTTACATGCTAGATGCCAGCACCAAGTTCACCCTACCTTCTGTCTCACTCTCTCATATATCTTCCGACATTCTATAACTATTATATTCTTTGACCAAGCTCAGCAGAGGTAGGAACCTAATTCATTCAAGAAGTCAAATTCCTATACGATTTTTCCTCAAAAGGCTGACCAATATATAAAAATTAATTTACAAAATTTAGCTTCATTATAATCAGTTTTTCATAAAATGGAAAGTTTATTATTATTTTATTTCAAGTTGATAGATTTCATAAAGTGATTCAAGTGGAGAGTTTTCATAAATTAAATAATTTTTTTCATGTTGGGTAATAGTCCAGCAGTGCAAGAATCAGTATAGATCATTTTCATTGTAAGCCACCTATACCCATTCCTCTGAAATACAGTTATACCTGGTTATACACATAACAAGTGTTTTCATTTTCCTCCGTGTTTTTAAGTTCTTAGTCATACTTTAGCATGGCATAAGGCATCAAGAAAAGAAGTAGGTAAACACTTAAAAAATATATTTTATTTATTTAAACAATTTTAATGTTTAATCTTACCTGCATCACACATTAATGTAGGGTATTGTGCCTTCGGGTACTAAAAAAAATTATCCTGAATAATTGTATTTATTGAAAACATTAAGAATTATAAATGAGTTAATTTCTTTGCCAGTTTTTTAACCTCAATATTTGTTGGAGTCACCCTTACGAACTCAAGAGACTGAATGTGCTCAGAAGATTCATAATCTTAATTCTAAGATTATGAATTATATATGTAGTGTATTAATAATCTTTAGTTTAATTATTATTAATTTTATGTTTTAATAAATCCAATAAAAGTTCCAGCTGCAATTCAAGATTTTTCAAGTGGGACTAATGTAATTAATTATTTAAGAAATTCATTAAGTAAAGAAAAAGGAGTGGTCAGCAATATTAAAAATACAGAAGCTACATACAGCACAAAAGTATATTATGGTTGTAAAAGAATTGCAAATGAAAAAGTATATAATGATCAAAAGAATGATGAACATACTAGGAATAGAAGACATTCAAAAGAAAATCTGTTACAAGAAAATAAAATTACACAAATAAATAATATATTACAGAAAGTACCATTCATGGCTAGTACAGAAGAAATTTTTAATCAAACCATTTCTTCAGTAAGAAGTTCTTCAAATATTAAAAAGAGAAACAAACTAAGGAAAAATAGAAATAGATTAAATGTAAAAAGATTAAAAAATCTTAGTTTGAGGGAAAGATCAAATAATGATAGTACACTTCTCTTGCCTGAAAATAAAAGTAAGAAGCATTTAAAACAAAGAAACAGAAATAAAATAAAAATTATGAGAGCGAAGAAAAATAGTTTAATGGACAATAAATTTAGTGAATTAAAACTACAAAAATCATCTAGAACAAGAAACCAACAAAATAAAAATAAAAAATTGAGTAAACGTACTAATGAAAGAAAATTAACAGTACATCAAAGAAGTATAGAAGGCAATGATACAAAAGGGAGAGATATGATTACTGAAAAAAGAAAACAATACATAGCTAATATCTTAGATAAATTTCTTATTTTTTTTAATAGACTCAGAAGAAAGAAAATAAACACAGCTAAAAGTAAAAAAGGCAAAGAAAATTCAAAATCAGGAAAAAGAGAAAATATTGATAGGGAAAATAACATCGTGGATATGAAGAAAAAAGAAAATTCAAAAAAACAAACTTTTAACTCAGTAGAAACTAAAAGCACTCAAGCAGAATTAGTAGAAAGTCAACAAAATGGTGATAAGAAATTAGATCCTGTCACTGTATTTATAATCATGTGTGTAATAGCTACGGTGGCAAGTAATTATTCCCACAATAATGTAATCTAAAGATTTAAAGTAACAGAGCAAGTAAATAATGTAGGGAAACATCTTGAATG
This sequence comes from Microvelia longipes, assembly GCA_018340805.1. NCBI lineage: Eukaryota > Metazoa > Arthropoda > Insecta > Hemiptera > Veliidae > Microvelia > Microvelia longipes. Next base: position 40,244,970 of record JACMZG010000002.1, read on the forward strand.
TTCAAAAACAATTTTTTAACAGACAATTTCCTTTGTATTATTTTCTAGCCCTGTCAATTTCCATCTTTACACATCACAATATTTTTATTACTTGAACAATTTAATCAAAGGCTTGAATCTTAAATAGTTAAGAATTTTAAGCATAAATAGTTCTGTCTTTTCTGCCAAAAGGAGAGCAAAATAGTAACTTTGAAATTAAGACCAGACAATTATAAACATGACAAAACAAATAGTTTGTTAATGTGAATTTTACTTTTAATATTAAATCATTTAATAATTATACATCATGGTGAGTCTACAGCACAAAATTTCCGTCAAAACAACTAATGATTCGTTAATGAGTTTGGCTAACATGGGACCTTAAGTTATAAATGAAGGTATGAAAATATACCCTAAATTATGAAGAAAAAACATAGTCAGACAAAGAAGAAGCGCAAGTGAAGTATACAGAATTAATAAAACACCCAAGTCTCTCCACATATAATATTTATTGACAGAGCCAGCTTTCAACCTTTCGGTCATCATCAGTGCCTGAACAATGAAAAAAACATTTTTTTTTTCATTGTTCAGGCACTGATGATGACCGAAAGGTTGAAAGCTGGCTCTGTCAATAAATATTATATGTGGAGAGACTTGGGTGTTTTATTAAAAAAACATAGTCTGCCTATCCAGAGTGGAGCCCTTAATATGCTCAAAATTTTATAAAATTGCACAAATTTCAGTTTTCTTGAAATAAGTGGTACCCAGTAGGTCATGTGCAAAACATAAAGAGAACATTTTTTAAAGGTGTTAAACTGTTCTGTAAAATGAGTGTTTAAATCATCAAAATCAGATGACTGCAACCAAAGTTATGGCTTTTTCAAAAACACTGAAAAAAATGGTTAATTTGTGCTAAGTCGCCAAATGTTTTTATAAAAATGACTCACAAACACAATATTATCAATAATTAATTACTGTTTTTTATTATGATACAAATGATTTTCCTTTTTGAATTCTAGGTTGTGATTATGTGATGAAATCAATCTATCTAATAAAACACTGATTCTGGTTCAAGTCTAAACCAAGTACTATTTAAGAAGCAATTATGAATCCAAAAGCTAAGTCTTTTTAACATTGTAAAATAAAGTATTGTAACACTTGGCCTATAAACATACAAAAATATGCATATTTATAATAATATTGTATTTTCCTGTGGAAGAGAACTAACAGGACCCAAGGTGAGTTTACATAAAACTTTGTTTCCTACAGATTCTAGCTGGTTAATTGCTTTATGCACTGTATATAATAAATAACCCAAGTAACCCTTCAAGCTTAATAAAACTGATAATATCTCTGGACAGGCAAAAACTTCCAGAAGACAGAATGCATAAAGGTCTTATTATTTGATACTTTAGCAGTAGAAAACTAAGTTTGTTATTAAGTCTCTCAAGTGGAGTCAGTCGGCTAAAAGTTTTTTCTGGCTCATTGATACCTATACTGAGATATTAATAGTTGTATAAGACATTAGGTTGTAATGTAATGGTAACAAAGGGGAGATGAGAACCACATGTTCAATCATCTAGCAACTTTGTTTTAAGGACTCTTATAATCACTCAGCACAGTTACCTTTGACAGAGTTAGAGAGCAGACTTCAATGTTTGAAAGTAACATATGTAGTTTCTACATTTCATCTGCCTCACTCTACCTCAGTATGCAGTTATTCTGAACTGTACTATGCTATATAGCATCACCAGCTCTCTGCAGTCAGAGCCCTGAGAATATGTGCTAAAAAGTATCTACAGCCCACAATGTTTCTTAAGTGCTGGTTGCTTCTCAAGCAAGCATCTATACACTCGCCAATTAGCATGCCTGAAATTATGTGAGGCCTTCTTACTGATGACCCACATCTATTCAACCTCCTGAGAACAAGCTTAACTCTTATTTTGAGAAGAATGTAACATCAGAAGACCCACTATTTTATCTGAAAATCAAGTAGCCTGACTGAGACAAGAGGTATCTCTGGGTGACTTTGAAGGGTCATGACACTCTAATAACTGAGCCATTAGTGAACCTTTATTATTAGGTTGTTAGAATCTTGTCTCCTCCAGTGGACTAAAGGATACATATTGGCTTCCTACCCTGGAAACCTGGGATCACAATACAGGCTGGATTCTCAGCCTATTTTTTGTAATTAAAATATAGCCTCAACTCAGTGCCTCAACTATGATTAAAATCACCTGAAATTATTTACCTTGATTCCCTCAAGGGTCTAACGATCCTAATGTAGGTATTTCTTAAACATAAATGTAAAAGAATGTTACACCATTAAAAACAAATTAATTATTCATTCAATCTTTTATATTAATCAATTCAACATTTAAATTGTAGTATAAGTTTCAATAATTATAAATATACAATGAAATAGTAATAATTATATTACACATTGGAATAAGTATAAAGTAAAAATTATGTTCATAATACATACAATACTTTCTTATCATGCTTAAACGAAAAAACTAGAAATAATGTTGATAGACGACCAATATGTCATATGATTGAATTGTTTTTGTAGGTAAAAAAAGAGGAAAAATAATTTAAAGTTTGCTTTTGTCAATAATAAAGATGACAAGTAAATCAGTAGCTCAAATAGAAAGTAAAAGGTAATAATTTAATAAAAAAAAATGGGTATCCAATGTTTATCTATAATTTAGATAAAATCGCAGAATATAAATCATTCCATTTTAAACTAGAAAAATGACAATTATAATGAAAAATTTAGTTTACAATAAAACGATATTGGATAAGAATAATACAAGATCAACACCAACAATATAATACTTATGATATTATAAAAAATAATTTAGAATATCAATTTATACTAATTTTCAATTTTTAACAACATCCATAAAACACATTTGAAGCTTATCAATGCAAAATATTATTTGAAAATATGTATTTATATGTAAATTCCTTTTTGATGTGTCATTTAAACGGGGTTTACTAACCTGCAGTTTAAACTAGTGTTATTAATACCAAACCTTTTTTATACCATACTAATTCTTCTTATAAACTAGGTTTGTAAACAGGGGCCTAAGAATAATTTAGTAGAAAGTATAATTTTATTTATTATCCATGAGTAATACATAATATGTAAAATATTATTTTAAAGCATCAAAAATACTATAAACATCAAAGACAATCCTATTAATATAAATATTCAATTAGAAATTTTTATTTATTTTTTAAACTTCACAAACCAAATTAAATGAAAAGTTCTAAAATTATTATACAAATCCAATGAAGTTCTTTATTAAGGTACGAAAAACCAAAAACTTAGTTATTAGAGTTACAAATTCATTAAAAAACATCTGACTGACCCAAAGTATTTTAGATGGCTTTAACCACACATGATAATAATAACAGACAATCTGATGATAACTTCAACCACACATGCTAATAATACCCCTGAGGCGTAAAGTACTATTATTCGATATATTTAGTAGAGAATAATAAAATTTTAGGAATTGATCCGAGCTGGTCCAACAGCTCTGTTTAAATTATATAATTTAAACTTTAAATTATAACCAGAAGGGTAAATAAGTTTCTTCAAATGAATATAGTAATCATCTACATTCGCTTAACCTTTTAACATAAACCCAAGAATATGTTTCTAAATCAAAATTATTTTGTTTTTATATATTAAATTATTGATTCAGAACAAGAAATGAAATAACTATTGCAACATAAAGAAATTAATGGCTGGAACATAAAAAAGGATTATGTTACCTTGTATTTAAGTTTTCATGAAAATGCCCATACATCAAAAGATCACATAATCATTCAAATAATCTATTTAACAACATTAAATAGACACGTTGTAAACAACATTCTTAACTAGACTTAGGTTCTGAAAAGTTTAAAAGCTTTTTTAACTCTTTTGCATAACGTAGTGGTTTACACCATACAAATATCACTTCTATCAATCTCTTTGCAAGGAAATACAAAGAAATAAATATTACAAACAATAATAGTTTTAAATGACTAGCACAAACAAACATTTAACTATTTTATTATTTTTATTCCTTATATTAATTAGTTTTATGTTTTTATTTTCAGAAATATTAAAAAAATAATTATTACCTTATGTTTGATATAAACAGAATTTTTATATTGTAAGAATTATTAGTAAACCTTAATTTCAATTCTTCCTCTGGGTGTTTTAGGAATATCAAATAGGTATCATTACAAGGTTGTTACTACATATTATTATCATTTCGACATCCCATTAACAACATTTCCATAGTAAATCGTACTTATTCCATATAAATCGTACTTATACTTATAATACGTACTTATATCGTAACATTTCCATATAAATCGTACTTATAGTCTTTTTAAGAATTAACTATCCAATGTTGTTCCAAAGATTTTGTGATAATTGCACATTATATTAAATGAAACACTATAATTTTAAAAAAACTTGTTTCAATTAATACCACAATAAAATACAAAATACGACACATTTTTTTTTAAAGTACAGTGTTTTATTTATCATAAAAAAAACTGAATATTCTTTATCTTAATTCTTCAACAGTTATATTTAAGCCATAAAAATCTGTTTCACACGGCCATAAGCCTGTAAATTATTAATTACATACAAAAAATACATCTAGGACACATAAATTCAGATTAAAATTAAACAAATACAAACCTATGCAAATAACGACCAGCATTATTTTTTTATGGGTTAACATTTGAATTATCTAACTCTAGCCACACTGAGTGTTAAGTTACAATTACTCACTACATTTATTTATTATTGAAAAATTACATTAAACTTTGTATTTATAAATTAAAGTCCCAACACAGATTATACTGATGGTCGAAATGGGTAAAGCTGTTTTGGTATAGCTTTGATCTAACTCAATTAAAATTACATTCACTGAATTATTTAATGTGATTCACTCAAAGGAAACCAACAAAACTTCTAGCGACAGACACCAAAGAAAAATGAAATTATGGTGTTTGGTAAATAAATTATTTATTTATTTTCAACAGTATTTTTATTGTTGATTAATTATCAATTTTATCAATGAACCACAAAATTAAAATATATATTTCTAAAACATAAAATATATAGTTGTTTAATATGTGAACAAATAGACAACGTAACAAGGCTAACCTCCATATAGAATGTTTCAATTTCTCACCACAATAACACCCTATCCATTATAATGGGGATTTATTGACCTTTATCAATGAAAAATGATATTTCAGAGTTTATTTCTTTCAAAATCATAAAATTTAATATTTTAAAACATAAAATTTAACTATAGTGTTTAAATGTTGTTTCATTACACAAACAAATTTTTAATTAACACTTTCATATATTTATGGGACGAGGGGGCCAAAAGAAGACTTATACCACTAGAGGAGGACTAGGTACAGCGATAATAGGACTAGTAGAGTTACAATCTATTAAGAGCCATAACTAAGACTATAGACTACCCACCCCTCAACAACTCCTCTTGACACACAAATATATAATGCTCCCAACAAACAGAAGACATTTTCAAGTGATGTCACATTAAATCACTTAATAAACACAGATAATTAAAAAATATATGTGATAGATAATAATTACAACCTAAGATTTAGGTTTTCCGGTGGTGACCGCGCCAATGTAGATGAAGTAACTGAACAGTTCAGTTTTGAGGAGCATTGTGTTTCTATCTATGATGTCCTACATCCATGAAGATGCCTCCCAAAGTGGAAGCGAAACGTCGGATTCTTCATCTACATTGACGCGGTCACCACCGGAAGACAAAATCTTCATGACAATAACCGCGGAAGCCCTACGCTGTTTATTATTACAACTTTTTTTAAATTCATTTACACGAGACAAAATCGTTAAAATTAATGTAATAAATACAAGAAAGTGTAATTAAAATGAAAAATCAAAAAATGATGTCAACGTACTGTTTTAGTGCCAAGTTGCCCAGGTAATTATGAGACCTTATATCCTCTCTCACTACTACCTTAAGTCTCTTTGAAGGAGGCATAACTGACCTTATCATCAGTCAGTCATGCCAACAATACATATTTTCTATTTTTTATATAAAAAAATCCTGTTTGCAATCAAAGACAGCTATTTTAACCTATTTATGTTAATATAGGTTTGGCTGACAGTATAATCTGAGGAAACAAGCTTATCTTATTTACTAAAAAAAAAGTATAAAACAATTAATACAATAAGATATTAAAATAAATATATAAATGCTTTAGAGTCATGGCACAATCATATTCAAGCCTACCGTCAATAAAAGAGTAAGTACATTTACAAATGTTGAAATTCATACTCTTTGCCTTTAAACATTAAAACTCATTATATCCTTAATTCATTTCATCTAGCCCTCAACGAAGTCATTAAAAAGAATTTCCATCTAATATATTATTTATTTTAATTTAGTACTTTATTAAAGTTACTAAATTTTATTTAAGTACATTAAATAAAATTACTTATTTATTTAATAAGAAAGGAAAACAAATTAGATCCAACTTCAAACTTTCAGCTGGAACAGCAACTTAGTTTTATATTGAAAAACAATGAAACTGAGGAGACTTTAAAAATTGTATTACGATGTGAAAATTCATATTTTGAATAATAATAATTCTTTAGAGGCAAAATATTAAAATATAATATAATGTATATTTTTTTACTAATTTAAATTAGATTATGTTAATTAATTATTTACAGACCTAAAGCCATTTAAAATAAGCAATTTATAAGCATAATAAGGACTATATAGTAAATACTATTTTACTTTTAATTTTTATAAATTGTTACAGTCAAATTGTAACGTTTTTGCATACAATTTCAGGCAATGCAAAGTTTAAAAGAAAATAATTTTTCACATATTTTTCTATCAAAATCGTCTAAGTCGATCCTCAATTGGACGCCTCACTTTTTATACATAACAGTAGATAGTAAATTCTAATCTATCAACAGGTACATAATTCAAATAGAAATAACTTACAATTCGAAGGCTTTTGTTTAATAAAATTTACTGGATATTAGAGGGATTTTGCATAATTTATCTTTTACACAAAATTAGCTATAGACGCTTAATATTTTTCATTTAATAACATTTTAGCAAATTTTCATAATGAAAATTAAGCTTAATTTTAGACCAATAATACAAAACAAAGTTATGTTATGCATCATAAAAATATTATTAAAACTAATTTTATTAATTAAAACAATAATTATAATAATCGTAATATCGGCCAACAGTTTCAGTATCAAGTAATTAACAATTTAATATTAAAGTATTATTTTTTTGGGGGGGGGATGACATGCAATCATTTTTATTTTTAATTTAAATTATATTATTTTACTAGGCAGTAAATTGGCACTTTATTGTTGTAAATATTTGAGTCAATAAATAATTTCCAAAGCAATAAAAACACTTTACCGCCATAAAAAATATATAATAATAATAATGCTTAAGGGCCTTGCCGCCCATCAGGGATAACCCCTGCGGGAACTATCTCAAGTGGTAGTGGCAACATTAATGCTCCAAGTGTAATCTAAAGTTGGCAATAATTTATTTGAACTGATATAATTTACAGTAAAGTAGCACTTTTACTGCATTGGCAATAAAACCATACTTTACTGCCTCCCTAAAAAAAGCATTTTCTTAATAACTCTAATAAAATAATAGAGCTATATAAAACACACATAAAATTGGTGAAAAAATGTGATTCAACTAGAGATAACTTCTTTACTATGGAGTAGTTATCAAATATAATTTAAAATATGAGCATATTTATAGGAACACCAGCACATCTTTTCCTTAAATAGATATCTTTCTTCGCAAAATATAATAATGCATTTAATCATCGGGATAATTTAGTTTATAAAAGTAATCTTGTATGACCAAAAAACAATCTGGAATGCTAAGTTCGTGGTATCTCGGGTCAGTATAACAATACTGTTGCTTTAACAACTTCAACAACAGAAGTGGTTATAAATTTGATATTATAATTATATTTTTATGATTTTCATTTCTACCCAAGGCATATTTTCATTCCTTTATGCAAGATATAGACAAAAATAACCAATTTCCATTCTTCTCCACTATGTTCACCATTAATTTTTTTATTAATAATTTGATCAAAAGCAGCGATTTATTGATATTACGCAGGAGGAACAACTCTTGTAGGTGTAGTTGGTGTCAGGCCCATAGTTTTACAAACCCAACCAGATATATCCACCTGCTCACTGTCTGCTTTTCGAATCCAGTCATGATTCTGTCAAACAAAATCATAGAAGTAATTATAAATCAAGCGAGCATGGTAACACACAAACTATAATATAACACACTGGTAACACACAAACTATAATATAACACTGGTAACAACAAACTATAATATAACACATATAACACACAAACTATAATATACATGGTAACACACATATAAACACATGGTAACACACAAACTATAAATACAACATGGTAACTATAATAACACATGGTAACACACAAACTATAATATAACACATGGTAACACACAAACTATAATATAACACATGTAACACACAAACTATAATAATATAAACAACATGGTAACACACAAACTTTAGTATAACACATGGTTATAATCAGTAGACAGTGTGGGAAAATAATGCAAGGGAACCAATGAGGTTAGTACTAGATGAAATCACATCCACAATTTCATATCAGGTCAACCTCATTGGTCCCTCAACAACTATTTTCTCACACTTTCAACTTATTATAACCGCGTGTTATTCTATAACAACATCAAAAAAATGTTTGTCCTATTTTTACAAGATATTAAGTTATTATAAGAATTAATAGAAATTATCTTTATATTATTAAAAATAATTAATTGTTATTGTAAGAATTATAAAAAGACATAGCTAAATATAAAAGAAAAAAGCTGCAAAACAAAAGTGATATTTATAAATATATTGGATTGGCAGTAACTAGGTATTGAATGCTTTAATTCGGCACATGGACATGATACATGAAGTCATGTTGGGTGGACATATTTTTAAACATGGATTCTGAATCCTAAAAATTAAAAAATGCTGGTGAGGTCCGCATGTCAGGCAAATTTTCTTTGGAATGCATGTTTCCGTGCTTTAACAATCCATTTCTTGCTTAACTTGAGCACTTACTCAATTATCAAGCACTACTCGTAACTCATTATTTCTGTATTTTTCAAAGGAAATTCGGATAATTATGCTGTTAAAACTATGCCTCTAAAATTGCCAGTGCACACCATTATTTGCACAAGTTGGTTTCTTTAAAGGTTTTTTTGTGCATTTCCTTTGAAAAAAAACGATTTCTTGCTAAATAGGATCATTGAGCATGCTAAAATGGATCGTTAACCATGGAAACACGCATTCCAAAAGAACGTCGTCCGATATGCAGACCACCAGGCCAGAATTATTTTGTAGTTATAAACTTATTTAATGTATAAAAACAATTAATTCTCGTCCCTACTAGGGTTCCAACCCTGGCTTTGAGTGCTTGTATTGACTCAGGACCACTCTTATTCAACTTGCATGCCCAAAAAACATCAATAACGACTCCCCACTTGAAATGTGCTGGTTAGAGGCTGTATTTTAGATTTTCTGGTATTGACCACCGTTTTTTCGATCATTTGGTCAGTTAGAGTGGTTGTATCGACTTCGGAGTGGTTTCTTTTGATTTAGTGTCCCAAAAAACCATGAATTTTACCAATTTTTAAAAATTTTGCTGACAGCAAACCTGGTTAATGTTGTCACAGAAACCAGGTTTTCATTCAATAGGGTTCATATCCAATGTTGATTTTCGTACTAAGTTGGATTAGAAAATATTAATCCATGATGAAAGATGATGATACAAGATACGTGATTACAAGAAATCATAGTAGAAATACATATATATTTACCAATTTTAAAAATTGATTTCATAAAAGCACCTTTCTCTATAGTTTGACAGACACACGGCTAAAATCAGTTGACAGCCCTGGATAATAGTGTTGAGGAACCAATAAGGCTGGCCTGATTTGAAATTGAGGGAGTGGTTTATCATCCAGGACTAACCTCATTGGCTTCCTTGCATTATTTTCCCAAGCTGTCAACAGATTTTCGCTGTGTTGTATTACAGTATTGAAATACACATTTAAAAAAGGTAATTTTCCCTTAAATATGTAATTTGATTCCTAAGTCAAGGCTAAGAGAACCAAGGAGTAGCCAAGAGAATTTCCAAGTCCTCTGAGCTCATAATGAAAACATTTTGGTTTAAATGAACACAATATTTGTCCAATTTTATAAATAAAAAAAAACACACACCACATTATATTGGATAAATATAGAAACTATAGAATCATAATTAACATCATTTACCATTAGTGTTTTGAGATCGGCTCGTTCAGCTGGATTTTTCTTCAGACATCTATCGACAAAATCCACAAATTGGGGAGAGAAATATTCCACTGGTAATTTGGGCGGTGATTCATTCACAATAAAATCTAATAATTCAAATATAGCCATAGGTCTGGGTCCACCATTCCCACCTATATTTATAAAAATAAATAAATTTTTTTAATTTTAATAATTATACATTATAGATCAACTTTTTCCACACACATCTAAACCTCTAATTCATTTTAAAAACAGAAGTCGCACTGTGAAGGTAAAATTATTATTAGAGGAAGATTTAAATTAACATTTTTAACAATCACTCCCCCCCTCCATTAAAATTGGGAATAAAAACGTAGAATTCATACAAATTCATAAAAAAATTGTTTTTGAGTCCAGCAAGGCCTTTAGTCACAATCGTTAAATTATAGACAATTACTTCTATACCAGGTACATACCATAGACAGGTATAGACATCTATACCTGTCTATTATATCTATCGCCAGTTCAGTTCTCTACTACAGCGTTACGCAAAGTGTAGTCCCCCAGGGGTCTGCACAAAGATTTTTTTGGGTCTGTGAGTTAATGGGCAAAATATTATACCAGACATTAATTAATTAACTTTAATGCTATTGTAATTAATAATTATAATAACAGTTATCATGTGATGAAGGCCTCATGTTAGGTTGAAAGCGCTTTAAATAATTTAATACTTTTATGGAGAGACTATTTTCTTGGTTCCTTTAAACAGTTATCAGTTTTAATATCCTCTTAGGAAATTTTAAGAAAAATAAGCTTTAATGTGAATAAAATAAGGTGATTGTAGGTACGTAAATGAATCAAGAACATATGAACCAACTGGACCCTCCTAGTACAATATCACAAACTAATAGAAACTTAATAATTAATATTAATAAATAAAAATTAAAATGATAAACAAAGTTAAAACAAAAACAATGAATATCCATTATTCACTTTGTGAGAGGGCTTGAAATAATGTTTTTAACAACACAATTTAATTTTTTCTAGAGTGAAAGACTCAAAATAATGGAATAAATAGTTGCAGCTTTTTGAGCTAAGTATGTTGAAAAAATGAGTGGAATTTTCACTGTTTTCTCTTATTTGTAATGAAACTACACATATTCCTAGTTTATTATTTATAAATGCTTTCGTCAATTATTGATTGCCTAAAAGAAAAATATATTAATTAAACCTCTACCTCTAGGGGTAATTACCCTCTATAACAAGGCTCACAAATAGAGAGTTAATAAAAAAAAATCTAATTTGATCTTACCATGAACAGGAGAAGGTTGGTTATGACTTGTATCTTGTACTTCAACTTCCCTACAAGGGTCGCTTGACATGATTTTAGCTATAGTCTCGGCATCTGGAGGAGGGATAGGATAAACTCCAAGAGCCATTTCTACCAAACTTAATCCAAGAGACCAAATGTCACTTTGTACTGAATAATGTGTCCCTTGTAATCTCTCAGGCTGTAAGTTTTAATTAATCAATTTATTAGCATGTTAATTTGTTATTACTAACACTATTATAGTCAATGTAATTATTACAACAAGAGTTAAAAATTATTAATCAATATATTTTTATGCATTTTTAAATAAACCCAGGCAATTGATTATGAAAAACAAATCTTGATTTTTAAAACAAATATTTGATTAATAAAACATATCTTGGACTTAATAACATTAGTTTATCTTTCATTTTACTTTTTACCCTTCCTATGACATATTACACATACTATTTTTGTCAGGAAAATTTTAAAGGTCACACAAAAAGACGAATAACCAAAATGACACCATGTATTAATGATGGAACAGTTCCCAGATGTAGCATTAAATTTTGCTTGTTACATTTCCTAGGAGTCTCTCGCACAATTATATTGTGTCAACTATTCATGTTTTAAAAAACCCGGTAGTATCAAATGATACTTTGTGTACTTGCTTAAAACATAAAATAAAATTTATTAGAGGTCATTACAATTTTTGAAACACATATACATGTCATTCGATAAAAATGTAACTAAAACTGATAAAATAAGATGAAACTTGACATAGTAGCAAGCCTTATGTAAAGGCATGCCAAATTCTTATTGACCTAATAATTTTTAGGTCACTTCATATTGACGAGCGTTTCGTTTTAGTTTTTGCTGTCTTATTAATGATGGTGATGATCAATGATATGTTTTTATGATGCCATGAAAAAAATCATGGCATCACAACTACATCTAAAAATTTTACTTAAGTTTCATCTCTTAAGCACAAATGCAAAAAAACACGATAATAACAGAAAACTTGGTAAAAACCATTCAATCAGAGGTCTTAAAAGACATGAAATTAATAATTCAGATTAATCTGGATTAATTAATAAGTATAGTGTTTGCAACCAAAATTGTTTTTTTACATCACTTTTCCAATACATTGACATTATAAATAAGAAAATGTAAAAACTATCAGTTTATCACAACTAAACAACTCACCGACATATAAGATCTTGTTCCAACAAAAGAGTTAGCCATGGAATCAATAAGCTGTCCAGAGACTCCAAAATCACACATCTTTATCTCACCTCCACTATTAACTAGGATATTACTTGGCTTAACATCTCTGTGCATAATTGCATGTTTGTCCCTTAGATAGCTTAAACCTCTGAGCACCTACCCATAAAATATAATTACTCATTAATATATATATTTATAATTTTAAAAATATCAATTTAAATTAAAAAAAAATTGGGTACGGGGTACCTTGGAACTTTTCCAAAGTTCCATCGATCCATCGGATTCGCTACGCTTATCCTCCCAGCTTCGCTCGTCCTCAGATAGTAAATACATTCGTTTTATTCCCAGTGCTCATTTATTCAGGCACTGAACATGCTCAATGCTGCTGAACTTATAAGATCCACCAAAAACCATAGATAGACTTGTTGTATTAAAATGAAACTTAGTACACGTATTTATTACGTCAAGGGGTACACTTGTACGAACTTCCAACTTAATTGTAATATTTTCCAATTTTTAAAAAAAACATACAAATCATTTGATAAAAATTTAACTAATGCTGATAAAAAGATGAAACTTGGCACATATCTTAGTATTATACATGGCTACATGCTTGCCAAATTTTAATCAGATCGTATCATTTTTCTGTGTTTTATGATTTTTCACCGAGTCATTATTGCGGGTTAATGACGTCATAAAAGAATTATTTTCCGAATAGCACAACTACAGTGGTAGACTGATTTTTGCAATAAATTTCAATTCTCTGGCATAAATACACTGAGCGCTATGATGATAACAGAAACACACACATACAGACAGACAACTTAGCAAAAACCACTTAGGAGGCCTTAAAAACTATTGAAACGCATAGTTCCGTTTTCATCCCGGTTTCAGATTTTTTGCAAACACAATAGAGTTTGCTCTATTGTGTTTTTAGAAACTATATATAGAACTCCTATATATAGAGTTCTATAATTTTTGTCCATACAAAAATTATTGTCTATTGTGTTTTTAGAAACTATATATAGAGTTCTATAATTTTTGTCCATACACCCATCTACCATGTAGAATTCCTACTGCCCGTAGCCGCTACACGGCGTTGGCCTCTCAGGCCGCTGCACAGCACAGTGGCATGGAAGAATAATTAAAATTATAAATTTTAGTCTAAAATATACTTACAGCAGAAGTTATAGTTCCAAGAATAGGTTCAGGTATCCTACCAGCTTTTTTTAGAATTAAATCTAAAGATCCTCCATCCATGTATTCCATACAGATACTAATCTCACCATCACTGTAACACATGTTAACCACACCAACACAATTTATACACACTGTATTACACAATCAAAATAAACGTAACAGAATGTAAACAAAATAAAATAAAAAGTCAAAAGTTTTAAAACTTTTATCTAAAATGAACTTGCTTGAAAAACTTACACTTGATCCGGTTGGGGAAAAAATATTTTTTTTTATATTTAAAGTTAAATACATATGAAATATTCCAATCAGTGATTCCAATATTGAAATATTTTACAGAAACAGGCCTTAGACCCAAGTAGTAGGAATATTTCTTTCCCCTGCACTCAGGCAATGCTTTCTGGGGTTTACTGTACACATTGTGTTTATTAGTGAATTTTGTAATTTATTTTTATATTATTTTGTATACTTAGATACAACGGATTTGTTTAAAAATGAAATGAGTACTATGTTATCTTTAACTAAATATTGAGGAGTATAAATAATTTTTTCTGACGAAACTGGAACTAAATCAATATTATACCTTTTTGCAAAAGTTGTCAACAATGAAAGTCAACAAGATAATATAGTTTTAATAATATATATTCAAGTAATAAAAATGAATACATATTTATGTATGCATCTTTGATCTGACTAGAGAAAGACAGACCTCTTGCTGAGTCCAAGAGCTACTGAGAGCTGTCATCACAAAATTATATTAAAAAAATTGATTTTAGAAATATACTTGATGAAGAGATTTAATGGACTGTTAATAATAATTATACACAAATTATTTACAAACAAAACGTTTTGCAGCGTGAAACTGCATCGCACTTCTACTGATGATGCAGAGTTTCACTTTGAGAAATGTTTAGTTTGTAAATTTCGCTAAAAAAATATATTATAAGATCTAAAGGGAGGGATGACAAGGAAAGTATTAGCCTACCTATAAAAAGCACCGTAGAAGCCTACAATATGAGCAAAATTACATTCATGAAGTATCTTCAATTCTCTTAGAATTTGCTTCTTTATGGCTGGCTTTACTTCAAGACGTATCAACTGAAACAAAAATATTTTTAACCATATATAATAAAGATGTTCGATTTTTGCCTAGAAGTCAACCCCATTTGCAAATTTTTTCCAAAGGAAATTTGATATAAAAAATTTGTAGCTATTTTTTTTAATAAATTTATCATTAAAATTAATTTTAAATTTCAAAAATGCTTTATTTATTGACATTAAATGTTTTAAAAGATATAAAAAACACAACACAATTAAAAAATAAAATTACAAAATACATACAAATCTTTCAAGTAATATCTGAAATATCGTAAGATTTGAGTGTGGGGAAAATAATAATTTAAAAGTGAAAAAGTGAAACACAAGCAAAGTGAGGTAAACTAGGTTAAATTAAATTAAATTTAACAAAAAAAAGTAAATTAATTTGAATATAATAAAGAATTTAAGATTATTAAATAAATAAATAATTAAAATGAATATAAAAGTTGAATAAAGAGTTAAATGTACAGGTAGTACATTTAACCTATAGTCTTTGAAAACTAAATATTTACCAAAGAGTAAAACAAAAAAAAGTTGCAATTAAATAGAATGAGCTCAACATATAGTTTTAGTATTAAAATGCTCAATTAAAATTAATATACTTACTTCACTAAGAAACAAAAGCTAATAATTAAATTTTCTAAACTATTCAATAATCATTATGTATAAGCAAAGTAGATAAGACTTTAGAGCAAATTGGTTTGCACTAAATATGCAAATATTTTTGTTAGTGACTAAAAACAATAATGCCAAGAAAATTAAAAAGCTTAGTAAAATTAAATTTTAAAATTGCTTACTTTTCTAGCCATAATGAGCCCACTAGAATTATGTCTAACTTTCATGACAACACCACCATTACCAGCACCCAGCTCACCAAGTTTTTCAAAATCATCATCAGAGAGTTCACCAACTATTTTCTCTTTTTGACAGAGGAAAAACTCCATGCGCTTCTTTTGTGTATCATCCATGTTTAGTTCTTCTAATTTTTCTCTGAGAACCTCAAATGAGTCTCGTCTAGCATAAAAATAATTATAGATATTAATGAGAAAAAGTCAGATGGAATTAAGTAAAACATAAGAACGTTCTTAATTTCTGATAAATATAGCAAGACAAATAAGTGAATCAACGAATAGAATACCTGCTTTATAGACCAGTCATTTTTATTTTCTAAAGCCTGTCAGACAACTAGAGGAGAAAGCTCAAGAAGGAATCTCAAGGAAAAACAATTTGCAGATAAACTAAGATAAGTATTACTTAGATAAGAATTTACTCATCTAAGCTCCCAACTAAGTTAAGAGCTAAATTTGTTTGAGCGTCCATAATTAATCATAAATGTGGTAGGCAAAAATGCCATTTCACTAAGCTTCTTCTAAAAACATATCACATATGCCATTGAGGCTAATAAATATCAACGCAGAGGTCTAAAACTATAGTACGACACACGGCTAAAATCAATTGACACCCCGCCAAAATCTCAATGCTTTCAACCCTCATTTTTAAAAAAAAAAATCCTTCTTTATAGTAACAAAAAAAATCCCTACTCTGGCAACACTGAAAGTCAGGTTATGTTTTGAATTTTATGATTTGTTTTATTTGATATCGTATTTTTTTTATTTTTAAAAATTTATTTATTTACTTTTTAAGTAGGAATATCGTTGTATCTTATAAATTTACCTAAGTGTTGCATTAAATTTGTTCGGGAAGTATGAATTAAGTGAAGTTTAAATTTCTTGATTACGTAATGCAATGGATCATAATAGTTCTATGATAAAAGTTTGACGATTTTAATAAATCGTCAGCTATAATTACTTTTTTCCAAAATAAACTGCTTTTTTGTGTCATGTTTGTATAATTGAATGCGTATTGTTTCATATTATAAAAATAATATGACACAATATGCATTCATGACTTAAAAAAGTCAAGACTGTCATCTATTGAAAGACATTGGCATTTTCGAAAAAAATGCTGTCTTTTGGTTGACAGACCCCAAACCCTGCGCTGTACTCTAATAGCAAGAAATGCTTGAAGAATACATCAATGTCCATGCGTTAAATATAGGCACTCAGATCATATTACAACTCTGCAATAATTAGATGAATTAAACAGATTGGAATGGAACGAAACGAACTCGAACAGATTAAATATGCACAATGAGGGAAATAAAAGCGACGCGAGGTTTCAAATATTTACAACCAGTGTTACCTTTTTATGATTTTATTTACGAAAAAGGTACTTTTTTATACCGAGGTTGGCATAAAGTGGAGGGGGAAAGAGCGGGGTCGGTCTGAACCAATAGAATTCTTTCCCTCACAGATTTTTGGCGGGGTGTCAATTGATTTTAGCCGTGTGTCGTATTATAGTTACTAAAAGGGAAGAATATTCTCATGATTTAAACCCCAGTTAACAAGATGCTAAAACCAGGTATATTTTAATAATCCTTGGGTCAGGTCAGGGTTCAAATAAAAATCAATATTCTGAGGTAGAAGGTCAAAGGTGCATCATGCTTTAGGGACTCATAATATTTGATGAAGGATAAGTTCTCTTGGAAAGCAAGAACCCCAAGTCTTTAGGGCCTAATGCTACTGCTCAATAAACCTCCCATGAGGGGGGGGGGAGCATAAGGCATTTGATGTGTATGCACCCCAGATGCTTACCTAGGATAACTGTAGCATCACAGAGCCTTATACTAAATGTTATAATTATTGTCACTACTATTTGGAGTGACATTAATTATAGGAGCTTGCACACCTGTTGGAGATTGAAAGTAATGGAGAATCCAATCAGGTTTGTATTGTTTAACACCAAAATACTTTCTAATATTGAAACCTTCTTAATAGATTCTTACAACATTCTGTAATTTTTATAAAGTCGTTTTTTTGTGTTACTACATAAAAATAAATGTATAAAATCAATGGTTTGTACCCAGATGTGTAGAGAGAGGCAACGAGTTCTCCAAGTGGATGGGGTGGGGATTGGTAATAGTTATCTACAATTTCCTCTAACTGTAACTACATACACACAGCGTATTAAACAGGTGATTGTATACACTGTATATACACATTTAATACAATCAGGCTCTTGCACCGTATTTGTTAAGTAGATCAAGACAGATCCTACTACGAGACTTTAATTTTGAAGGTTTACTCCTCTGGGGTTAAAAGGAAGTTAAAAACAAAAAATGCATTTTAGTAAATTCTTTTTTTTAATAATAAAGTAACAAAAAAATATTTGAAAAATTATTTAGTGAAAACTGTATTATATAAATAAAATAATAATTTTACAAAAAGGTTATACTTTAAATACAATTGCCTCTTAAGGAACACACATTGTATCATGGGAGTGATCTGGATTCCTTCTTCCTAATTCTAGCGTATCCGACTGGATTCCTTGTGCATGAATCATACAGCATAATACAATTGGCGAATTTAGTATGCTGTGTGTATGTAGTATGTGTTACTAAGAAGTCTTAAGGATCCTAGATCGACCAGGAAGTTTTCCTTACACCATGTCTCACTTAGTTACTTTCAAAACTTACATGACATCAGGAATAAAAATTAGTTCATTAAACTCTCTATAATAACCTTTTAAAGTGAGCAGCCTAATAAATAATAGGATAATTAAATTATTGTATTTAAAATGCCAACACATTGTTCATATGTTTTTCAAATGCTTAAAACAAAAGAAATCATATTAAAAATTAACTTACTCATTTGTAGATGGAGAGAGCGCAGCAGGTTCCAGTGATCCCGGCGGAAGAGTTAAATTTAATTTATTCTTTGACATATTATAAAATAACTAGACATTCAGAAAATATATTGACTTACAAGACCCAGATGTCTAATAGGATAAAAGTGAAGTCGGTATAACGCCCGAACTCATACTTAAAAAACTATAATAGAATTAGTTAAGTATTTATTCACAATAGAAGAGCGAAATTAAAAACACAAGAACCTAATGACTTATGGACTTTAAATTTACAAATGCCAATTAAAAAATGCATCAAATGAATTCTAAATAGCAATAATCAAACAAAATTTTATGATTTGATAAGGGTTCGCTGGCCGGATCAACAGCACACTCACCATTATCAAAGCTGCTGTAAGCAGAATGATAAATCAATTATCTTATAAACTATTCATTTTTTCTTATTTTCTCGAAGGGTTTTATTGGTAATGTCTCAACTTAATTATTTAATTTATACGAAAAATGGCAATAATCTAGTTTCGGTCACCAGTGTATAGCTTTACCAGTGGAGAAATTTATTATTTTAACTTGGACTCATCAATCAGATTGATTATAAAATAAGTACGAGCAAATTGTATGTTTTATTTTTGTGTTTGTTTATAAATAGTTGGCAACACTTTTTTTAAGCAGGTTACACTTTTGACAAGTTTATAACCTTTCGTTCTCGTTTTCGGGTCGTGTTGTTAGAGTATAGGTAAAATTAATTTTTATATCCAAATACATCTAGATTAATATCAGTTTTATTAAGAAACTTTCATTATTTATTATTAAAATATACCTGTTGGTTCAATAAAATATACCATAGATTGCTTATTTACTATTATTTGTTTGGTTAAACTTAGATCATTTGAGTGGCTAGTGCTAGCTAGTGCTAAGCATCTCTTTGTAATAATATTGTCGTAAATTTCTTTTGTTGTTTAACTTTTTAGTTTTTTATTTCGTTTGCTTTAAAAAACTATCAAGAAATAATATTTTGATTTTTTAATTTCAGCAAAATGGGTAAATATTCTCACGAACCAGACAATCCCACAAAATCATGTAAAGCCAGAGGTTCAAACCTTAGGGTTCATTTTAAGGTATTAATAGCCAGTTCAAACCTTAGGGTTCAGTTAACTATTATGTGTCTTTATTGTTAATTAACTTCACTATGATATATATGTATTATGTTGCTGATTTTCGACTATTGTCAGTTGCTATTTGTGTCTATTGTGCTTCATTTATAATGGACTAAAATGTATCCTCTTTACACTTAAAACTCCATGAGTTTACTGCCAGTAAGATTTGAAAGATAGATGCTGAGCAGTAGTGAAAGAATGACTTATAAATTATTACATAAACACAGCGTTACGAATTTGAAAAATACGTTGTAAGTACCATACGGAGGGAATCCAGTTGTATACGCTAGAATAAGGGAGAGGTATGTATATCGAACATGAGAGGCGATCATATTTAACTTCTAACCTTCTAGATGAGCTATTATTTCACTTAAGTTATTCTGTTTTCTCTAAAAAAAACTTTTGAAATATATTTTTATTGTAACCTATTTATACACAGTTATTACATATATATATTTATATATTTTCTGATTTTTTATATGACGTCAGACTTGATCTTCTGACCAAATGCGTTGCTAAAACAGTATCGTTTTAAATGTGTATAGAATGACAATCACCTGTTAAATTCACTGTGTTTGTAGTGAATGTCAACATTGCTCACTGAACCCTATGTACTCACTGCATATCAAATCTGTAGTCAACAAACCATGTCTTTTTTTAACATAATTTTATTGTTAGTTATAGATACTTTAAAGGCAACTGTGTTTAAATTATAATCTTAAGATAAGCTAACCTGGTCTTTGGGGTTAGTAGATTTCCTCTGCTCCTTCCACCTCAATATGACTTTAAAGTTTACTAAAGTGATGTGAAAATGAGGGTTCGGCGGTGGAGACAATAAGATGTTTTCATCTATTGCTGTAAAAATACAAGTATGTTAATGACCATTTTTACCAGTTGCTAGCTAGTCATGTCAGCAAAGAAAAACACTTCCTTCCACAGAATAGACCTCTAACTTCTGGCAGGCTTTAATAGATCAAGCTTTTTGTAAAACAAATAAGTTAAATATCAAATAGCTCAAAAATATTATCAGGAGTTATGTTTCTGCTAATTTGTTCAAGCTATTACTTTAGTACTTTTTAAGTTGTCACCATATTGTAAAAAATAATTATTTTTTGAAAAACCTTATCATTTCTTTACAATTTAATAATTAGTTTGAATTTATTTAATTTTTTTCAATTAAACACATTTTTCAGAACACTAGGGAAACAGCTCAGGCCATCAAACGTATGGCTCTTAGAAGAGCTGTCAAATTTCTTAAGAATGTAACAGAAAAGAAAGAATGTGTTCCCTTCAGGAGGTACAATGGAGGTGTTGGCAGGTGTGCCCAGGTATGTTTTTTTTAAATCAACTTAATATTTGCTTTAGTATTCCAGAAAGGGAGTATTATTTTTTTACAGAACTTTTTGGAAAACTAATATAGTAATAATAAATTTAATTGAAATTTAATCTTTGATTGTAAATTTAATGATTATTTAAAAAAGTAGTGAAGGACACAAAGAGACTAATACTATTAGAGGGAGTACAGAGCCCAATTAACACAGTAACAGAGCCCCTTATTAAGTGATAGGGGTCTGGAAGTGCGACAGTTTTCATAGGTGCCATAACTGTACTTACCCCTACTATAGTCTCCCTATAGAGAGACTAGATACCCCCACCCCTCTACAACTCCTATTGTAGCATGCTCTCTACTAACGACGGGCATTTTTCAGTGATGCCACATTAAACCACTTTATTCAACACTAACAATTATAGAATGCATGCAATAGATAATAATTAAAACTTGTTTTAAATTCATTTTACTTGATTTAAAACAAAATTGTCAAAAAATAATGTAATATTTACGTGAAATTGTAATTATTAGGAAAAATAAAAAAAATGACGTCTCCAATGTACAGTTACAGCACCTAGCTACCAAAGGAATGATAAGAGTTGTATCCTCCCTCTAAATATTAGTCTCTTTGGAAGGACATGATCATGTCAGCCCTCATATTCTCTTTAAAAATTATGCAGAGAACTGTTTAAAAAAAAGATATTATGTAACCTTAACTTAAATGTATGTCACCCAAGAGAAATTTGACCATATTAACAGCATTCACAAGTATTCTACTAAACAGAGCAATAAATCATATATAAAAAGCACACTAAGACTAAGCTCATAACATAACATACTTTGGACTAAAACCATAAAACTATTTAATCACTAACTTGACTCAGTTTTAATTAGAAATTGTTTTCAAGAAAATTAAAAGATGTCTGTTGGATCATCCCTTATATTCATTTGATGACTTCTTTTTAATTAATTTTCTATAAGTTTGCACATTTGTTTTATTATTTTGTAATTATTTCCACTAATAAATCACTTTTGTTGTGAATTTTAATTCCCTTTCTAACTTTCACATTTTTTTATTGTTTCAATTATCCTCTTAGAATGGAAATATTTAGTTTTACTATTTTTGTAACATTAAAAATATGCACAAATTATAAGAAAAAACTCTTTGGTCTCTTATTAATCAACAAATTTCAGTGAATAATAAAAGAAAAAATTCTCTCCACAAAATATAAATATTTTATTTATATCTCTTTTCTTTCATTATTTATAATGGACTCCATTCACGCTCACTCTAAGGATAAAATTTCAGTGAGTTCTTCATTATTGTACTTCATGCAATTTTTTTATATTGTTGGATCAGTAAAATGTGTTGATGTCTACCTTCCTTTAATTCGAGAATATTTTCCTTTTCCCTTATTACCATATCTTATTTTTTTACAGTTTGAAAAAATAGTGAAAATATATTGTTTATGCTATCAATGATTCAACTTATTTAGAGAAATCATTTATTTCTTACCAACATGGCTTTTTCTTTATTTTTTTGGTTTTGAAATTTTTCTTTGTTTTGTGTGGTCAATTTATTATTGTTAATGCCTAAGTTAAATAAATAGTTAGTTAAGTTATGCTAAAATCATAACTGATTGTATTTTACAGGCTAAGGCATGGAATACCACCCAAGGTAGATGGCCTAAGAAATCAGCTGAATTTCTTTTACAATTATTAAAAAATGCTGAGTCCAATGCCGATTATAAAGGATTAGATGTAGATAGGCTTTGCATAGAGCACATCCAAGTTAACAGAGCCCCTAAACTTAGGAGAAGAACATACAGAGCTCACGGTCGTATTAATCGTAAGTCACTCTTGTTTAAAGTTAATTTATTTGATTCTTTTCATTATTTCCTTTTGAAAAATTTGCTTATTAGGGTTTTTTATTTTTTAGCATTTGTCAATTATAATCTGTACAACCATGTTAATTACTTTATATTAAATTATGTTACATCGAGCTACTGGAGCTGACCGTGTCAACTAATTGTACATTATTAACTAATGGTGTACTCTGGTAGTATTTATCTTGGATCTTGGTATTAAACTTGGATTGGATGGTCACCCATTCAAGTACTGACCATACCTGATTCTGCTTAACTTCCTCTAACTAACAAGAACAGGTTTTACACTGTGAGGCCAGGGGGTTGTAAATTTTTATCTTAAATTTGCTAAATTTTGTTGTAACTTAAGATTGAAATAAAGCAAAATACATGACAACAGTGGTTAGAGGTGGTTCTGTATAAATAAAATTAGTATAGAGAAGGTACATATTTATTAGACTAAATATGGTGTCTTAATTTTTTTTTTTTTTTTTTTGAGGATGTTAGTGAAAATATACTTTAGGTCAGGGTTATATAAACAATTACAGCCCCTCAGTCCCCCTATCGTTCTTGTAAACTCCCTCTCCCCAATAAATCTTAAAAGTGCTCTCATTGTTAACGTTATTTTTGCCTTAAACATTTGATGAAATCTCACAAAAAAATTTAAACCTGGCGTAATCCTGCTTTAGGTTACTAATCTCGAGTGGCAATCCTCTAAAAATTGGCTGTAAACTTATTAAGAAATATACTATTGCCTCTGCTTGTCAAGAAACTAACTACTATAATAATCACTAGTATAAATAATAAATTTATTTCTGTTTAAGTTAAGACTAAGTTCTTTAATGCTACATAGTAACTAAGCGCTTTAATGATGTATTACAGGCTAAGAGTTAAGATTTTATTTATTATAAATCTATGAAAACTTCCCTCCATAACAGATAAACACAAATCTATAGTGTCTCTATTTAATTTTAAGTATTTTTCCTTTTCTAAATTAAATTTTTAATTAATACTTTCTGTCCAAATTTGTTAGAATCCATAATATTAGTTATATCTTTTGGTAATATCTATGAACAAGTTTCCTCCACTGAATCATTTGTTTGCAGCTTACATGAGCTCACCCTGCCACATTGAAGTTGTTCTTGCTGAAAAGGAAGAAGTTGTTGCCAAGGCAACAGATGATGAGCCAACCAAGAAGAAAGTATCTAAGAAGAAGTTAGCCAGGCAAAAGGAGAAAATGATGAGGGAATAAATAACATAATTAACTTTGTTTTTTTAATTGAATAATGACTTTATTATTTTACAAAAAATGTGTTTTTATTTCTCCAATTAAAAAAATACTCTTGACCAAAGTCATTTTTATATTAATTTAGCAAGTGTTATGATCTGGGTTATAGGAAGTAGGGTTATCCGCTTCCAGGGGCCCTAACCCGCCAGGTCCAAAAAAAGGCTTTATTTTTTTTTACTTTTGACTAGATAGGTAAAAATGTTTTTTGCAAAAAATAAAAGATAAGATTTAAGGAAATACACATGTGTAACAAAAGACATGGTTTGTACACCTTACCTTGTTGTTGATAAGGTTGATTGATGTTAGAAGTTGTGGGGGAGGGGGGTGATTTCTTTTGGCTTGGCAATAGCTAAAATATATGTTAAAAGAATGTATTTATATTCACATTCTATCCTAGTCTATGTAAGAACTATACCAGTTTGTTACGTTTGAGGTCTTTTAATGTAAGTTTTTGTTTACAATGTTCATCGCTATCATATCAACTGAATGATAATTTCACCCTGACAAGTAAAACATCTGATGCATGATTATGGTAATTAATGGAGACCTTATTTATTTATTCCATTTACATTAATTGCCGTTTTGGACTCCTTTACAAAATATTTCTCGATTTCTTGAAAATTCCTACCATTTGTTTCAGGTAATTTGAAATAAACATAAACGGCCGAGCAAATAGCTACTCCTCCAAAACCAAAGAAAACAGTTGATAACGACACAAAATCTAAAATTAATGGTGATGATTTAAGTACTATGAATAAAACTAGCGACGAATAAGCTGTTATTATGCTATTGCCAATCCCACGGGCTCTCGTTGGTAACAATTCGTTTAGTAATGCCCATGGCATGTTCGTCATGGCCATAGATCCCATAAGTATAAATAATATTAATGATAAAGTTGTTAAAATACTGTTTAATGCGTTTTCTGGGTTGGATTCTATGATTGTACCGCTTGTTTGTTTGGAGAAGTCTAGTTTAGTGTCTGAAAATGATTGAAGCATAGCTGCAATTATTATAAATACAGCCATACCTACACTAGATGTTATTAACAGTGTCTTCCTTCCTACTTTATATGAAGCAAATGCTGAAAAAAGAGTCATTATTAGTTTTACAACTCCTATTATTATAGTGGCTGAAAATTCGTCAAAACCCGCCCCAAAGTGGCTCCCTATAGCTTTAAACACATTGGCAGAGTACAATAAAACTACGAAAACACCACAGAATGCCCAGAAAAAGAAAATCATAAACAGTATGAACATTGGTTTGTAGACACCTCGATCTTGAAACAGTTTGATATTCTTATAAATCCATTTCTTGAGTGTATTCTTGTTTTTCTTTGGTATGGAATCTGACTTCTTAGTTTTCGAGTAAATATCTTTAATCCTTTGGCTCTCTGTTTCATAAAGCTAAAAATAAAAAATACTAAATTAAAATTACTATACAAAAACCTGAATTTAAATAGGTGATATACCTATAATAATAATATATTTAATATAGACATAATATACTGTATTATCATAGACATACAGTTTTATACAAAGAGCCCCCTCTTTGTAAAGGTTCTTTATACAAGGCTCTTTGTATAAAGGGAATCCTTGTAGGACAATTACAAGTTTCAGCTGAGTATAAAAGAAAACATAAATTAGCACTTGAACAAGAAATTAAATAGAAAATAAATTTGACGTTTTAAATTAAAAAGGACTTATTATGTACCTAAGTTATTATGGAACCTTATAAGATTACCTAAGCAAGATTCGGTTATTATTTGCAGGAAATAAAATAAAAGGGACATAAGATACACACACACACACATATATATATTTATTCAGTTATGCTGTTTAAGTTATATATTTAAAGAAAATTTGCGAAAAATTGAAAATTGTCTCAAACTAAGCTTTATATAAAAGGAAATAATTCTGTGCAGTGCTGATTTTGAAATAATGACCATAGCAAGTACCCCTAAGATTTATTGGAATCTTGTGCTTTTTACAGACATTCCTAGTTTTAGAACAAAAATTATGTCCAATAGTTTGATTTTCTATAAACTTAAGTAGTCTATAACTTAAGTACTTCTATAAGTATTATGGATTATTATTATATCTATATTAAATATTATAATTTTATATGATAATTACCTGCTGTGACCTATTGAAATATCGTGTCAGCAATAGAGCTTTATTTAATCTTTGCTGAGATGGTTTAAAAGAAACAAGCCAAAGTGGGCTTTCTGGCAAGAAAAATGAGCCTATCAAAGACATTACTGCTAACATAGCAAAACACATAATGTTGCACGATGCCACTCTACATATGAGCCAAGAATCATTGTCATTAGTGTTCCTAGTGAAACAAATGCCCCAACCATTACAAGCATGACGTCTCGTACTTTGGGATGACATATTTCAGACACATAGACTCCAACTGACGCCATCATTGCTAGAAAAAATAAATAAATCTCGGAATTAGTTATGCTTATTCTTACCACTTAAAATTCTTTGCTCGTCTTCAACATATGAAAATCCCGTATAGTATTGCAGTACTAATGCAATACCTCAGACCTTTAAAAATATGATTTAATCCCAGTGTTCGTTAATGTGAATGTATTTAAATTGGGTTGTGATTGTAAAGTAAATGGGTATTTACTGACCTTGTCAGTGTCTTTATAGAAGCTATATTGAAATGAAACTTTACATATATAATGCATAAAAGGATTCACTTGTGCGTATCGAATTTGAGCTCAGTGGGATAATTTGTGATTTTTTACAATTTTTTTTAAGTATACATGTTATTTGATAAAAATTTAACTACACACACCAGTGGCGTGGCAAGCTTCCAGCCGCAAATTACAAAAATGCACCTCTTTATGTATATATTTTTTAGTCCAAAGCAGCAAGTTTCTTTTTCATCTTGTTCAAATTGTCATATTTTTTCTTATCCAACTTTGCGCCCCCTACAGGTCTGCGGCAGCAGGCTGACACACACACGCATACATTCCGAAAACTCAGGAGGTTTTGAAAACACCTGTAGGTAACGGATAAAACCAGGTAAAATCTCAGTTTCTGATTTTAAGGCCTACACCTTAAGGTATAAAACTTTTTCTTTATTATACCTAGAGTATAAATAAGGAAAAGTAAAAATGACTGCCAGTGAATATTGCACTTCATAACTAAATATGTAATGCAGTATTTCCAATACATGAACGGCGAATACTCTGTTAAACAAAGAATTTTTTATACAATTATTTTTAACAGACTATTTTTTATAAATTTGATACGTTCATTCATACGTTATTTATGTATGAAATGCATAAATAATTTAAAAAAGTAAATTTTTCTTTAGAGAGTTAAGATAAGTTCAAAAATAATAAAGTCTACACTCCATCGTATAATGTAATATTCATTATTCTTGACCTTAAATTGTTTACATGTTTCTGTGTCTTAAGATGCTATTTTTAAGAAGTGTTAATAATTAAATCATCATTAATGAATAAAATTGAATCTACTTACGGCAAAAAAATTATATATTACTCAACTATAAGGTGAGTATTATGCAGTTTAACCCTAATGTTGGTAAAGTATTACCTGCATTATGGTTAAAAGTTACATTTATAATAATGTAGCCCGACCAGACTCTATCGAAACTCATCGCTCTGGCTAGTGCATGCGACCAATTCATCTAGACCATCTACACTCTGGCTAAGCTCTGACTACAAGTTCACAGTATGATTAGTTCATCTAGTCTTACAATTTCCTCTGATCACTTTAGTCTCACTTGGCCCGCCCTCTTTCAACCCGTCTCACTAATCTTATCAGCTCCTCTAGCATCGCCAGACTCTAGTTTGGCTCACCAGTCTGGCTAGTTAAGCGCCACCCAACAGAGAACTCTAGAAACCCCGAAAAAAATAACTGTGCGCAAACTTATTTTTTAGCTCTGAACTGAAAGTCAATGCTCCGCTGTGCTACTAGGAGACTTTCTGTGAGCTGGAGACAACGGTAACGTGAATCCAGAAAGAAACAGGAACCAACCCCGCATTTGCGTATTAGCAGCCAAGAAAACCACATAAATTCCTTGTTGGGTTGACTGGCCTTGCATTCAAGACCTCACAAGTGTATATTACAAAGGATAACCTCATATTAGGGTCCTTCTCCGGCTGTATATTAAACCCTCGACCTCCAGGTAGAAAGGCGAGTGCTCTGAGCCGCCAGACTCGGTCTTATAATTGTTCTATCTATTGGCTAAATTTATAACTATACAGTAAATGACTATTGTTTGAAGCAGTACATTTATACGATCAATTATGATCGAACTCATAGAAATATATTTCTACAGAGGACATAGCAAATATCTCAATATTTTTAGAAGCTTGAAACAAAAAGAAGGTCTCAGGGGTTCTGTGTAACTTCATTGAAATCTTCTCTGTAAGGGGAGTTACGGATGTAATTAACAACATCCTTGGTAATTAATCAGGTGGTGTTATCGGCTTTTCGCACATTATTAGTTGTGTTTTGTTATGTATTGAAATAACTGCGCATGAACTTGCCACCATTTATCTTTCATGAGAATTTTATTGGCAACACTGAAAAAGTAAGGTGAGTTTTACTTTTTATCTTGTTGTCGCACTTTACTTTTTTTTGCTTTAATATGTACGTGCTTATTTAAGAAGTTTGTATTAAATTCTGTGAAATAATAGTTATAACAATTTAGTTAAAGAAAAAGAGAAACAATATGGAAGGTAAATCACATTTTTTTAGCTTTTGAAATAAAAACAGAAAAAGTTTCTTGCCTTAACTTGCGATTACTGATTATATTAAAAAAACTTAAGGTTAGTTGTTAACGTTAGTAAGTTTTATAAACAAACCTAGTATTTAAATGATCACTTAAACCTCTATTGGATGTGGCAAAACTAAAATCAAAAATATTGAGTATCGTAAATGGTTTGCTTACATTTACAAGGGTTAAACAAGATGATTGGGTTTATCAATACACAAAATGTACACATGCCTCGTATGATAGAAATAGCATTTGTTTTAATGCTATGGTATTAACATTTGTTGGGGCATCACATTTAGTACGTTGCCCAAAGTGAGAGGTGTTCATAAAAATTACCATCTATCCGCTCATGTTTACTTTTCCTATATACCTGGGGTATAAATGAGGAATCTCAGTTATACCTAGATTATACCGAGATTCCTCATAAATGAGGAATCTCAGTTATACCGAGATTCCTCATAAATGAGGAATCTTAGTTATACCTAGATTATACCGAGATTCCTCATAAATGAGGATCTTTAATCAAATTTTTTATTATTAAGCCTTCAATTGTTTTTTTTCTGGAACACTGCGATCTCCTCTATTTTTACTTTTCCTCATTTATACCGTAGGTATATAGGAAGTATGAAAACCGAGATATTACCGACATTATCCGTTTTAGGCCTCCTTAGTGGTTTTTGCAAAGTTGTCTGTCTGTATATATATATATATATATATAATATATATATATATATATATATATATATATATATATATATATATATATATATATATATAATATATATATATATATTCTGTGTGGTGTGTCTGTTATCATCGTAGCCCCAGTGTATTTATGCTAGAGAGTAGAGACTTTGTACAAAAATCACTCTATCGCTGTAGTTGTGTTATTCGGAAAATATTTTTGACGACGTCATTAACCCTCAAAAATGACTTTTGAAAAATTTTTAAAAAACATAAAACACGGAAAAATTATGTGATTAGATTGAGATTTAGCACGCATGTGGCTATGTATAAGACTAACATATGTGCCAAGTTTCATATCATTATCAGTTTTTATCGAGTGAATTGTATACGTTTTTTAAAAAATTATAAAAAATCGTAAAATAATTTAATTGTCTTGAAAATTGGTTTAAGTATATACCTGTACGTAATAAATAGGTACACTAAGTTTCGTATATATCCATGATTTTTGGTGGATCATAAAAATTAAGCAGCATCAAGCGTGGTCAGTGCCTGGATGGGTGGCTACTGGGAAACAAACGAATCTATTCACTATCTGAGGACAAGCGAAGCGAGTCCGAAGACGTTTTGCAGTATAAGTGTTAACGACTTGTATATTCTGAGGACGAGCGAAGCGAGTCCGATGCTTGAGGATGAGCGTAGGAAATCCGTACCCGATTTTTTCTTTTTAAATTCACTTAAAGGATATGAAAACACTATGGAAAAAGTATCTCCACAAAATCAATTGTTTATTCAAAGTGAAATATACCGCGGACCACAGTTTGCGTAACCCTGTTCTATACAATTATTTCTCTTTTCCCACACACAATTTATCTTGTTTTTGTCAATTTGAAGAAGACAATTTTTCTTTATGTAAATTCAACCTACCAGCTGCAATACCTCCTATCATTCTGGCTACATACAGAGGCCATATAGAATCCGTAACACTATATGTAAGAGCCCAACTTAGTATAGGTAATACATTAGCAAACATAATAGCTTTTCTTCTGCCTACTTTATCCATAATTGGTCCTATGCAAAATCCTCCTATTGGTCCAAATAATACTGGTATACTAGCTGTAACAAATGTATTGTGTTCAGATGAACGAAACAATAATGGAAACATTATTTACGGAAGTAAAAATTATAAAAACCATCGAAATATTTTGATAAGTGCCACTAATTAAGAGAATCTAGAGCAGTGGTTCTCAACCTTTTTCACTCGTTGTCCCTTTTTAGATTCTTAAAGTTTCCATTCCCCACCCCCTATTAATCGGGAAAAGGCAAAGTACACACTTTTAATGAGGATTACGTGTGTATTCATATAACATACAAAGGCCGTTAATTTTAAAGCTGTTTGTAAACTATTTCTTATATTTGCAGCTTAAGCCAATAAAATATTTGCCTAATAAGGTACGAAAAATAGCCCCTTCACAAAAGAAAGGCAATGCTTAACAAGGGAGAAAATTTAATAATTTTAAAATTTATATTCACTGTAGTTTTATCATGTTCATCACTGCTGGTCATCAGCATTTCATTAAAATTTGAAAGGGAAACTGTTTATGCTTTTGATAAACTTTCAATCGGGAGCTCTTTGTAAAGCGTTATTAAACACTAAAGAGAGAAAGAAGTAGTTTTAAAACACTGAAGAGAGTAGTAGTTTTAATATTTTTTACATTTATACTTAATTTAGATTTTTAGGCAGTAGCAAAACTCGCCTTGCATTGCGGATTTTTTAATTTGTAGGAATTTTTTAAGGGTTTTTCAAATTTTAAATACTGACATTATATCTTTCAAAATAGGTTCAAATGCTGTATGAACAACTAGTGGTAGACTAAAAAACAAAGAAGCTCCGAGATGGAGGCATACCTATCCATGAAGCTTCACTTTTAGAAAATTGTTTTATATTTGGATCTGCCATTAACTGTGATATAAAAACAGTAGAGAATCCTGTATTGACCCCTGTTAGTAATGACAGCATGTTTGCAATGCAGCCTTTTAGTACCTGTTGGCAGTAAAATATAATTTTATAATTCAAGATCCAAGGTTTTTATTGAGGTCTCATGAAAAAATTCAAAATCTGGAGTGGTCATGGGGCTCTTTTTCATGTCCTTTTGTTTTGACTTTTCGGTCTTATTACTTTTTCTTATTTAGACCGTAGGTATATAGGAAAAGTATTGTGTTTGCAAAAAAATCCGAAACCGCAATTATCAGATTCAGGCGTTTTTGATGCCTCCTGAGTGGTTTTTGCAAAGCTGTCTGTCTGTGTGTGTGTCTGTTATCATCGTAGCGCCCAGTGTATTTATGCTAGAGAGTTGAAATGCTGTACAAAAATCAGACTACCGGTGTAGTTGAGCTATTCGGAAACTATTTTTTTACGACGTCATTAATCTGCAATAATGACTCAGCGAAAATTTCGAAAATCATAAAACGCGGAAAAATGTTGCGATCGGATTGAGGTTTGGCATAATCGGGAGATTTGGTATAAGACGAACATATGTGCCAAGTTTCATTTAATTAACAGCATAAGTTCAATTTTTATGACTTGTGTAAGTTTTTTAAAAAATTGGAGAATGGTCTAATTGAGTTGAAATTTGGTACAAGTGTATATTATTACCTAATAAATAAGTACACTAAGTTTCATTCCAATATGACAATCATATCCATGATTTTGTTGGATCATAAAAATAAGGAGCATTCAGCTTGGTCAGGGCTATATAGGTGACCGCTGAAAATGATACGAATGCATTTACTATCTGAAGATGAGCGAAGCGAGTCTAAAGACACCTGTTGGAGTATAAATTTGACGAACTGTATTGCCGATAACGAGCGAAGCGAGTCCGAAGCAGGGATGATAAGCGTAGTGAATCCGATGTAATGAGGAAAAATTCCGCGGTACCCCGTACCTGATTTTTTGCTTTATTTAAAGATATGTTCCTCTTCTTCCGCTACATGAGGTTGTGAAGTTACTGTATCTAATATGCTATACGTCCAACAGAGAACGTTTGTCTCAAGGATGTTGTTACGTGTACTAGAAAAGGCATAGAATGACAGCCTTGGTTCCATATACACTGTACCTCCGAAGGACCAGCCTATATAGGCAACCAGCCTGTACTAACCAATAATTAGGCCTAAATAGGGTAAATAGTGAGAACACCAGAAGTTACCTTTAAAGAAATATGTTGATATATTGCTTACAAAATAAATAACTTATAATAACAAAGCATATAGTAAAATATGATTATGAATTCTACCTAAACTAAAGAATAGAACATGCATAGCACCCCTGACCTATCTCACTGACTAGTGATAACCCTAATAACTCGGTTGCGATAATAGTAAATAAATGAGCTCTTTTATCACAGTTTATTATCTTACAGCTAAACATAAAGGTTTGAGGACAACACAGGTTTAAATAAAGGAAAATAAAACATTCCCAAATGACGCAAACTATAGTTGATGATGTAAGGAAAAGATAAGTGAACTAAGTCCGCAGTACTGTAAGTCGAAAGGAGAATAGGTCTCTGTCCGGGATGTAAATAATTATAACTAAATAAACAACAAATAAATAAACAGTAAATAAATAATGAGGCAATAAAAAAGGCAAATAATATAAGGAGTGACCACAAACAGGGGTCGACATGAAAGGAACACAAAATTTATCTTAAAACTAGATATCTATCTTGACTAGAATTAAACTATAATGTAACACAATAAATTGACTAGTTTTAGGTAACTGAACCAGCGGGACTTGATCAGGGTCCACAGAATAATCTATGCTGGACAGTTTGTAAAAATATAATTAATCTTAAACATAAAATAATTTATTAATTCCAAATCTCTGTAGTGGGCCAGGCGGACGTCTGATACGTGATTGGAGAAGCATAAAGTGTCCAGAATTGGCAATATAACCCCAGGTAGACCAGATTAGAGTAAGGCCGGTAAGAAGACGACCGGCGTTCAGCAATGTAGAGTAAAAATAGGCAACACTCACCAAAATCAATATCGTGATCACTTTTCTAGCATATAACTTACATAAACCATAACTTTTAAGTCCATACACCGTATAAATAATAATTAAAATAAACCAAAAATTAACAGGCACGAGTTACTTTCAGCCATTATTTTCCAACCAACCAACTTGTTGATTCTCTTCTTATTTTTTCTGAGCTTTCGTAACCGCTACAGCAAATGTAGCTAACCGCCACAAACGCTTGTCGAAATAGATGTAACTCCTACACCGCAGCACACTAAAGGGGCCATAAGCCGTACTAACTTTCCAAATATCCTTCATGAAGTTCGAGCCCGAAATACAGCTATTTTAAATAATTTAAATTAAACTAGAAAATAAACCTATAGCCTAACTGTACATATATTATACAAAAAAAAAATAAAAGGTAAACTCCTGGTGACCTAACAAAATCTGCCGGCCAAAATTCTACTAGGGGGAATTTTCTATAAATCATACTCAGGACGTACAGGGTGTTTATAGCAGTACTGGAAGCTTCTGGAAGACCTGTGTTGAGTTCAGCATCATCTAGAAAAAGGGGAATTAACTTATTCACAGGTCGCCTGANGAGCCAAAATATATCTTATAGATGGCTTAGTCTAAGCCAAAATATTCTTAACAACAGTGTATTGAAGCAATGTTATGATAAATACTTCTTGGAATAAATTTGAGCTATTTATACTTTAAATGCAATTCACTAAAAGTCTTTCGACAATCTCGAAGAGTATAAAATATAACGACACATCTACTACAGGACTCAAGAAACGGTGAGTCCTTGAGTTTCTAAATCTCTGAGATAAATCAACTCGAGAAAACCTAAAGAAACAACCTTACGAAAGACAACCCCGGACCATTGGAAAGAAAGAGAAAAACCCCAAAGGAAAAGAAACACCTCAACATGGAAGTATTTGACACGGTTTCAACAACTTTTACAATGAAGTTGGAGGCGGTGAGGGGTTTGAGGGCGAATGGGTTTAAGAGGCCTTCAACTTGTAACTAAAAGAAACAAAAACCAATTTCAAGACCCACATCTACCTTATAAATCTTTCTCTGCCAAGTAATAGGTTTTTTTTATTTTTCTTTATCTTCAATTGAAATTACATTTTATAGTTTCGTTTTAAAGGATCGGTAAATGTTGATGGTCTCTCCATCAATACCAATATTGCAATCCTCATTACATTTATAGGTCCGTAATGATCGAGAGATCTAATTCTTCATTTCTCATATTGTCAGCTAAACATCAATACCTGTTTCGGCACAGGTTTAATTATTCCAACAATATCTTCGATATTGTTGGCCCTCGAGAGGGATTCAAGGGCTCGCCGTTGAAACTAGAAGTTATTCACTTATATAACTTTCCCAGTTGAGAGCTCGAAATAGTCTCGTCAGGTAATAAAGGCGTTAAGCATCAATATATATATATATATATATATATATATTATATATATATATATATATATAATATATATTGTGTGTGTCTACAGCTTGACACCTATCTTTATCTATTCACCATAGCCATTTCCTTATGGCATTTTCCTATGGATTTCTGAAGGGCTCTCCGGTAGGATCGTGAATCGTCCCGTGTTCCCTTTCCTTTGTGTTTATGTATATTTTTGTCTTGTGCGTGTGTGTGTGTTTGGTATTTATCAAACTTGCCACAAAAACAGTCTTCGATTTTTCTCGTGTCTCGAACCTATTGAAAATCAAGTATTAATGACGTCATAATCCAGGTTGCTAAGTCAGCGACATTTTCGTTAAAATTATATGTAATTCAAAAATATGGTCTGGAGACGATAAGAAAACACAAAACCAAGGTTTCTACGTTCGAACCTGGGACCGGCGCTAATTGTTTTCTATTATTATTATTTATTATTATGTATGGTATTGGTACTCAACTTCAAATAATCCTGACAGGGAGGTCCGCAAAGCGTTTTTTATAAATGCGCGCTTTCTTGCCTATTAATCCAATTTTTGCTTAGTAAGCAAAATACCTAAGCAGATATTTAATGTATAAAAGATTATTAATGCTTCGAATTTTCAAAAAAACACGCTACAGTATAAATTAGCTATAAATAGAGCAAATAATACTTTGCCGGTGGGGGTTAATTTGAGATTAATTTGCACATTTACTTTAAAATTAAACTCAAGTTTGACGCTACTGTTAGGTATGTTAAACGTAACCTAAATCTCAGCAAATTGCATTAAAAAAAAAAAGTCAGATGGAGCCTCGTTCGTTCTCAATTTTTGTCAATAGAGCTATTCTGTAAATGCAAGCCAAACGACTTCGTTACTCATTGTCAAAGCTAGAAGCATCCTGTACCAATGTCAAGTTAAAACGACTTGTTATATTGTCAGCTAGAAGCAATCCTGTCCAAGTTAAAACGACTTCGTACTCATTGTCCAGAAATCCTGTACCAAGCGACGATCCCGTTACTCATGTCAAAGCCAGAAGCAATCTGTACCGAATGTCCAAGCCAGAACGAATCGTTACTCATTGTCAAAGCCAGAAGCTATCCTGTACGAATGTCCAAGCCAGAACGAATCCGTTACTCTTGTCAAATT
The DNA here is from genome assembly GCA_018340805.1 of Microvelia longipes. Lineage (NCBI taxonomy): Eukaryota > Metazoa > Arthropoda > Insecta > Hemiptera > Veliidae > Microvelia > Microvelia longipes. Next base: position 40,281,597 of record JACMZG010000002.1, read on the forward strand.
ATCTGTACCGAATGTCCAGCCAGAACGAATCCGTTACTCATTGTCAAAGACAGAAGCTATCCTGTACGAATGTCCAAGCCAAACGAATCCGTTACTCATTGTCAAAGCAGAAGCTATCCTGTACCGAATGTCAAGCCAGAACGAATCCGTTACCAAGCAGAGTATCTGTACGAATGTCCAAGCCAGAACGAATCCGTTACTCATTGTCAAGCAGAAGCTATCCTGTACCGAATGTCCAAGCAGAACGAATCGTATCCATTGTCAGTATCCTACCGAATGTCCAGCCAGAACGAATCCGTTACTCATTGTCAAAGCAGAGCTATCTGTTGTCCAAGCCAACGAACTCACTGTCAAGCCAGAGCTAACCAGTACGAATGTCCATGCCAGAACGAATCCGTTACTCACTGTCAAAGCCAGAAGTAACACCGAATGTCCAAGCAGAACGAATCCGTTACTCATTGTCAAAGCCAGAAGCGTAAAATAAAAAGGAATACAACCATTAAACTCAGTCAAGCATGAAAAAACCTTATTCAAAAAAGGAAATAAAATATAGATAAAGAAATGTTCGGAATGGACGAAATAACCATCCTAAACCTTTTTCATTTTTATAGAGTTCTGAAATAAAATATTCTTTCTTGTTAAACTATAAACGAGAGACAAATGTTTGTAAGGTCGTATTCTTAAAAATACAAGCCAATAACATGCATTTAAGTGCTATTTTCCTAAAGGTACAAGGCAATAACATGCATTTAAGTGCTATTTTCTTAAAAGTACAAGGAAATAAATTGCATTTAAGTGCTATTTTCTTAAAGGTACAAGGCAATAATATGTATTTAAGTGCTATTTTCTTAAAGGTACAAGGCAATAACATGCCTTTTTTACCTCGGCCTTTTATACTATATATAGTCATACTGTATATAAGTATGATGAGGGGGAGTTCAATTATATTAAGAACCACAATTAAGGCACAAGATATATTTCTAACATCAATATTCCTGCTTGCTGACTCAAGAAATCACATCAGTCCCCAAATTTTAATGGAATAAAGTACTTTAATAAATTACCAGCTTCGATAGTTAAACTTTCACGAAAAAAATGTCAGAATAAACATTAAAACATTGTTGCTTGAGAAAGCCTACTATAATGTTTACGAGTTTTTTGCTGATACTTAGCATTTCCACCTTAAATTTTTTAGTGTTTCTCATGTAATGTTATGCTTATTTTTGGTTTTATTTTTAATCAAGTTTGTTATTCAAGTTATGCTGTCTTTGTTTATGCAGTCTACGCAATAATTAACAATCAATTTGTTTTTCTTGTTGTTTTTCTCATTTCTTTGTAAAATTTTGGCAATTGAGAAACTTTGTAATGAAGTATCAAGTATTTAAACTGTTACGTGTACTAGAAAAGGCATAGAATGACAGCCTTGGTTCCATATACACTGTACCTCCGAAGGACCAGCCTATATAGGCAACCAGCCTGTACTAACCAATAATTAGGCCTAAATAAGGTAAATAGTGAGAACACCAGAAGTAACCTTTAAAGAAATATGTTGATATATTGCTTACAAAATAAATAACTTATAATAACAAAGCATATAGTAAAATATGATTATGAATTCTACCTAAACTAAAGAATAGAACATGCATAGCACCCCTGACCTATCTCAATGACTATCGGTTGCGATAATAGTAAATAAATGAGCTCTTTTATCACAGTTTATTATCTTACAGCTAAACATAAAGGTTTGAGGACAACACAGGTTTAAATAAAGGAAATAAAACATTACCAAATGACGCAAACTATAGTTGATGATGTAAGGAAAAGATAAGTGAACTAAGTCCGCAGTACTGTAAGTCGAAAGGAGAATAGGTCTCTGTCCGGATGTAAATAATTATAACTAAATAAACAACAAATAAATAAACAGTAAATAAATAATGAGACAATAAAAAGGCAAATAATGTAAGGAGTGACCACAAACAGGGGTCGACATGAAAGGAATACAAAACTTATCTTAAAACTAGATATCTATCTTGACTAGAATTAAACTATAATGTAACACAATAAATTGACTAGTTTTAGGTAACTGAACCAGCGGGACTTGATCAGGGTCCACAGAATAATCTATGCTGGACAGTTTGTAAAAATATAATTAATCTTAAACATAAATAATTTATTAATTCCAAATCTCTGTAGTGGGCCAGGCGGACGTCTGATACGTGATTGGAGAAGCATAAAGTGTCCAGAATTGGCAATATAACCCCAGGTAGACCAGATTAGAGTAAGGCCGGTAAGAAGACGACCGGCGTTCAGCAATGTAGAGTAAAATAGGCAACACTCACCAAAATCAATATCGTGATCACTTTTCTAGCATATAACTTACATAAACCATAACTTTTAAGTCCATACACCGTATAAATAATAATTAAAATAAACCAAAAATTAACAGGCACGAGTTACTTTCAGCCATTATTTTCCAACCAACCAACTTGTTGATTCTCTTCTTATTTTTCCTGAGCTTTCGTAACCGCTACAGCAAATGTAGCTAACCGCCACAAACGCTTGTCGAAATAGATGTAACTCCTACACCGCAGCACACTAAGGGGCCATAAGCCGTACTAACTTTCCAAATATCCTTCACGAAGTTCGAGCCCGAAATACAGCTATTTTAATAATTTAAATTAAACTAGAAAATAAACCTATAGCCTAACTGTACATACATTATACAAAAAAAATAAAAGGTAAACTCCTGGTGACCTAACAAAATCTGCCGGCCAAAATTCTACTAGGGGAATTTTCTATAAATCATACTCAGGACGTACAGGGGTGTATAGCAGTACTGGAAGCTTCTGGAAGACCTGTGTTGAGTTCAGCATCATCTAGAAAAAGGGGAATTAACTTATTCACAGGTCGCCTGAAAAGAGAAGTAGAAGTTCTAACCGTCGCCACTCGCACCACATTATCGGCTCCCGGATGAACATCTTCAATCCTCCCTCTAGGCCAATGAAGTCTTGGAATATTGTCTTCTTTAAGAAGAACTAAATCACCTATCTGCATATTATAGGATGGCTTTCGCCATTTAACCCGCTCTTGCAAAGTGGTCAGATACTCACGCTGCCAGCGTTGCCAGAAATGCTGAGCCTTTGCATTAATCAATTGCCAACGGCTTAGACGGTTTTCTTTCAGGTGCAGGAGAGACTTTTCAGGCAAAGCTTTTAATGGACGTCCGATTAGCATATGACCTGGGGTCAATACTTCTAAGTCGTTAGGGTCTGACGACATAGGGCACAGGGGCCTAGAATTTAATATGGCTTCGACTTTAATCAGTAAAGTGGACATTTCTTCAAAGGTCATGTAGTTTTCACCATAGACTGTTCTCATTAAATGTTTCACTGACCTGACCCCACGTTCCCAGGCACCTCCAAAAGATGGACCATAAGGAGGAGACCAATTCCATTTAATATGCTTATCTCTAGCATAGACAGTGATATCTGAGGAATGTCTGTCAATCCATGAGTACAATTCTTGAAGTCGACGATGGGCCCCAACAAAGTTGGTCCCATTATCTGAGAATATCTCAGTGGGCATGCCACGTCGCCCGATAAATCTATCAAGAGCAGCGCAAAAAGCATCAGTGCTTAATGCCGACACCAGCTCTAAGTGCAAAGCCCTGGTTGTAAGGCAGATAAAAAGACACAAGTAAGCCTTATCAGATCCGCCTTTCTTCGTAAGGACTCCCTGACAAGAAAGGGTCCGGCAAAATCAATGCCGACATGGGAGAAGGGATGACCTATTTGGAATCTGGCAGAAGGGAGGTCCCCCATGATGGGTTGGCTAGGAGGAGCATCCATCTTCCTACAACTGACACAAGATCGACAGTATTTTCTGATTTCCCTACGAGCTGCTATTATCCAATATTTGGTTCTAGACTGAGCTAAGACCAAGCTTGGTCCAGCATGATTTAAGTGTTCATGATAATGCCGAATGACAAGTAATGTTAGACGCGATTTAGTCGGCAAGACAGCAGGATGCTTTGTAGAATAATCCAAACCCGATTTCTCCAGTCGTCCACCCACCAGCAACACTCCAGATTCATCAAAGAATGGGTTCAAAGGTTCCAGCTGCTTTGGTATCGAAACTCTATCGTTACTCCATTTTCCATCAAAGAATGCCTGTCCCTGGACAACTCTAAGTAATTTTATCCTTGCATTTTCTATTTCCTCCAAGGTTAGGCTATGAGATAGCGTCTTTTTAGTCAGAACAATGTTTGGATCAATAACAGAATACTTTTCACCTTTGAAGATTTTAATAGCCCGTAAAAATAAGGCAAAGGCTCTAATAGCAATGTTTAACTTAGATACACGCTCCAAAAATTCAATAAACGAAGAGGTGGTAGGGGTTACCATAAGTGTCGTCCCTGGAGCAATGGCCTTAAGTTCTGGCACAGTGGCCGGAGGAGTGAATGCAACTCTTAGGGGCCACTTTTCAGGCTCTCGTTCGGCCCAATCTGGACCATGAAACCAAAGGCAGTTATTAAGTAGTTCTGCCGGAGTTAAACCTCTAGATCCTAGGTCACTAGGATTCTCTTTTGAAGCTACATGCTCCCAAGAGCAGCCCATAGTTATATCTCGTATGGTTACAACCCTGTTAGCGACAAATGTTTTCAGCTTGTATGAAGGGGTGGTTAACCAGGCTAATACGATAGTACTATCAGTAAAGAAGTAGGCCTTAGGTGGTAAAGGTAGTCGTTTGCAGAATGGCTGCAACGTTTGCCAAAGTCTAGCAGCTAATAAAGCTGCGCATAATTCCAACCGTGGAATTGTGGTTGTCTTGACTGGGGCCAATTTTGTTTTTGCTAAAAGAAGATGAACCTTAGGGCCATAACGCGAGTCTGTGCGAAGATATGCCGTAGCACAATATGCGGTTTCTGAAGCATCAGCAAAAATCATAATAATGTAGGAGCTTGACTCAGCCGGAGCACACCATCGATTGACTTCCACCTTACCTAAAATAGGAAGTTGGTCAATAAAGTTTATCCAACGCTCTCGCAAAGCTGGAGGAAAAGGATCGTCCCAATTCAACTTTAGCTTCCAAGATTGTTGAATAAGTTGTTTAGCTATAAGAACAGATGGTCCTAGAAATCCTAACGGGTCATACACCTTAGCGACAGCAGACAAAACTGAACGCTTGGTGCACATCTCTGTAGACGGAGGAGAGATACGAAAAGAAAATCCATCCGAACGAGGGTTCCATTGTAAACCTAGAATTTTAATTGAAGAATTGTCATCACACGCTTCGAGATTAACAGGTTTTTGTTTCCATGAAGGTTCTTCTTCTAACTTCTTGTCAAAATCAGGTACAAGTTGGATGTGGTTGGAGGCCCATTTGCTTAAGGTAAATCCGCCTTTACCAAGCAATTCAACGATTTGTCTCTGAAGTTCCAGGGCCGATGATAACGATGAGGCTCCTGTAGCCAAGTCATCTATATACATATCCTCGTCCAACGCAACAGAGGCCAGAGGGAAGTCTGAGCCCTCATCCTTGACAAGTTGTTTTATAACTCTCAATGCCTCAAAAGGAGCACAATTGAAACCGTAAGAAAGAGTAACAAGCTCATACTCTTTCACTTCCTCTGTACTAGAGAATCGCCATAGGATATGCTGAAAAGAGCGATCATCGGGATGTAACAAGATCTGTCTGTACATCTTAACACAGTCCACAGTAAATGCATATTCGTGATGCCGAAAGTTTAATAAAATTGTGACAATATCCTTTTGTAGTTTGGGCCCAACCATAGTGCATCGTTAAGAGAGCCAAGAGAAGTCCGTGCAGCAGCATCAAACACAACTCTAATTTTTGCTTCTTCGCCATCCCCTTTCACCACACAATGGTGAGGAATGATGAACTTTCCTGGTTGTTGGGCTAGTTCCATATGTCCTAAATTCAAATATTCTGACATAAAGTCATTATACTGTTCACGTAATACAGGATTCTTTTCCAAACGTCCTTCCAAGTGAAATAATCTCTTCATCGCTTGACTTCTGCTATCACCAAATTGAGGGTAAGGTTCCTTAAACGGTAGGCGTACACTGTATCTGCCCGATTCAATCCTATAGTGAGTTTTCCGAAAAAATTCTTCACACTTTATATCTTCTGGATCTTCTTGCTTAGGAATCACCGGTTCTTCCATCTCCCAAAAGCGGCGTAACTCGCTCTGAAGAGAATCTATAGGTGGTTCTATCCTAGTAAACAAAGAGCATAAATGTGTAGCTTGGTAGACATCACTGACTCTACCAAAGGTAACATATCCAAAAATAGTCCCAACCAATAGTGGATAATCCTTAGTGGTTATGACCGGACCTGTCATAACCTCATTAAGTACGTCACATCCAAGTAAAAAGTCCACAGGTCTAGATTCATAAAAGGTGGGATCAGCCATAGTATAACCTGAAAATGGTTCCCACATAGATTTATCAGAATTGAAACCCGGTAAATCTGTAGGAGTAACCTGATCTACTACAATAGCATTAGTAAGAACAACTGGAGTTTCATAGTTAGAAGGTGAAAGGGAGCACATAGTGCGACCCTTCAGCCCTAAAAGAGGGGTGTCACCAACACCTCGTATATTAAGCGTACAAGAATTAATTTTTAAGCCCAGGTGTTTAGCACAAGCAGTGCTCACCATAGAAACATGGCTTCCAGTATCCAGAGTAAGACGCAAGGGGTGTAAAGTTCCATTTTTATCTCTAATACGACACATGGCAGTGCCTAACAACGATTCAGAAGAATCAGACTTCTTATCTAAAGAAGCAGCATTAGTAAAAGCCACAGTATGACAAGCTGTTTGGGTTGAGCCTGACGTAGAGTTCCCGGCTTTAGCAGTCTGAGTCTTGGGAGTAGAAGTACCTGAAGGTGGTATGAAATGTAACATACTATTGTGACGTCGTTTACAGTATCTACAACACCAACGCGATTTACAATTTTTAGTGTCATGAGATCCAATTAAACAATTATGACAACCTTTCCAGCCATCCAGCAACTTGAGCCGTTCGTTAACTGAAGCCTGACCAAATTTGTAACATGCCGCAATACCATGTGGGCCTTGACATATATAGCATGGCTGGGCAAAGCTATTATTACGAGAAATATTATCTCTCTTTCTGTCATAACGACTCGAAGACTCCGTTTGTTTCAATTTACTACCAGTAGAGATAGAATGGTTTCGACTATTATTAACATGCAATATCATCTTACCACTGTTGATACGTCTGGATTGAGAAGAAGATCCATGTTGATCAGTAGATTTAGAAACAGAAGTAGAGAATGTACCAGCTAGCTCTGCTGCAGTACACCTTGATCGTAGAAAGGTTATTAATTCATCAAACGTCGGGAATTCTTTCTTATTCTGATTTTCAAATGTTTCCTTAGTACCTGGATCCAAACACCTACGTGCCAAATGAAAAAATATAAACTCCTGTGGATCAGATACATCAAGCATTTTAAAGGCTGCAACTAATTCAGATAACTTAGATACAATGGGGGCCAATGTTTCTAAATTAGGTTTTTTAGTAAGAGGGGGCATATCCAAAATTTTGTCCAAATATGTTGAAGCTAACAAACGCTTGCAATCATATTCCTTTTTTAATGCTTCCCAAGCATTGTTAAAATTATCATCCGTAACCGAACATTAGCAATAACTGCTTCAGCATTGCCTTCTAAATAACCAAGTAAATAATGAAATTTATCAATATCTCTAAGTTCGGTATCATCAATTATCAAACTTTTAAAAGTATCCCGAAACCTCGGCCAAGCCGCTCTTTCGCCATGAAAGGAATGAAGGTTTAAATTAGGTAAGTTAACCTTGGTCCTAGCTAATGTGAAAGTAGTATTATTCCCTGCATTAGGCTGGACCTTAGACTCTAAAGTACTCATGTAACCATGGCTTCTTGAGTATATTCTCTGACAGCATCGCGCTTGTCAGAATCTTCTTGAGTCGCAACAGAAGATCCATCATCTTCCATTAAATCCAAAAGTTCGTCAAATAGTGCTTCATACTTGTCATACGATTTATCAAGAAGTTTGTACATACCTTTGAACGTTTGTACCTGATCAGGCATTGTCAGAGCCAATAATCCCTTATCGTGAATCTTCTTGATGTCATCTGCTTGTATGGCTAACTTCCGCCTTAATGCCACCGCCCTGTCTCCCAAAATATCTCCTCCTTGACTCATGCTTACTGCAGTCACACAAATCAATTCCTGAGAATAAACTGTAAGACAAAAACAGTGAAAATAAGGTACTAAAGAAAACTAGGACAAGTATAAGTTGAAATCCAAAAAAAATACACTATACAAAAATAAAAAAAAAACAAAAGAAAGAATGTGTACAATAGAAAATCCTAAATAATAAGTACACTTGGTAGATCCAAAAAAGGTGTCACTTTGATATCCAAAAAAGTCTCAAAGAGAATGTGACTTCCAAATAAATAAATTAAAAATATATTATATGGTTGGTTGCCAAATATAAATCCAAAATTAAGTTATATTTTTCAATAATAAATCCAAATATTCAAAAAAATCCTCTAATAAATCCAAATAATAAATATTAATCCAAATTAAGTTATATATAACTGCATACATATAGAAATCCAAAAAAAAGTAATGTAAAACAGTTGATAGTAATCCGAATAGGTAGAATGGTCTTGAAATCCAAAATAAAAACCAATAATCCAAAAATGTAAATTTTATAAGTTCTTTAATCAAACTTTGTACCATAAATCCAAAGTTAATGGGTACACGCCAAAAGTGGGTTGGAAATGGATGTGTTGTTAAAATATAAAATAAATAATAAAACCATATATACTTAAACCAAAAAATAAACTTCAAGTATCCCAACAGAAGGGTGCAGATGAAGCAAGCACTTGATAGTTTGTAAAAATCCCAAAATAAAGTAACACGCGCACGGTGAGTGAAGTCTGGCTTATCTAAACAGAAAAAAATATAAATAAATAAAAAATAAAACAATTAGGTTGTTTCTCACTAGAAATTCCAATCAATACAGGCTGAAACAAACAATAAATACCAAAACTGTAGACTAAATAATGACAGATAAAATATTCAAGCATTAACTGGTAAAATATCCAAAGTAAGGTTCTAAGAATCCAAATATCCGGCTCGAAGGACCAATGTTACGTGTACTAGAAAAGGCATAGAATGACAGCCTTGGTTCCATATACACTGTACCTCCGAAGGACCAGCCTATATAGGCAACCAGCCTGTACTAACCAATAATTAGGCCTAAATAGGGTAAATAGTGAGAACACCAGAAGTAACCTTTAAAGAAATATGTTGATATATTGCTTACAAAATAAATAACTTATAATAACAAAGCATATAGTAAAATATGATTATGAATTCTACCTAAACTAAAGAATAGAACATGCATAGCACCCCTGACCTATCTCACTGACTAGTGATAACCCTAATAACTCGGTTGCGATAATAGTAAATAAATGAGCTCTTTTATCACAGTTTATTATCTTACAGCTAAACATAAAGGTTTGAGGACAACACAGGTTTAAATAAAGGAAAATGAAACATTACCAAATGACGCAAACTATAGTTGATGATGTAAGGAAAAGATAAGTGAACTAAGTCCGCAGTACTGTAAGTCGAAAGGAGAATAGGTCTCTGTCCGGGATGTAAATAATTATAACTAAATAAACAACAAATAAATAAACAGTAAATAAATAATGAGACAATAAAAAAGGCAAATAATGTAAGGAGTGACCACAAACAGGGGTCGACATGAAAGGAATACAAAACTTATCTTAAAACTAGATATCTATCTTGACTAGAATTAAACTATAATGTAACACAATAAATTGACTAGTTTTAGGTAACTGAACCAGCGGGACTTGATCAGGGTCCACAGAATAATCTATGCTGGACAGTTTGTAAAAATATAATTAATCTTAAACATAAATAATTTATTAATTCCAAATCTCTGTAGTGGGCCAGGCGGACGTCTGATACGTGATGGAGAAGCATAAAGTGTCCAGAATTGGCAATATAACCCCAGGTAGACCAGATTAGAGTAAGGCCGGTAAGAAGACGACCGGCGTTCAGCAATGTAGAGTAAAATAGGCAACACTCACCAAAATCAATATCGTGATCACTTTTCTAGCATATAACTTACATAAACCATAACTTTTAAGTCCATACACCGTATAAATAATAATTAAAATAAACCAAAAATTAACAGGCACGAGTTACTTTCAGCCATTATTTTCCAACCAACCAACTTGTTGATTCTCTTCTTATTTTTCCTGAGCTTTCGTAACCGCTACAGCAAATGTAGCTAACCGCCACAAACGCTTGTCGAAATAGATGTAACTCCTACACCGCAGCACACTAAAGGGGCCATAAGCCGTACTAACTTTCCAAATATCCTTCATGAAGTTCGAGCCCGAAATACAGCTATTTTAAATAATTTAAATTAAACTAGAAAATAAACCTATAGCCTAACTGTACATATATTATACAAAAAAAAAAATAAAAGGTAAACTCCTGGTGACCTAACAGATGTTGAATAAAGGGTGACGCATTAAGGAACATTTCTGACCCATGGAAGTTGTATGAGATAGAGAAATAGGAGCAAACTACCTCCCCTTAGGTTATAATTAAAAAAGGCGCCAAACGCAGGTTATGTAGCTAAGTTGTCATACAATTCTTGGTTGTCGAGTTTGCTTCTCAACTTTCTTCAGTGCTTTCGTTATTGTTACATTTGGTGCTTGTCAAGTCATTTGCGCTTATATTTTACATTTTGGACTCTAGGTAGCCACTTTAGTGAGAGTAATTGAAGCTTTACCGTTTACTTTTCGTAGATAGTAAGTTAAATGTGTTAATATTTTGTTTTTGTTAGCTTAGTGAAATGTATTGCTAGTTTTCAAGATTCAATTTTGGTTGTAATGTTCTTAATTTTCTTTAATGTTGTTAATTTTTTAAGCAATATTAACAAAAAACAGTTAAAAAGTATGGACTTTTTTCAATTTGTTTATAACCTTCGCAAGCAAAACAAGGGGAAACCTATTGAGAGTTAAGTTTGCCTCTAAATTTTAAGACCTGCGCTGTTCATAAGGATCATAAGCATGCTCAGTTCGTACCAAGCATGTGCAGTTGGTTTTTGACGTGTGTTTCGTGTTGCATTCTTCTCTATGTTTTGATTTTCGATGGAGTCACTTTGTTGAATGGCAATTCGACTTAGTGCGTTATCCCCTTTATTCAACATCCTTGGTTTGTCTAGATGCGTGTATGGAAAGATTCCTTTGCCTTAGCCTATTGTACGAATAAAAAATTCACTGCTGGCATGGCACAAATCTTCTATGCTAATTTCATTTATTTCCCATGAAAACTTTAAGGTAGATATATAAATTTGATATTCTATTTAAATAAATGGAAATAAGTTTATTAAAAGATAAATTCCTGATTATATAATACGCTAATAAATATTATTTGTTAATAAACTGTCCACATATATCTGTATTTGCGATATTGTCAATTTGATCACACAAGGCCTTATAAAAACACACGACATTCCATGGTTTGTCATATAAATTTCTTTCTGCCTCTTTGCGCTTGGTGAAAAAGTTAGTCGCTTAACACTTAAACCATTTTGTGAGTATCTATCAATACGTGATTTGTTCATTTACTAAACTTGGATTATACAGTCTTGAGATATTATTTAAAAAATTGGACAGTTTTTTAAGTTTAAAAGTCTAAATAGGATTATAAGAAATTAGCTCAGATGCGTTCATTGCCCATTTAGTTTTATTTTGTTATTAAAAAATAATTTTACAATAAACTAAAACCTAAAGATAATAAAATACACTAGTTTCTTTGCGC